>CANTUR010000001.1:600000-1003182 GCA_947683625.1 Mallotus nudiflorus
TAGCCTATTGGACAAATAACCACCCATGCCTTTACACTGGAGCTCATCATTGACCAATGCACTATTCTCTCAACAAACAACAACGGAGGAGGAGGGAAAAGAGAGAGATATCTCTCTCAACAACAACAACGGAGGAGGAGGGAAAAGAGAGAGATATCTCTCTCAACAACAACAACTGTTGTATTTACCATTTTGCCTCTAACTTGTCTCGGAATTACATTTTGCCCCCAACCTCATTGTGAATTCATCCTAGCAATCACTTTCTTCATGTGCACAAGAGACTCGATTTGGTCATTTACTGTTGTTGGCCCTTTGTCTTACTAACCCTATTGGCTGCAATCTCATGTATTGAAGATGCATAGGAGTGGGCAAACTTATTAAAGCGAGTTCTGGATGATGAAATCAACTAGACTTTAACTTTAAAAAATTCTTAAGCAGAATATGAGGCTTGATGCTGATGTAATAATTGATGACAGTTACAATGTATAGGTTGAAAAGCAAGTTACTGAGCGACCAGGATTCTCAAGGTATAAGGGGATGCTAGGCTTACAAGGAAAATTACAAAAGAAGTGGCAAAAAGAAAACGTAACTAAAATAGTGATCTCATAGCTCTGATTTAGCTTTCATCATGTATTATTTTTCTATTCAAATACTTATGCAGTATGATAAAGACTAACATGCGATGTTTGAACAAAAATTTAAAATTCAATTTTAATCATTCATTAGGGCAAAAATGAGAACATTCATTACATCATATGATATATCTCCTATTATCAGTCAGTCATGAATTTTCCTCTTTAATTTTTAGCTTACTATTCTTTTTTCTTTTTTTTTCTCTTTTTTTTTCTCTCTTTATTCTTTCTTTCATTTTTTATTATTTTTTTTTATTTTTTTCTCACATTTCTTATCTTCAGAAGTTACATCATGTGATATATGGATGTTCTTTGAATTTGCATTTGTGCCCATGTTAAAAGAATCAAATTTAATTGAATTAATGTCAAACATGCATGAATGATCTAAATTATAATGCACAAAACTATCAAGATTACATAAGTAAACATGATCGGAATTTATATCATCGATCACTAGAAAATAAAATTTTATTCAATGAGAAATTTTATTTCCTATTCTAGATGCTAGGAATGTTAAGTCTCATAGTGGTTGTCCTTGAGGTGGTTGACATGATAACTCTTTAACATCAGCACTGTCCATCCTCTTAGCTACCAGCTTCATCACTTCCTCTTTGTTGTCCTTCATCAGATTCTCCACAATTTGCTCCTTGAAGATCTCAAACCTAGGGACATCTACTCCAACAACACTAACTAATTCCTTGGCTCCCAGATAGTATTTATCTTCCCCTAACTTGATGAAGTTCTGACTCAAAAGACCAACTTTTGCATAAAGCTTCATTTTTTCTGCATTGAATCTCTTCCTTGCCCTTCTACCTTTTGGCTTTGATTCCCCTGTAAAACCCAATCCTGTTGTGTCATCTTGATTTTTGAATCTTGGAAATTCTCATTATTTAATCTTTCTCCAGTCCTTGTCCAAGCCAATAATTCATGTTCTCTATCATTTTTGCTACTCTTGGATCCATTTCAGTCCCATCAAATATCCCAGCAATCTGGAAACTAGGGGGTGCACACACTTGTTTCTGTTTATCCAATATGGATGCCACAGCAACATTAGTCCCAGCTTCTATAGTCACAACTTCTCATTCATAAGGGAATTTTATCTTTTGATGCACAGTTGAGGGTACTCCTCCCAAGGCATGGAACCATGGTCATCCCAATAATAAGGCATAAGTGATTGGAATGTCCAATACGGTAAACTCAATGGTTGATTCCATAGGTCCTATTTTAACTATAGCTTGGAATGTCCCCTCTATATTCCTAGTGTTGTCATCATAAGCTCTGATTATAAGGTTTGAATCTGTTAAGTCTTCTACTTTCAGACCCAGATTAGGCAGGATCTTTACCGGGCATACATTTATAGTTGAACCATCATCTACCATTACAAAGTTGGTTCTCTTCCCTTTTACTTCAGCTGGGATAAATAATGCCTTATTATAGTTTCTTCCCTCCAAAGGCAAGTCATCATCTGAAAATGTTATCAGCCTTGCTACCATAGCCTCAGACATAGCTGTCATTTCAATGCTCATATTTGATAAAGCTTTAACCAAAGCCCTTCTATAACTACTCGACCTACTTCTAGTGACATGATTCACTTTAGTATCATCACTCCAAACATTGAAACCACCTGGGCTTTCTTCATCAGAGTCATACCAGATGTCAATAACTCCAATGATTCGGTCTCTTTTCCCATCTTTCCACACTTCCATTGTGCATGTTTCCTTCCCTTTCAAATCTCCCATATTGAGCTTGCCTAAGTATTGATTAAGCAAATCTTTAACTTCTTTTTAAGACTGTTCAGGAGCCAAAGGCTCATCCTCAAATTCATCACCCTACCCTGTAGGCACAATCAATTCAATGGGGATGTCAGCAAAAGCAGATTTAGAATAGAATACTCTGTAATCGAACTTGCCTGAAGATTCTCCCAATAGATCTTTAACTTCTTTTAGTAATTGCTCAGGAATTTCAGGCTCTTCTTTTACCGACTTATCATTAAACTCATCTCCTCAACCTGAGGGCTTAATTGATTCAATAGGGATATCAACAAATGGTGGTGTTGAGTAGAATACTCTATAATCAAACTTGCCTGAGGGTTTGCTCAGTAAATCCTCCACTCCTCTCTGTGGCTATCCGAAAGGTTCTCCACTGGGTATAGGGTTGAGGTCCTAGAAGGAGTTTAGCACTTTTTCTTCGCTAACCCCTGAGTTGATCATCATGGTGGTTGGTGGTAGAACATTTTGGTAGTCTGGGAAAGGGTTATTTTTGGTGTTTGGGTTGGAATTGGATTTCTTAGGGTCGGTGATTTTTCCAGAGTCTATCAAGTTTTGGATTTCATGTTTTAGGCGAATGCAGGTATCTGTAGAATGGCCAGCTACTTAATGAAACTTGCAGTAACTGTTTGGATCATTGCCAGGGAGATTTAGGTTTGGTGGCTTAGAAAAGGTTAAAGGTCAGAGTAAACCTTTTTGGATTAGCCTCGCTAGGACTTTGGAGAGTGGTTGGTTGAAGTTAGAGAACCTTCGGGGTTGCTAAACTGCATGCACCTCCACAGC
Source organism: Mallotus nudiflorus (assembly GCA_947683625.1). Classification (NCBI taxonomy): domain Eukaryota; kingdom Viridiplantae; phylum Streptophyta; class Magnoliopsida; order Malpighiales; family Euphorbiaceae; genus Mallotus; species Mallotus nudiflorus. The sequence continues at coordinate 603,182 of CANTUR010000001.1, forward strand.
TCGGCTAGTACTTCCTTGTTGTATTCCCCCAGTTGAGTAGTTTTAGGTTCCCGTGCCTATAGCAATTTTCTTTTTCTCACTCTCAATTTCCTTAGCTTGTAACCCATCATCATACAAATCAATAAAGGTTTTGGGATTCATCATCTATAGCCTCTCGACCAAATTAGGTGACACATTACGAACTATCATTCTAACTTGATCCTTCTTAACAAGCTTGTTTTTCATCATCCCTACTTTATTCATGAAATGAGTTAGGAAATCAGAAAAAGACTCATTTAATTTCTGTTTAGTTAACTCTAGATCCCTGATGGATACCTCCAATCTGATATTGTAATCATACTATTTCAAAAAAGCATTATATAGTTCTTTCCAGTCAGCTCTAATAGACTTTTCTAACCCATGGTACCAGTTCATAACCATTCCTTCTAGAGATAGCACAAACAACCTAGTGACTACTGCTAGAGGTGCTTTTATAGTGTTCATGTTTATTGTGTATTGGCTCAAATGAATTCTAGGGTCTCCTCTCCCATCAAATTTCTACAGTTGAGGCATTTTGAACTTTTCAGGCAGCTTGTCACCCTCCATTTGCAGCATATCCTCAAAGTCAAAAGAATATCCTATTCCTTGTCCTCTAATAAGCTCTTCCATCTTAGACATTTTCTAAGTCAGTGCTTGCATCTGCTTGGACTCAAGGTCTTGAACCAATTCAAGTGATTCTCTCTTAGCCTTTTCTATCATGTAGTTTTCAACATCTTCCAATCTCACATCAGTAGCAGGCACATTTCTAGCGGTAGGTTGCCCCTCAACTTTGTTAGCAATAGGTGGAGGACCTATAGCAACAGGTGGAGCTCCTACATCATGTGGCTATTCAACAGTAGCAGCATGTGTTTGTTCAATAACAGTAGCAGGTGGTTGTCCAACAATAGGTTGCACTAGTCCAGCCAAAGCCTGTCTCAGTTCATCTTGCATCATAGCTCTTATGTCATCCATTAAAGCTCCTTTAATGTCCTCTAAGGTCCACATCTCTGCTTGTTGTTCCATTTCAGTTTATTTAGTCTGAGCTAGTTCAGCTTCTAGGAATAGTGGATTGATTAGACTCCCCTCTAGTCTCTCCAGTCAGTGAAGAATGCTTTGAGCTATGGACTCCGGACTTAAATCAACCCTAGTCAATCTGCCACCCTCTTTGTCCCCAGACACGAGAAGACCTAGATGAATCTCTGATGGTTGTAAAACAAGGTATTAGTATGATGCATAGACTGTATGTATGCATGATGCATGTGCTTATGCAACAAATAGCAGGCAAGCACTTAGCAAGTAGCAAGTATCAAGAAGCAATCAACAGGCAACATGAAAGCATAAGCCTTCCAACCTTATTCCTCTCACACACCCTGTTCAATGGCGAGTTTCTTTTCCTAGGATTTTTGGTCTTGACCTCCATATCAACAAGGGATATTAAAAGCCAATGCGCATGAATAAATTACTTTTATTCAAAGTAATTTTAGTATGAATAAAATAATTTTTGATGATTTTTGAGGAATTATTATGTTTATGTGAATATTGAAAATTTGGGGGCAATTATGTAATTTGGTTGAAAATATAGTTAAATTATATTTTAAATGGTTTTAGAATTTTATAGAGTATTAGAATAATTTTTATAAATTAATTACTATTTTTAACTAATTAATTCTAATTTTTGAAAATTATATTCAATATTAAATTATTTATTATTTTGTGATTTAAATGAGTTTTTAATTAATACTATAGTAGATTTAAACTATTTGAACAATTAAAGTTTGAATTTTACTATATTATATTTAATATTTGGAAAGTTGGGTTTTTATTAATATTATATTATTATTTAGGATTTTATTAAATTATGGTGAAAAATAAATGTATTTAGTGTTTTGAAAATTGAATAAATTATATTATGATTTATGATTAATTTTTATAGTTTTTGGTGATTTTATTATATTAATATTTAATATTTGCTTATTTGTATTTTTTTGAACTTCGGTTGGGAATTGTGTAGTTCGGGGTCCCAACCTGAGGTGTTGAGCTACTATGAAATTTTGAAGTGTGTTTACTTGCAGGATTGACTCTACTTTGATAGATGGATGTCTATTTTACAAAGAAAACTCTGTCGAATTTTTGATAGATTTCTCATAAAATGTGACACCAAGTCAATCCTAAACTTATTATTCTGAGTTCGAGTCGAGTCTTCCTTAGAAAGTCTAGAAGTTAGGTTTCTATTTTTTGATTGTCATTTTGTAGATGGTGGGGTTTAGCGCACGTCCAAGATTTTAGCAACCGCAATACTATTTAGGCTCAGCGCCTTAAAGAACACACTAACCACTGTCATAAAGACATGACGTGGAGATGAGGAGTCGCCACCCAGGGTAATAACTGGGACAAATCGAAAAGGTGGTACTCAATTCCGTAAAAGAAAGCTAGCACCATAACCAGGAGATTTTGGATACGAAATACTAACTTCTCTTAGTCTCGTGTTAATTTAGAATAATTTTATAAATAATTTTTTCATCCTCTAATTACATGCAATTTTATTAAACCCTATTTGACATCCATCTAACCTTAGGCATCTAATCAATAAAATTACACATAAAAAATGCACTCAAGATCATGTTATCCCTAAGTCTAAACTATGTTAATTTTATTAAAAAGTTAGCTAGATTTACATTTTATTAACAAGTAAGATAGAGACAAAAGGTGGGCCTACATTTTTTATTAATTAGTGAGTCTAGATCTATTTATTTTACTTTATCTTAAAATGGGCTTAAGTCTATTCAATTTTAAAGGAAAAGTTAAATTAGTGGGGCCTAAGTCTAACTTGGTTTTATTTTAAGTGAAATATGGGTCTATGTCTATTTATTTTAAAAGAAATGACTTTAAGTTAGTTGAATTAAGTCTAAACAAGTTTTAATTAACTAAGTGGGCCTAAAATCTAACTAACCTAATGGGCCTAAATTGATTTTAATTATTTAAAGTCCTAAACCATTTTTAAGCCTATTCATTAAGTGAGTTAGACCTAAACATGGGCTTGGGGTCCAAAAACATAAAAAAAAAAAAAGGCCCAAAAACATTAAAAAAAAAAACATAAAAAACATCACAAAATCAAATCAAAATACATTCACATATGATTTCTAAAAAAACCTAATTTAATTACATATAAACCCTAATTAACAAAAGCCACCATTAATTTTAGTTAATCTTACCCAGTGGCCTAGTTTTACTAATTAATTTTAAAGTGCAAAAAATAAAAAAAATTTACTATTCCCACTACTAGGGCTATTACAAACTACGTACAAAAATCTAAAATTAAACAATTATACATCCATAAAAAAACACAGAATACCAAAATAAAAAATAAAAATAAAACCCTAAATTCTACTGGGAAACAATACATGTTCTTCCATGGCATTCCATGGACTTTCTATTCAGTTTTAAAACAAGCAATATCCTCTTCAATCCACATGTGGATATCAAAACAAAAAAACACAAATGTAATTAGATTAGTAGAGAAGTTGAATAATCAAAACAATAACAAAAATAAAAAAAATCACAAAGAGAAAATAATAGAAAAGAAATGAAATAGAAAAAGAACGTTGATGCTATGTAAATGCCATTTTTAGCCCCTTATATTGGATTATCACCATTGAAATTGAATGGCTATTAATTCTGTACTGGAAAGGGTGTTCTCATGAGCTTTTTGGGTTTAGGGTTTTTTTTTTACACAGTTCTCTGTGTGTCTCCAAAAATTTTCTCCCCAAAAAAGAGTCATCTTCGCACGCATGTAGACTCTGCTTTTAAATGTAGAGTCTGCTTGCGTACTGACTTCCTCCTTTAGAGGAACAGACTTATCTCTCCAAAGTAGAGTGATAAGTTTTGATTTTTGAATGTTATTTACGCATTGAAATTTTCATCAGATAATAATAATCATAAAATTAAATTTTCAACCAATCAAAACACTGAAAAAATCGACAAAAAATAAGAAAAAATACTCAAAAAAAATAGGACTTTTATTTGTCGACATTATGGATTTTCGATCGAAAATCCATAATTTTGATTTTCAATTTTTTTTAACTTTTAATTACTAAAAAACCTCTAAAAATTGACTTATTTGCAATCAAATCCTAAAAAATATTGCAATTTAGTCCCTAAAGGCCATAAAATTGACAACCAAGTTCAATTTTTGAATGACTTTCATCATAGAGGCTTACGTTGCAATTGTGCACAACATCCCGAAATTGGGTGCTTACATGTTTTCCTTTTTCTGTCTTTTAGCCACCCTTCCAATCGCATCTACCAGTCGTGGTCGGACACGACATGCCAAAAGAGCGCCTTTATCTTGTAAGTTAATATTTGATTTGAGTGTTGGGTCTTTTAATTTAAATCATACTAAATTTTGATAAATTTAATTTATGAGATTCTAGTCGGCATTCAACATATGATATTGCATGATTTAATTTGTAGTTGATTTATTTTATTATTATTTATTGTAATTTTCCTTATTTTATTTATTTTCAATTATTTTAATTAAACTACAATAGAACGGGCTACCTAATGGGTTTCATCAAGACCGTATGCGCACAGGTAAAATATGTGATTATATTAATTATATTATTGGGGCCGATGGTCTGGTGATGCTTTGCTCTCTTACATCGCCAGTAGTATAATATTTGTTTATTTAATAAATACTGGGGCCGAAGGTCTTGTGATGCTTTGCTCTCGGACACTAGCAATATAGTTGGATTAATATTTATTAAATCATTGGGGCCAACGGTCTGGTGATGCTTTGCTCTCGAACATCATCATTAATATTGGATTATGTGATATGACTGTGGTTGTGCATCCTAGTGATGTTTTGCTCTCGAGATTTGACAGTCTTGGATTTAAGTGAGCTATATGACTGTAAAAAAAATTGATAAATCGGGTTTTACTTAATTTTTATATTGAAATGTTTTAAAAAGCAATTAAATATTTATTTCTTTCCTTTGAAAAACAGATTTCTTATATGTATATCAAATTATTTGAATAAAGTTATAAATATATTATATTTCCATAAAAACTTATTTTAAGGGAGATTTTCAAACCACATTCATTTCTTTATTAACTTACTCAGTGAGGTTTGACTCCCCTCAACTTATTTTTTTTAGGATTTTGGGAGTTTCTTGTTAGGCTTACTTTTCTTAACCGTGTAGTTTCGTCACTGGCTATTCTACGTAGGTCTACTTAGTTGTGTTGTATTTATATTCGTGTACTGCAGTAAAGAAAACTGTTTAATTGCATATTTTATTTTGGATATTATGTATTTGTAATCTATGTTGAGATATCATTTTGTATAACAAAAGATGTTATTTTATATGTGATGATAGTATGGATTATTTAAATTGAGAAAAATCAGTTTGATAATGTGCATTATGATTTAATTATTTATGGTAAGGTTTCAAAGTTTAAATATTCCGCGTTTTTCTTTTAAGGCTTACTATGGGTTTCGGTAGCTCTATGCTTTCCCATTCCCTAGTGCTGGTCACGTGCCCCCGGGTTCGAGTCATGACATAAGCATTAGTGTGACAACGAGCATTGAAGTGAATCTTGACTTGAACCTCACCGGCTTGAGGAGGAGCAACCTGTACATCTTCTATTACTAATGGCTTGTTTGGCTCATAAGTAACAATAGCTACTTATTTTTTCAAAATAAATAAATAAATAAAATTTGAGCCAATCCAAACAGATCATATCAGATATCAGACTTACTTCCCAATTTTTTTGAAAAAAGGAAAGAAATGCAGAGATAGAAATAGAACAATAAGAGATTACGTTTGTATATAAAAAAAGAGCAGTGAATTGATAGAAATGGCTAAGCAAAAGCATATATTTTTTCTTTTGGTCATTACAAACTGGTTTTTAACCTCTTATATTTGAGGTTCAAACTCGTTACTGCCATCTTTTAATTATTTCATTTCACCCCATCACCAATTCCCTTTTCATGTCACGATGCAAATGCTGCTAGAGAAGCTAATTCAATAATGCCATTTCTTGGTCCTATGGCAATGCACCAACTAATCTCACTGGCCATATATGAGAGAGAGGGTGTAGCAACATGACTCTTATTCATTGTCGATTGTTGTTCCTAACATTTTTCAGAAAGATCTTTAGTTCACATCAAAGATGCCGATACAAAATTCATAATTTTCCTCGTCTCATTTTTCATGTTCATGGTATTTCTAACTAGAATGGAACTGGAAGCTAAATAGATTTTCTCCACGAACACTATAGGGGAAAAGCATCAAATCTCTAGATGCTATACTTTAATTTCCCAATCATTAAAAAGTTTTATCTAATCATCATCAATGTCAACATTAAAACAAAATTAGCATCCTATTATGAACTTGGTAAAAAATTAGAAGGACAAACAAAGGAATTACCTCATCGAAAAGAACTCTGTAGCCATTGAAATCATGTTAAATTTTTTGATTTTTGGAATTGTTATGATCAACTACTTTAGCAATAAATAAAGCCACTGTAAAGACTTGAATTTTTTCTTTATTAATGTTAAATGTGGGTTATTAAGTTTAATTAGTAATTTATTTAATTAGCATTAATTATTATTTGATTATTTATGAGATTATTATTAATATTTTCATAATTTTAGTAAATTACTAAATAATTGTTAAAGAGTATGTGTGTGTGTGTGTGTGTATAAGTGTGTGTGAATAATTAAAGGGGAGATATTAATACTTTTTTAAAAAATAATTATTTTATACTTTTGTACTACATAAACAAAAAAAAAAGAGTTAAAATTTTTTTCATTTCCCTTCCCCCTCCCTTTCCCTCTTTTTCTATCTTTCCCTTTCTTTTCTTTTTCCTTCTTCTCCTCGGACAGACCAACCCGTCACTGCCAACCACCACTATCAATCACTAACCCAATTTCGACGACGTTGCCTGCAGTAGGCCAACTACTCCTCTTCCTGGTGATACCTCCCTCCCCTCTCTTTTCTCTTTCTTCCTCAAGTTCTTTCCTTACCAGAAGGAAAAAGCTTCACCAGTACCGCCTCCGGCCACCCCAAGGCTCACCACCGGTCTCAAAACGATCATCGTCCTCTGGGCTTCATAAGCCTTCTGTCAATTTTGGATTCCAACTCTGGTAAGCCCCTCAATTTTGAGTAATTGATTTTGGGTTATTTTTAGTTAATTTTGTTAAATTGATTTTTAATTCGATTTGATTAGATATAGTTCCTTTGAGATGAAATCATCTAAAGGTTGTGATCTTGCTTACTGTGATTTTTATTTAATTTTTTCAATTTTTCGGGAGTCGAGTAATGTTCACATCACTATTCCGAATAGTCTCAGGTTGAAAAATTTTAAATTTTTAATAAATTCTATATGTTATGTGGGTTAAACTTTATGAAGAAAGTTTTATGAAATTATGTAAAGAATTTAAGATATGAATTTTTTAAAGTTCATGTATTAATATGTATTTTTGGAAAATTATTAGAAATTGGTGAATTGTTTAATTTTAATTGAATTTATTGTTAATTATTCTGTTTTAGACATATTTTTAAATAATAAAAGTAAAAAAAATTAGAATTAATTTTTAATTATTAGTGAAGTAGTAGTAATTTTGGGGAAAATAAACGAATAATGAATTTATTTATTATTTTTAAGTTTCAATTAATCATTTATTATTATTTTAAATATTTTTATGAATTATTTGAGTAATTTATATAACTATTTATAATTTATGCTAATTTATTAGTAAAATAGAATATAGATTTCATTAATGAGATTTTGTTATAAATTAAAATTTTTATTAATTACTTGGAAATAAATTATCCTTATATTTTTATTATATAGAAATAAATTAATTTGCATTAGTTAACTAAATTCTTATGAATTATTAGTGATTTGAGATAAATTATATTATTTTTTATATATGTTGTAAATTGTGATTTTTGGTTGGGCATAAGTGTAGTATGGGGCCCAACTTGAGTTGTGAGATTGCTAGAAGTGTCGTTTTTATGCATGAACAACTCTACTTTAGTAGAGATATGTCCGTTTTATAGAGGGGACTCTGTCAAATTTTTGGTAGACTTCTCGTAAAACATAACATCGATATGTGTTAATTATGAGTCTGTATAGCATTATGTCTTAGATCAAGTCGACCTCATCATCTCATGATTTTATTAAATTTTGAGAATTTATGAATTTATTTATATAAGCATATTTTAAATAAATATTATTTATTTTAGAGAACTCTGGGATCAGAGCCGTAGCATTTGGGCAACAGAAGACGCGTCACCCAGTATGCTCAACCTGTGAGTTGATTTTATAGAATGTGTGTTGTGACTATTTTGATTATATTTTCATATGATTTAAACAATAATGAAATGATTATATGAATTATTTATGAATTTATATAAATTTCTATATGCATGATTATTTCTTTATTTGTCATGAATAGGAATTGAAGAATGCTTTATGGAATTTATTTTATTTTGCTTTATTTATTTATTTTATTTTATTTTATTTACTATGATTTAAATGATTTGGAAATAATGGTAGAACGTACTACCTAGTGGGTATCACTAGGACTGTGTGCGCACTAATAATAATTATTTATATCGTCCTGGATTAATTTATGAGTCCTAGTTGAGCTTTGCTCTTTGGGTAAAATTTGTGAAATGAGAGCCGTGGTTGAGCTTTGCTCTTTGTGTAGATGTGTGGTTATTGTTGAGCTCTAGTTGAGCTTGCTCTCTGGGCAGAGGTATGATATTGGTTGGACCCTGGTCGAGCATGCTCTTTGGACTCCAATGATCATTTAGAATAAGAGACTGACTGTGGTTGCACCCTGTTCGAGCTTGCTCTCTGGGACCGACAGTCAATTGGAATAAGTGATCCAAATGGCTATTAGAATTTGATGGTCTAGGTGTTTTTAACAGATTTTCTGCTAAAATAATAAATTTATATTATTTTGTACTAGAGTTTTATATTAAAGTAAATGATTTTTAATATTTATATCTATATTTATTTTACTTTATATTATTTTTATTTTCAAAAAGGGTTTTAACAAATATTTTCAGACCAACATGCATTGTATAAAATTGATTCATTCAATGAAGTCTGATTCCTCTCAGTTTATTTTTTCAGAACCTCATAGTTAGCCTAGCACTAGTCATCATCTGTGTCGGGTTTCTCCTTCATTGGCTGCATTATGTATGCCTATTGATTTGAATATTATGTAATCGAATTCTAGATAATGTAGTAATTGATTATGAAACTTGTATTATTGATATTATGGATTTGTGTTGTGTTGAAATATTATTGTAATGACTAATGTATTTGATATTAATGATTTTATCCATAGTATTATTGTTAAGTGACTGTTATTTATTTGAAAAAAATTTCAAAGCTTTCTACGGGTTTCAGTTGCATTTTTGCATTTCCCATTTCCTAATGTCGGTCATGTACCTTTGGGTTTGGGTCATGAAAAAGTTGGTATCAGAGCTAATGGTTTATTTATTTGATCTTTGGGTCATTGGAATATGTCTTTTATTGAACTACTGCAATAAATAGGTGCAATATGTCAATTGTCATTACCGTTGTTTCTAGAATTTCATATATTTTTTGGTTCATTGTTGTGTTTTAAATTTCATTGGTTTTATCTTTTGAGAATAAGATGGAGAGCACGAATGCTCCTGCTATGAATGCAGCTTATAATAAGGGTAAGCAATCCATTCAGAATGAATTCTCCTCTTACGCCATGTTGTAAAGGAAGGGGTAAACCTAGAGCTGCCACAACTGATAGGCAAGCACAACAGTAGCAAGTTGAGCCAGAAGTGGATCCTGCAACTTTTTCAACTAATATGGTAGGGATTAACTAAGCTTAGTAGTACTTAACTAAGTTATGCCTTTGGTACAATAGATGTTACAATAGAGAAATTAATGGATGTCATATGCAAATGCAGCTCTATTGTATTTGAGAGTTAGAAAGAGTCTTTTTTGATGGTTACGGGTGATGCCTTGGACTTTGTAAACACCATCGAGGCTAGAACTAGGATCAAATACACTAATTATTAGAGGATTATGATAGTGGAGTTATCATACAGTCTACGACACAAAACTAGTATATGACTACTATAACTTGGCTAGAATTTAAGGGTTGAATTTTGAGGTATTTTTGCCTAGCTTCCATGAGAGGATAATTATAGATGGCAATTACTGAATATAGTGAGGGGTGACAGATCAATTGAGGAATACACCTATGATTTTTTTAAGCTATCACATCCTACTATGGATGTGATGTAGGATGAGCAGAGAGCAATGGACTTATTTATAACTGGGTTAGACCTAGCTTATATTGGTATTCGGACTGAAGACCATAACTTAGAGAGTGTTGTGGAGGAAGCTATACAGCTTGAGAGGCGACAAATTAGCATTAAACTATTCCTAACCTTTACTTGAGCGACAGTAGTGGTAGCTCAAGGGATTCAACAACCTATGTTTCAGATGGGTAGTTTTGGCATTAAGATTGCTAGTACCTCCCAGCAGCATAGAGGTTAGAGAAGACACATATCTGGGAGACATAATCATAGGCAGAGCATACCTTTGAGAATTTGGACCTGAATTCAGCTGTGGTAGCACAGTCAGAGTTCTGGGTATGGTATCACAGGCTCAGGGCCCAATGCATGTCCTACTTGTGGTTGTGTACATCAAGGGCCATGCCACCTATTATCAGGAGCATGTTTCAAGTGTGGGCAAATAGGACATCTTACCAGAGCTTGTCCTAACATTGGTTATTAGTCGTCATTTGCACAAGGATCTTCATCTTCAGATGCTAAGCCATTTCAGCAAGTGCATCAGCCTTATCCAAGTACCTATGTATCCTCAACAAAGATCAACTCAGTTTATGGGCCAACAGGGCTAAGGTGTAGGGAGGAGTAGGCCAACAGGGGAGATCGGAGTGGCAGAGGATTTACACAGCCATCCACTTCTCAGCAGGCTAGCCATGGTCAGGCTAGGGTATTCACTTTGACTTTTTAGGGTGCTCTGGCATCTAATACGGTTATGGTAGGTAATCTTTCAATTTTTTTTTGGATGCTAAAGTTTTATTTGATCCTGGTTCATCACATCTTTTATTTCTCCTGTGTTTGGCTTTAAGAATGGAATGGCAACCATCCATGTTATTGATTTTATTATCTGTAGTGATCCACTTAGTGACGAGTTTGAGACAGATAAAGTCTTTTCATCTTGTCTAGTTATTGGTGGAAGGTAGAGAGTTGCTGGCAGACTTAGTTTTATTGGATATGATGGATTTTTGACGTGATATTGGGAATGGATTGGTTAGCCTTAACAATATGCCAATTTAGATTGTCGAAAGAAAGAGGTAATTTTCAGAATTCGTAATGACAAGGAGCTTTGTTTCAAAGGTGATAAGAGCTTAATGCCTCAGAATATCATCTCCATAATCAGAGCTAGAAAAATGCTTAGAAAAAGGTGTCAATGTTATTTAGCTGTGGTTAGAGATACCACGGTAGATAAGGGGACAGTTGAGGAATGTGCCAGTGGTATGCGCATTTCGTGATGTTTTTTCCTAAAGAATTACCAGGATTTGCCACCAGACAGAGAGATAGAATTTTGTATTGATATTGTACAGGGCATAAATCCTATCTTTATGCCGCCTTATAGAATGGCACTAGTAGAATTAAAGGAGCTTAAGGAACAATTACAAGAGTTGCTTAACAAAGGTTTCATTATACCCAGTTCATATCCTTAGGGTGTTTCAATGTTGTTTATGAAGAAGAAGAATGGTAGCCTTTAACTGTAAATCGATTATAGACAGTTGAATAAAGTCACCATCAAGAACAAATATCCTCTCCCAAGGATTGATGATTTATTTGATCAGCTTCAAAGAGCTCACTATTTTTCCAAGATTAATTTAAGATCTGGGTAATCATTATTGAGAATTAGAAGTAGGGATGTACTTAAACTTCATTTCGAATGAGGTATGGCCATTATAAATTTTTAGTGATATCCTTTAGGTGGACTAATGCCCCAGCAGCCTTTTAGACTTGATGAATCAGGTATTTAGGCCATTCTTTGGATTGATTTGTGATAGTGTTTATTGATGATATTTTGGTGCATTCCAAGAGTAAAACTGAGCATGTTATGCATTTTAAGGATGGTGCTTCAGATTTTAAGAGTGCTTTAATTGTATGCCAAGTTCTCTAAATGTGAATTTTTGTTGGATCAAGTGGCATTCTTAGGCTATATAGTGTCTAGAGATGACATACAAGTGGATCCAAAGAAGATAGAAGCTATTATAGAATGGCTGAGATGTACTACAATGATAGAAATAAGGAGTTTTCTAGATTTAGTTGGCTACCATAGGAGATTTGTGAAGGATTTCTCTAAGATAGCTACACCTTTGACAAGGGTTTGACCTAGAAGAATGCTAAGTTTGTGGGGACAGACAAGTGTGAGGATAATTTTTAGATGCTTAAGGATAGGTTGACTTTAACTCCAGTGTTAACTCTACCTTTGGGGAATGAAGGTATATAGTGTATTATGATGCTTCCCGAGTAGGATTGGGGTTGTGTATCGATGCAAAATACAAGGGTAGTTGCTTATGCTTCACATCAATTAAAGAAGCACGAAATAAAACTATCCTACTCATAATTTGGAAATGGCAGATGTAGTGTTTTCCTTGAAGATCTAGATACATTACTTGTATGGTGTGACTTGTGAATCTACACTGATTATAAAAATTTAAAGTATATCTTTTAGCAAAGATATTTGAATTTGAGGCAAAGGAGATGGATGGAACTCTTAAAAGATTATGATTTCTCCATTCTTTACCATCCAAGTAAGGCTAATGTGGTAGCTGATGCTTTGAGTAGGAAGTCAGTGAGAAGTCTTGCTCACATTAGCTCGAAAAAGAGGCCGATTATTAAGGAGTTGTATGAGTTGATTGATCAAGGGTTTCAATTAAAGGTAACCAAAAAATGTCTTTTAGCTTAATTTAGGGTATATTTTGTGTACTTGGATAAAGTTAAAGCAACACAAGAGAAAGGACCCACAATTGCAAAAGATAAGGTTCGAGGTAAAACAAGGTAAGTCTCAGGATTTTTTAATCGACAGTGAGGGCATTTTAAGCTTCGGCACTAGGTTGAGTGTGCCAGAAGTAGATGATTTGAGAAAGGAGATTATAGAGGAAATTCATTTTTCTGCTTATAGTGTTCACCCTAGTTCTACCAAAATGTATCATGATTTAAAAGATACATATTGGTGGAATGAGATGAAGAGAGATGGAACAAAATTTATATCCAAGTGTCTCACTCGTCATTAAGTAAAATTAAAGCATCAGAGACCCTCGAGGTTGCTGCAACAGTTGCCCATCGCAGAGTGGAAATTGGACATGAATGCAATGAACTTTATTTATGGTTTACCTTGTACATCAAGTGGATATGATGCTAAATAAGTTATAATTGATAGGTTGACTAAGTCAGCTAACTTTTTGCCAATTAAGAAGACCTATACTACAAACAGGTTGGCTAGATTATACATCAACTGAATTTTTTATCTTCATGGAGTGTCAGAAAGTATAGTGTCAAACAGATGACTAACCTTTGCTTCAATCTTTTAATAAGAATTGCATAAGACATTAGGTATAAAACTGGACTCCAATAAAGATTTTCATCCTTAAATTGATGGCCAGTCAGAAAGGACCATTCAAACTTTAAAGGATATGCTTCGAATGTGTGTGATGGATTTTAGTGGTCAATGGGATGTGCACCTTCCATTGATTGAATTTGTATATAACAACAGTTATCATGCAAGTATTGAGATGGCCCCATCTAAAGCACTGTATGGAAAAAAGTGTAGATCACCCTTATGTTAGGAAGTTGGAGAGAGATAGTTGATAAGCCTAAAATTAGTGCAAATGACTTCAGAGAAGATTACTATCATCCAACAGAGATTAAGGACAATTTTTAGCCAACAAAGAGCTATGTTGATCCTAAGAGGAAAGATGTATCATTTTCTGTTGGAGATATGGTGTTCCTCAAGGTGTCTCCAATGAAGGGAGTGATGAGGTTTGGTAAAAAGAGTAAGTTAGCTCCAAGATATATCGAAGTCTTCAAAATTCATTCAAGGGTAGGAGATTTAGGTTACAGATTGGTGTTACCAGCAGAGTTGTCACATATTCATCTAATGTTCCATGTGTCCATGTTACAGAAGTACATCTCTAATCCCTCACACGTTCTTCAGCCTCAAGTAGTGGAGCTCAACGAAGATTTAACTTATGAGGAGTACCCTATAATGATAGTGGATTGACAAGTTCGTAAGCTCCGCACTAAAGAAATCCCTATTGTTAAAGTGTTGTGGAGCAATCATGCAGTGGAGGATTGTACTTGGGAGATAGAGGTAGAGATGCAAGTGGCATTTTCTTACCTTTTTTGTTAGTAAAACTTTTTACATTTTCTATTTTTGTTAAAATCTAAGGACGAAATTTTATAAGGGGGGAAGATTGCAAAGACTTGAATTTTTTACTTATTAATATTAAATGTGGGTTATTAAGTTTAATTATTAACTTATTTAATTAGTATTAATTATTATTTGATTATTTATGAGATTATTAATATTTGCGTAATTTTAGTAAATTACTAATTAATTGTTAAAGAGTATGTATGTATGTATGTGTGTGTGTGTGTGTGTGTTTGTGTGTATGTGTGTATATAACTGTGTGTGAATAATTAAAGGGGAGATATTATTATTTTTTAAAAAAAGAATTATTTTGTACTATATTAAAAAAAAGTTTAAAAACGTTTTTTTTTCCCTTTCCCCTTCCTTTCTCTTTTTTTTCTTCTTCCTTCTTCTCCCCGCCCAAACCAGCCCATCACTGCCACCCACCACTGCCAGTCACCAACCTGACACCAACGACGTCGCCTAAAGCAAGCCAACTGCTCCTCTATTCGGTGACACCTCCCTTCCCTCTATTTTCTCTTTCTTCCTCAGGTTCTTTCCTTATCAAAAGGAAAGAGATTTGCTGATGCCGCTTTCGGCCACCAAGGCTTGCTGCTGGTCTCAAAATGATCCTCGTCCTCTAGGCTTCAAAAGTCCTCCGTCAATTTTAGATTCCAACTCAGTAAGCCCCTTAATTTTGAGTAATTTATATTAGGTTATTTTTAGTTAATTTTGTTAAATTGAGCTTTAATTTGATATTATTAGATATAGTTACTTTGAAATGAAATTATCTAGAAGTTGTGATCTTACTTACTGTGATTTTATTTAATTTTTTGAATTTTCCAAGTATCGAATATTGTTAACGTCACTGTTTTGGAAAGTCGCCACGTCGATAATTTTTTGTATTTTTAATAAATTCTATATGTTATGTGGATTAATCTTTGTGAAGAAAGTTTTGTGAAATTATGTATAGAATTTATGATATGAATTTTTTAAAGTCTACGTATTAATATGTATTTTTGGAAAATTATTAGAAATTGGTGAATTGTTCAATTTTAATTGAATTTATTGTTAATTATTCTGTTTTAGATAGATTTTTAAATAATAAAAGTACAAAAAATAATTTTTATAATTAATTTTCAATTATTAGTTACCTAGTAGTAATTATGGGAAAATAAATGAATAATGAATTTATTTATTATTTTTAAGCTTAAATGAATCATTTATTTTTTTTAATGATTTTTATGAAATATTTGAGTAATTTATATAGCTATTTATAATTTATGCTAATTTATTAGTAAAAATGGAAAATAGATTTTACTAACGAGATTTTGTTATAAATTAGAAATTTTATTAATTACTTGGAATAAATTTCCCTTATATTTTTATTATATATAAATTAATTAATTTGCATTAGGTAACTAAATTCTTATGAATTATTAGTGATTTGAGATAAACTATATTATTTTTTATATATGTTCTAAATTGTGGTTCTTGATTTGGCATAAATGTAGTGTGGGGCCTAACTCGAGTTGTTGAATTGTGAGACTGTTAAAAGTGTTATTTTTATGCAAGAATGGTTCTATTTTGGTAAAGAGATGTCCATTTTAGAGAGGAAACTCTGTCAAATTTTTGGTAAATTTCTCATAAAACGTAACATTAATATGTGTTAGTTCTCAATCTGTATAACATTATGTTTTAGATCCAGTCAACCTCATCATCTCATAATTTTATTAAATTTTGAAAATTTTATGAATTATTTATATAAGCATATTTTAAATAAATATTATTTATTTTAAAGAACTTCGGGACCAAAGCTGTAGCGTTTGAGTAGTAAAGGATGCGTCGCCCAGGACGCTCAATATGTGAGTTAATTTTATAGAATGTGTGTTGTGATGATTTTTATTATATTTTCATATGATTTAAATAATAATGAAATGATTATATGAATTATTTATGAATTTATTTATATTGCTACATGCATGATTATTTCTTTATTTATCATGAATAGTAATTGAAGAATGCTTTATGAAATTTTTTTTCGCTTTATTTATTTATTTTATGTTATTTTATATATTATGATTTAATTGATTTGAAAATAATGGCAGAACGTGCTACTTGGTGGGTGTCACTAGGATTGCATGCGCACCAGTAATAATTATTTATGTAGTCATGGATTAATTTATGAGTCCTGGTTGAGCTTTGCTCTTTGGGCAAGATTTATGAAATGAGAGTCTTGGTTGAGCTTTGCTCTTTGGGCAGATGTATGGTTATTGTTAAGCTCTGGGTAGAGGTATAATGTTGGTTGGACCCTAGTCAAGCATACTCTTTAGGAGCCAGTGATCATTTGGAATAAGAGACTGACTGTGGCTAGACCCTAGTCGAACTTGCTGTAATATTTCGAGTTTTTAGATACTTTTAAACTGCACTGGGATATGCAGTGTTAATAAATTTTATATATATTTATGATTATTTAATGAGTTTGTTATTTGTTAAAGTCATTTTTAATTATTTTATATTATTTTAAATTATTTACGTAAAATTCTCCCGGGAATTTTATTTTTAAAAAATTAAGACGTAAATAATTAAATATTAATTATTTTAAACGGTTTTATAAATTTGCATGAGTTCATGCATGATTTTAAAGTTTCAAATAAAATACATATACGTACGTGCATTTAAGTTAAATTAGGGTTATTTAATTAAATTAAATTATATTATATAGTTTTAATATTAATTAATTAAACGTGTGTATATATGTATATGTGTATATATTATTATTAAAGTGTGTGGTGGATATTTATTGTGTGTATTAATTTATATATTAAAATAATATAGGTAAGATATATATATATATATATATATATAATATATATATATATTACTAACTAATATAAAGTTCTTCAAAATTACCATTGTGCCATTCTGCCATCCCCGTTCCTCCCGATCGTCTTCTTCACAAATCCGGTGCTGATCATGTTGTTCCTTCACCGTTACTGTGCCACCTCCCTCGTCAGCCATTTCCGCCATCTAGAGCCTTCTTCTCCGGCGTGGTTTGGCCGGAATTACAGTGAGTTGCCGAAAGTCACACTCAACGTCGATCAAGCACTTTTCGGCCACCATTTCGAGCCTCACCGGTCTTTATCTCTTCCTTGAGCTCCGGTGAGTACATTTCCAAGCTTTGTTTCACTTGAAATGGTCTAGATTTCCCTAGGTTTCAATTTTTCATTTTCAGCCATTTAGGATTTTTGATTTTTTTGAGCATCAATTTGGTTGATCATGCAAACTTCCTTCACAAACATTGATCCTAGTAGCTTAATCTAGCTCTGTGAATTTTTCTGGAATTTTTGGGAATTATTTTGATTTTTGTGAATTTTTTATTATTTATTAATATTTTCTAATTTTTGAAAATTAATTAATTAAATTATGAAATTGTGTTTTATGGTGTTTTTAGGTGTTTAAATGCATTTTAGAAATTTATTTATAATTTTTGTGAATTTTATATAATTATTTTGAATTTATTTAGTTTATGTAATTTTGGGAAAATTAGGTTAATTATGTGTTTTATTGAAATTAATTGGTTAATTGAGTATATTTATTAATATTATTGAATTATATGTTAAGAAAATTAATTTTGAGTAATTATACTATTTTTAGTGAATTTTTTTATTAATTTTAGGGAGTTTACATAACTAGGGGTATTTTGATAATTTGGCACTAAATTGGCTAAAAATATAATTAAATTGGTTTTAATAGTTATTTAAGGTATAAAAATGATTTCTACAAATTATTTAGTATTTTTAACTAATTAAAACTATTTTTCGTAAATTATTTTCAAATTATATATAATATACAATTTTTCTAAATAAATGGGATTTTATCGATTTTTGATATGTTTTAGGGTTAATTATGTAATTTGGATTTATAAAATGTATTTTAGTCAATATTTATGAATTTATTAAGAATTATCAATTTTTAATAATATTTTATTTAAAGTTAGGGTTTTTATGCATTTATCGGTAAAATAAATATGTTTAGCGTTTTGAATAACTAAATTGCTATATTTTAAGTATTGATGGGCATTTTTGGTATTTTTGGTATTTTTCATGTGTTCTATATTATTTCGTGAAATGTGAACCTCAGTCGGTGAAATTGTAGTTTGGAGTCCGACCGAGGGGTTGTGAGATTGTGTTTATTCTTGAAGTGTATTTCTTTGTATGACCGGCTCTACTCTTTGAGTTGAGAGATGTCCATTTTACAGAGGAGGTTCTATCAGATTTTTAATAGAATTCTCGTAAAACGTGATGTCCAATTGAATTTCTATTTTAATTCTGTGTCTAAGATTCTAGATCGAGTCTTTAGAATTTTTGATAAATTTATTCTAATGTCATGTTGTCATTTGTTTGATTAATTACACCGAGATCGAGGCCTAGTGGACCAGGCCCATCGGACCCATCTCGAGGAGCATAATAACAGTGAGTTGTTATTTTATATATACGTGTTTTAGGATGCATGTTTTAGAAATGTATGATTTATTTTAGTAAAGTATGCATAAATGATTTACTTATTGCTTAGGTTTACTTTTGGTATATTATTAGTATATTTTAAACTATATGCATGTTTTATAAATAAATTATTCTTAAAATGTTTTTAGGTATATTCATGGTTTATTTCTAGTTTATTTTGTAAATAAATTGAATTTATTTGACGTATATATACCCAAAATATAACTGGTTTATTTTGGTATATTTCTAGTATATATATATATGGTTTATATTGTTATTTTACTTAATATCATGCATCATTTATTTTATGAATGTATGTTTTATATAAAAATGAAGGATATCAATAGAACGTACTACCTAGTGGGCAGCACTAGGATCGAGTACGTACCTGTACGATGATAGCATTTAGGCTATATTAGTAACCTATTTATGGATTATGATTGGATTGATTTATTTGATATGTGATGTGATTCGAGAGTGTGATTGTTGGAGCTCGATTGACCAAGTGTCTCGGGGCCAATCACACTGATAGTCAGACTGCTGGAGCTCGGTTGACTTAGTGTCTCGGGGCCAGTCTACTATCCAAATGGAACAAGTGAAATTATTTGGAATAAGTGAGCCTGTATGGCTAGAATTTTGTCTAACACTGTTTGAGGTTATGATATGCTAGGGTTCTATTTGATCCTTCATATACAGATGTATTTCTATATTTATATAAAATGATTTCACTGCATCTGTGTGACTTTGCTTGTATATATATTTATTATATATACTATTGAATGTGTGCATTGTCATTTAGTTATGCATGTATACATATTATAATAATTCACTCAGTGAGCTCTAACTCCTCTCCGTTGACTATTTTTCAAGAGAGTCTATGTCTTCAAACCTCAGTAGCGGACCCATACGCCGGATTTCTTCTGCCCCGGCTTCACCATGTAAACTGCTTGATTTTATTTTATATTCTAGACACTGCAGTAATTATAGTCAAGTCGTGGGATTTATGTATCATGTTTAGAAGAGATTTGTATTTTAAAGATATGAACTGGGTTTTGTATTAAAAGATTATGCATATATGAGAATGAGCTTGTTAATTTAAACGAGTTTGATGGAGCATTACTTTATTTTATTTATTAAAATTATTTCCGCTGTAAAATATTTTAATTATGTTGTTATTTATATTGCATGCTTTTTTTATTTTATTTTAAGGCTTGCTATGGGTTCCGGATTCGAAAGAATTCCAGTTCCCCAGTGCCGGTCATGGCCCTTGTTTTGGGTAGTGACAAAGTTGGTATCAGAGCGGAGTTCTATGTCAGGGCCTTAGTTGTGTGAGTTGTGGCCCTAGTTTTCAGTGTTGTGTTTTCTTTGAAAACTACTGCAGTGAATTAGGTTCGAGTATGTCTTGATAAGTATTCCTTGATTTAGTTTTATGCGTTATTCCTCCATTGTCTGTTTTGTCTGAATCCTTTTATTTGTCTTTTTAGAATGAGGAGGCGGGCGCGTGTCGCTCCACCAGTCATTGAGGCCGAGGATGATGAGTCCTTTCAAGACGAGGTTTTACCTCCTGAGCCACCAATTAGACACAGAGGTCATGGCAGAGGTAGACCTCGAGGAGGGGCAGGTCGCCGTAGACAGAGAGAGATACAAGATGAGGAGCTTGTAGAGCCTGAGTACGAGGATGTTCTTGTACCTCCAATTATTTTGCCTATTAACAGGGTATGTCTGACCCTAAGGCAACTCTGTTCTATGCCAGAGTTGGCAGGATTACTTTTGATGGGACTTTTGACCCTCTAGACTTCTTGCATGCGATCAAAACTAGGACTCGGACTGCTCACACCGAGTACCAGCGAATCAATATCGTCAAGCTGTCTGTTGAGGGACCAGCCTTGGACTAGTTCATTCAGATGATCCAGCCATATATGATGACGATGACCTGGGCTTAATTCAAAGAGTGATTCTTGAGCAGATTTTGCCCAGAGCCACTCCGCATGAGTTATCGTCTTCGGTTGACCAGCATTTTATGCGGTGATAGATCAGTTAAGGAGTACACTCGAGATTTCCTCCGGCTGGGTAGATATGCAGAGGATTTGATGCAGGACCAGTATTTTGCAATCACTACCTATGTCATAGGATTGGGTTCTGCATTTGTTGGTATGCCTACAGCGGACCTTACGCTAGAGTCAGTTATTGAGTTGGCCAAGGAGATTGAGCTAAAGCTAGTTAGGCAGGGAGCTATGCCTGATTATTACCAGTTGGGTGTTCAATCAGGTGGATTTCAGACTACTCCGTATTCGAGTTTTCATGTTGGATCGAGTAGTCAGTAGAGAGGTCCGACTCAGCAAAGTCAGAGATAGCAGCAGTGAGTGCATTAGAGCAGTAGACATGGCCGTGGAGGTCAGCGTAGACCGTTCAGATTCAGGTCATGTGCTTTGAGTAGCAGCAGTGGTCATAGTTCTGGATCAACTGCTAGTGTTTGCCAGACTTACGACAGAGTCCATCAGGGACCATGTTACCTGACACCACTGACATGTTTCAAATGCGGGTAGACAGGACATTATGCTAGATCGTGTCCTTATTCCGGGTATCAGCAGCCACAGATTCCATGATCTCCACAGCAGTCGATTGCTAGTGCTGCACCCATTCTTTTTCAGTTGCCTCCAGCCCAGCATCAGAGTTCCATTTAGCTTGCTCCCCAGCAGGGTCATGGTAGAGGTGCCAGAGGAGGCGCCAGAGGTGTTGGCCAAGCTTCTACTAACCAGCAGGGAGGTCGAGGACAGGCCAGAGTTTTTCATCTTACTCAGTAAGATGCTCAGGCATCTAATGCAATCGTGGCAGGTATTGTTTCTGTCTGTTACCTAGATGCATGAGTTTTATTTGATCCAGGTGCCATCCATTCATTCGTTTCTCCTATTTTTGCTTCCAAGTCTTGTTGGCAAGCTTTGAGGATGGCTTTTCCTTTGTCTGTCGCCACTCCTCTAAGTGATTCTTTAGACACCAATATTGTTCTTTCTAGTTGTCCAGTTCTTATGGGAGATAGAGAATTATCCGCTGATTTGATTCTATTGGATGTGATGGAGTTTGATGTTATTTTGGGTATGGATTGGTTATCTCAACGCTATGCCGTAGTAGATTGTTAGAGTAAAGAGGTGACTTTTAGAATTCCTGGTGAAGAAGAATTTAAGTTTGTGGGTGATAGGAGTTCAACACCTCAGAATCTCATTTCTGCTATTACGGCTAGGAAGTTGCTGAGGAAAGGTTATCAGGGATACTTGGTATTAGTCAGGGATACTTCAGTGGAGAAGTTGTCACTCACAGATGTTCCTATTGCCTATGAGTTTCCTAATGTTTTTCCTAAGGAGTTACCAGGTTTACCACCTCACAGAGAGATTGAGTTCTGTATAGATATAGTTCCAGGTACTACTCCTATATATATGCCACCCTACTGAATGGCTCCTGCAGAGTTGAAAGAGTTGAAGGAGCAGTTGCAAGAGCTTTTGGATAAGGGTTTCATCAAACTCAATGTTTCTCCTTGGGGTGCAACAGTTCTATTTGTGAAGAAAAATGATGGTACCCTAAGACTGTGCATTGACTATAGAGAGCTTAATAAAGTGACAATGAAGAACAAGTATCCTCTTTCGAGGATAGATGACTTGTTTAATCAGCTACAGGGTGCATAGTTCTTTTCTAAGATTGATCTGAGGTCAGGTTATCATCAACTATGGATCAATGAAGCCGATGTTCCTAAAATGGCATTCCGCACTCTATATGGCCATTATGAGTTTCTAGTGATGTCTTTTGGCTTGACTAATGCACCAGCAGCTTTTATGGACCTGATGAATAGGGTATTCAGACCATATATGGATCAGTTTGTGGTAGTCTTCATCGATGATATACTGGTATATTCGAGGAGTATGGAGGAGCATGTATATCACTTGAGGACTGTACTACAGACATTGAGAGAACATCAACTTTATGCTAAATTCTTGAAGTGTGATTTCTGGATGGAGAGTGTTTCTTTTCTTGGACATGTGGTGTCTAACTAAAAAAGGTATCCAGGTTGATCCATAAAAGATTGAAGCAGTGTCTGAGTGGCCTAGACCGACTTCTGTTACAGAGATTCATAATTTTTTGGGTTTAACCGGGTACTATAGGAGGTTTGTATAGGATTTTTCCAAAATTGCTGCCCCTATAACTCACTTGACTTAGAAGAATATAAGATTTGAGTGGTCTGAAGCTTATGAGAACAATTTTCAATTATTGAAGGAGAAGTTGACCACAGCCCCAGTGTTAGCTTTACTTAATGGTGTAAACAAGTTCACAATATATTGCAATGCCTCTAGAGTTGGCCTTGGTTGTGTGTTGATGCAGAATGGTAGGGTGATAGCCTATGCTTCAAGGCAGTTGAAGAAGCATGAGCAGAACTATCCTACACATGACCTTGAGATGGCTACAATGATCTTTGCACTCAAGATATGGAGACATTATCTGTACGGGGTGACTTATGAGATTTTTACTTATCACAAGAGCCTTAAGTACATTTTCTAGTAAAGAGATCTGAATCTAAGGCAGAGGAGATGGTTAGAATTATTGAAAGATTATGATTGTGAGATTTTATATCATCCAGGCAAGACTAATGTAGTAACAGATGCCTTAAGTAGGAAGTCCTCAAGCAGTCTTACTCATATTAGTATGGAGAGGAGACCATTGATCCAGGAGTTGCATCTGTTGGTGGATCAAGGTCTGATGATGAAGATTAATAGATTAGGTGGACTGCTAGCTTAGTTTAAGGTGCAATTTGTACTGAGAGATAGGATTAAGGTAGCTCAGAGCTGAGATCCTATTCTGGAAGAGCTTGCAGAGAATGTCCGAGCAGGGAAGTTCACTGATTTCACACTCGATGATGATGGTGTATTATGGATCAGTGGTAGATTGTGTGTTCCTGATGTGGATAATTTAAGAGAAGAGATCCTAGAGGAAGCACATTCTACAGCCTACAATGTACATCCGGGTGTCACTAAGATGTACCATAATATCAGAGATTTGTATTGGTAGGACGGATTGAAAAAAATGTCGCTGATTATGTTGCCAAGTGCTTGACGTGTCAGCAAGTGAAAGTTAAACATCAGAAGCCTTCTGGAAAGCTTCAGCCTCTTCCTATTCCCGAGTGGAAGTGGGAAAGGATAGCTATGGATTTTGTGGTTGGTTTACCTCGTTCTAAGTATGGATACGATTCCATCTGGGTGATTGTGAACAGGTTGACTAAGTCTGCACATTTCTTGCCTGTGAAAGCCACCTACTATGTAGCTAGATTGGTGAAGCTGTATGTGAAGCATATTGTGTGCCTTCATAGAGTACCTATGTCCATTATGTCAGACAGAGGTTGAGTATTTACCTCTCATTTTTGGCAGAAGTTACAGGAAGCGATGGGCACTAGGTTGAACTTCAATACTGCTTTTCATCCTCAGACAGATGGTCAATCTGAGAGGACAATCCAGACACTGGAAGATATATTAAGGATGTGTGTTATGGATTTGGGAGGTAGTTGGGATGATCATTTGCCA
This sequence comes from Mallotus nudiflorus, assembly GCA_947683625.1. Taxonomy (NCBI): domain Eukaryota; kingdom Viridiplantae; phylum Streptophyta; class Magnoliopsida; order Malpighiales; family Euphorbiaceae; genus Mallotus; species Mallotus nudiflorus. The sequence continues at coordinate 627,726 of CANTUR010000001.1, forward strand.
CTCATAGAGTTTGCATATAATAATAGCTACCATAGTAGTATTGGCATGGCACCATATGAGGCACTGTATGGAAGGAAATGTAGATCCCCTTTAAGTTGGGATGAGATTAGTGAGAGAGCTTTGACTGGACCTGAGATGGTTCAAGATGTTGTAGAGAAAGTCGTCGTGATTAAGCAAAGATTAAATACCGCAGTTAGTAAGCAAAAGTGCTATGCAGATCCTAGGCGCAGAGATATAGAGTTTCAGGTTGGAGACTTTATTTTTCTAAAGGTGTCTCCGATGAAAGGTGTTATGAGATTTGGCAGGAAGGGTAAGTTGGCACCGAGATATATTGGACCGTTCGAGATTTTGGAGAGAGTTGGCACTGTTGCATATCGATTGGCTTTGCCTCCGAGTATGTCTCAAGTGCATCCAGTATTTCATATCTCAATGCTGAGGAAGTATATCTCAGACCCTTCATATGTGTTGCAGCTTGACAACATGGAAGTGAATGAAGATCTGACGTTTGTGGAAGAACCTGTGGCAATCATTAATTATCAAGTTCAACAGTTGCGTTCGAAATATATTCCGATGGTCAAGGTTCTCTGGCGCAGCAACTGAGTAAAGGAGCATACGTGGGAGACTGAAGCTGAGATGCGAGCTTCTTACCCGTATCTCTTCCCTTCTTGATTGTATTTATTCTTTTCTGCAATTCGGGGACGAATTCTTGTCAGCGGGGAAGACTGTAATATCCCGCATTTTTAGATAATTTTAAACTGCATCGGGATATGCAGTGTTAATAATTTTTATATATATTTATGATTATTTAATGAGTTTGTTATTTATTAAAGTCATTTTTAATTATTTTATATTATTTTAAGTTATTTACGTAAAATTCTCCCAGGAATTTTATTTTCGAAAAAATTAAGACATAAATAATTAAATATTAACTATTTTAAACGGTTTTATGAATTTGTATGAGTTCATGTGTGATTTTAAAGTGTCAAATAAAATACATATACGTATATGCATTTAAGTTAAACTAGGATTATTTAATTAAATTAAATTATATTATATAGTTTTAATATTAATTAATTAAATGTGTGTATATATGTATATGTGTATATATTATTATTAAAGAGTGTGGTGGATATTTATTGTGTGTATTAATTTATATATTAAAATAATATAGGTAAGATATATATAAATATACATATATACATATATTATTATTAACTAATATAAAGTTCTTCAAAATTACCATTGTGCCATTGTGCTATCCCCTTCCTCCCGATCGTCTTCTTCATAAATCCGGCGTCGATCACGTCATTCCTTCACCGTTACTGTGCCCTCCAGTGTGCCACCTCCCTTGTCAGCCATTTTCGTCGTCCAGAGCCTTCTTCTCCGGCGTGGTTTGGCCGGAATTATAGTGAGTTGCCAAAAGTCACACTTAACATCGATTAAGCACTTTCCGGCCACCATTTCGAGTCCCACCGGTCTCTATCTCTTCCTTGAGCTCCGGTGAGTGCATTTCCAAGCTTTGTTTCACTTGAAATGGTTTAGATTTCCCTAGGTTTAGATTTTTCATTTTCGGCCATTTAGGGTTTTCAATTTTTTTGAGCTTCGATTTGGTTGATTCATGCAAACTTCCTTCACAAACATTGATCATAGTAGCTTAATATAGCTCTTTGAATTTTTGTGGAATTTTTGTGAATTTTTTATTATTTTATTAATATTTTCTAATTTTTGAAAATTAATTAATTAAATTATGAAATTGTGCTTTATGGTGTTTTTAGGTGTTGAAATGCATTTTAGAAATTTATTTGTAATTTTTGTGAATTTTATATAATTATTTTGAATTTATTTAGTTTATGTAATTTTGGAAAAATTAGGTTAATTATGTGTTTTATTGAAATTAATTTGTTAATTGAGTATATTTATTAATATTATTGAATTATATGTTGAGAAATTTAATTTCGAGTAATTATACTATTTTTAGTGAATTTTTGATTAATTTTAGGGAATTTACATAACTAGGGGTATTTTGGTAATTTGGTACTAAATTGGCTAAAAATATAATTAAATTGGTTTTAATAGTTATTTAAGGTATAAAAATGATTTCTACAAATTATTTAGTATTTTTAACTAATTAAAACTATTTTTTGTAAATTATTTTCAAATTATATATAATATACGATTTTTCTAAATAAATGGGATTTTATCGATTTTTAATATATTTTAGGGTTAATTATGTAATTTGGATTTATAAAATGTATTTTAGTCAATATTGATGAATTTATTGAGAATTACCAATTTTTAATAATATTTTATTTAAAGTTAGGGTTTTTATGCATTTATCGGTAAAATAAATATGTTTAGCATTTGAATAACTAAATTGCTATATTTTGAGTGTTGAAGGGCATTTTTGGTATTTTTGGTATTTTTCATATGTTCTGTAGTATTTCGTGAAATGTGAATCTCGGTCGGTGAAATTGTAGTTTGGAGTCTGACCGAGGGGTTGTGAGACTGTGTTTATTCTTAAAGTGTATTTCTTTGCAGGACCAGCTCTACTTTTTGAGTTGAGAGATGTCCATTTTATAGAGAAGGTTCTGTCGAATTTTTGGTAGAATTCTCGTAAAACATGATGTTCGGTCGAATTTCTATTCTAATTCTGTGTCTAAAATTCTAGATCGAGTCTTTAGAATTTCTGATAGATTTATTCTAATGTCATGTTGTCATTTTTTTGATTAGTTGCGCCGAGACCGAAGCCTAGTGGACCAGGCCCGTCGGACCCATCTCGAGGAGCACAATAACAATGAGTTGTTATTTTATATATACGTGTTTTAGGATGCATGTTTTACAAATGTATGATTTATTTTAGTAAAGTATGCATAAATGATTTAATTATTACTTAGATTTACTTTTGGTATATTATTAGTATATTTTAAACTATATGCATGTTTTATAAATAAATTATTCTTAAAATGTTTTTAGGTATATTCATGGTTTATTTCTAGTTTATTTTGTAAATAAATTGAATTTATTTGACGTATATATACCCAAAATATACCTGGTTTATTTTGGTATATTTCTAGTATATATATATGGTTTATATTGTTATTTTACTTAATATCATGCATCATTTATTTTATGAATGTATGTTTTATATAAAAATGAAGGATATCAATAGAACGTGCTACCTAGTGGGCAGCACTAGGACCAAGTACGTACCAGTACGACGATAGCATTTAGGCTATGTTACTAACCTATTTATGGATTATGATTGGATTGATTTATTTGATATGTGATGTAATTTAAGAGTGTGATTGTTGGAGCTCGGTTGACCAAGTGTCTCGGGGCCAATCACACTGATAGTCAGATTGTTGGAGCTCGATTGACTTAATGTCTCGAGGCCAGTCTACTGTCCAAATGGAACAAGTGAAATTATTTGGAATAAGTGAGCCTGTATGGCTAGAATGTTGTCTAACACTGTTTGAGGTTGCTATTTGCTAGGGTTCTATTTGATCCTTCATATACGGATGTATTTCTATATTTATATAAAATGATTTCACTGCATCTGTGTGACTTTGCCTGTATATATATTTATTATATATACTATTGAGTGTGTGCATTGTCATTTAGTTATGCATGTATATATATTATAATAATTCACTCAGTGAGGTCTGACTCCCCTCCGTTGACTATTTTTCAGGAGAGTTTATGTCTTCAGACCTCAATAGCATACCCATACGCCGGATTTCTTCCTCCCCGACTTCACTATGTAAACTTCTTACTTGATTTTATTTTATATTCTAGACACTGCAGTAATTATAGTTAAGTCGTGGGATTTATGTATCATGTTTAGAAGAGATTTGTATTTTAAAGATATGAACTGGGTTTTGTATTAAAAGATTATGCATATATGAGAATGAGCTTGTTTATTTAAACGAGTTTGATGGAGCATTACTTTATTTTATTTATGAAAATTATTTCCACTACAAAATATTTTAATTATGTTGTTATTTATATTGCATGCTTTATTTTATTTTATTTTAAGGCTTGCTACGGGTTCCAGATTTGAAAGAATTCCCGTTCCTTAGCACTGGTCCTGTTTTGGGTCGTGCCACTTGCTCTCTAGGACTGATAGTCAATTGGAATAAATGAGTCAAGTGGCTATTAGAATTTGATGGTCTAGGTGTTCTACCAGATTTTCCACTAAAATAATAAATTTATATGATTTTGTACTAGAGTTTTATATTAAAGTAAATGATTTTTAACATTTATATTTATATTTATTTTTATTTATATTATTTTTATTTTTAAAAAGGGTTTTAACAAATGTTTTCAAACCAACATACATTTTATAAAATTGATTCACTCAGTGAGGTCTTATTCCCCTCAATTTATTTTTTTATGACCTTACAGTCAGCCTAGTATTGGTCATCGTCTACACCGGATTTCTTCTTCACCGGCTACATTATGTATGTTTATTTGATTTGAACATTATGTAATCGAATTTAAGATACCGCAGTAGTTGATTATGAAACTTGTATTATTGATTTTATGGATTTGTGTTCTGTTAAAATATTGTTGTAATGACTTATGTATTTGATATTAATTATTTTATCCATGGTATTATTGTTAAATGATTTTTATATTTGCGAATATTTTCAAGGCTTACTACGGGTTTCGGTTGCATTTTTGCATTCCTCATTCCCAGATGTCGGTCACATACCTCTGGGTTCAGGTTGTGACAGTAACTTTTAGGTGAATTTCTCACAACAAAGGTTGTTTACCACCTATGAGAAACACAAAGGAGAAACACAAAACCAAAAAAAAAAAAAGGAAATCAGAACATATATAGATACAATGAAAGAAATGCTTGCTGAAGGTGTAATTAGGCACCACAATATCTATGCTTATCTCAATTTATCAACAATGAAAACAGAGATGAAGAAAAGAGAAGGAAGAAAATACAGACACTTCAGCTACTATGTCTGCTAGAGAAGTGTAACCTCTTTCACAATTCATCAATTTTCCACTGCTGCTTCATTTTCTAATTGAAAGAAGTCAACTGGATATTGAAAGCACCCAACAGTAACATCAAAGCAACAATACAAAGAACTATAAAACTTTCAAATTGCCACATGACACTAAAAGTATGATGTGGTAAAATTTATACGCTTGGTTATTAGATATTTTATATAAATAGTCCATTAGATGATGAATCAAAGTGATTATATATATTATCTTTGAATGCTAACAATTCAATGTGGTTCAAGAACAAATATGTAGGGATAAACCATAAGACCAAATAAATATTATAAGGGAATTCTATAGTTACTTTAATTTGTGGTTACCTTTATTTTATTTTATTTTAATCACCATTAGATAAGAATATATTCTATCATTCAATGGTGATTATTATTATAGTATATTTTATTTTATAAAAATTAAAGTAATCATAGAATACATCGATATTATATATCTAAAAGTGATCTAAATTGAATTAGAAGAATCGCCATTTATGATCCAAATAGTATGAAGTTAGGTTTATAATAATGGTAAATTCAATTATTGATTTTTTTGTCAATTGTAGAATTTAAATAATTTAATTTTGTACTATAAGGAAAGAGGAGGAGGGTGGACGTTCAAACCTTTTATTGTAATTCTACATGTCATTGTTTACGCATTTGCTACTTGGGTTACTTAGATTTTCATTGGACAAAGTCAATTATTGATAAGAAAAATTATTTCAGAAATTTTTATTATTTTTATCTTATATTATTATTGTGACTTTAAATAAGTAATGAGAAAATAGATTATAAGTTTTCAGCACTTTTATACAAAATTTAATAAATCATATTATTTAATGAACAAAATTATAGAAATGGTAACTAGGGAGAATGATTTGGCATGAGCATTGGATTAATTCTTGTATCTTGACTTTTGAGCATAGCAGTTTAAAGAGATGCATTTAAAATTTAGTTCAAAATTTTCAAGAGTTTACACATTCTTTTCACTGAGCATTCATGGACCAGACAAGCATATATTATATAATAGCTAACTTCATTAAAGATAGCTGATGTGCATATTTGAGTTGAGATGTGTTCTCTAAATTTTTTATCAACTTCTTATGGTGATTTTTAAAAAATTGAATGTCAGAAGTTGAATAGCGTAGTATATCTCTCTTTAAAGCATATATAAATTAAGAGTTCAACTTTTACTTTATCTCCTCAGTTTAAAAATAAATAAATTGAATCAAATTATAAATAAAATAAAATTGTTTGAACTATAAATATATAATTTAATTCAATTCAGATCAATTTGAGCTTTTAAAATTTTTTTATAGGGTCAAAAATTTCATTTTACCTAAATTTTATAACTTTATCATCAAATTATATATATATTTTAGCAATCACACAACAATCAAATCAATCAAGTCATGATCCACAAATAGGTTAGTAATTTAACCTACAATTTATCGTCGTACCAATACGTACTCGGTTCTAGTGTTGCCCACTGGGAAGCACGTTCTATTGATATCCTTCATTAAAAATAACTCATTTCATTTATAAAATAATGATGCATGATATCATTATAAATAACATTATAAACCATATATATACTAGAAATATACCTAAAATAAACTAAGTATATTTCAAGTATATATATGTAAAATCAATTCAAATAAATCATGGAATATATTAAATTAAACCAATAATATATTTGATAGTAATCTAGATTTAATTAATAAGAAAAACATGCATTTATTTACAATATACTGAAAATATACCTAGAATATACTTAAGCATTTATTAAGCCATTTATACATAAATCATACAATTAAAACATATACTTCTAAAACATGCAACCTAAATGCACGCATATATAAAATAACAACTCACAAGTGTGCGCTCTTCAAGATGGATCCGAAGGGTCTGGTCCGTTAGGCCTTGATCTCAGCGTAACTAAACAAATAAAACGATCATGACAATCAAAATAAATCTAACTTAACTTCTAAAGATTCGATCTAGGACTCCTAACACAAACAGAGAATAGGAATTAGACCTGATGTCACGTTTTACGAGAATTCTATCAAAAATTCGGCAGAACCTCCTATGTAAAACGGACATCTCTCTACTTAAAAAGTAAAGCCGGTTCTGCAAGAAAAGTACACTTCAAACCAAAATTCTCACAACTCCTCGGTCGAGATCCCAAACTACAAATTCCCTCAATGAAGGTCCACAATTCACAATAAAATACAATAAAATATATTAAAATTCAATAAATACCAAAAATACCCTTTAAATATCAAAATATAGCAATTTAAATATTAAAACACCAAAAGCAATTATTTTACCAATAATTACTTAAAAACCCTAATAATAATATAATATTATTAAAAATCAATATTTCCCGATAATTCCACAAATATATATATAATTTATTTTATAAATCCAAATTACTTAATTAGTCTAAAAACATATTAAAAGTTACTAAAAATCCATTTATTTACAAAATAGTATATTATATATAATTTGAAAATAATTTTTGAAAAATAGTATTAATTAGTTAAAATTAGTAAGTAATTTGTAAAAATCATTTTTATACCTCAAATAGTTATTAAAACCAATTAAACTTAATATTTAATTAAAATTACTACCAAATTACCCCTAATATTTAAAAATACACATAAAATACTAATAATATTCAAAAATTCAATAAAAATTATATAATTGCACAAAAATTATTTTTTCAACATATTATTCATTAAAATCAATAAATACACTTAATTAACCAATTGTTTCTAATTAAATATATATTTAACCTATATTTTCAAAACTAACATAAACTAAAAATAATTATAAAAATTTAAAAAAATACACAAAAATTATAAATTAAATTCTAAAATTACCAATAAACATCAATAACACCAAAAATCACAATTTCATAATTTATTTAATTAATTTATGAAAATAATAAAATAATAAAAAATTCACAAAAATCAAAATAATTCCCAAAAAATTACACAAAAATTCTGGGATGTAGATTAAGCTAAAGGGAACAACATTTTTTAAGGCATCAAGCATGAATCATAGAGAATCAAGCCTAGAAAAATTAAAAAAAAAAAATAAAAACTCTAGGTGACCGAAACTTAAAATTGCTCACCACCAAAATCTAGACTAAACTAGATGAAATGAAGCTTAGAAACATACTCACCGATGTTCAAGGAAGAGGATGAGACCGACGGTGTTGACGGAGGTGGCCGAAAATGAGATGAACGGCGAAGGTTTTGATTTCGGGTTTTCCGACTACTGATGCTTCCAACGCCACCGGAGATGGAGGCTGAAGGCGGCGGAGCTAGCTGGCAGGCCGCAGAAGACAGGGAGGCACTCTGAATAGAGAAGAAACAGACGGTGAGGGAGAGAGGAGGGGTGATCGGGGAAGAAGGAGAGGGGAAAGGTGTTTTGTTAATTGTATATGTATATATTATATATTATATGTATATATATTAATATATACTATAGTTTATAACCTTATAATAACAAAATAATGTGTGTATATCTAAACCATACATTTAAATTTACACATGCACAAATATATATATATATAAAAATTTTTTATATATTATATAATATTATTTCAATATTTTTTATAATTAATTTTTCTCAACTCTAGAACTGATTTCATAAAATTATGGTCATAATTAATCATAAGATAATAAAAAAAACTTTAGTTATTTTTTAATAAAATATTTAAAAATAATAAAAGTTATATTTTCTTTATATAAAAATTTAAATATTATAACCCCATTAAGCTTATAATTTATTATAATTTACATAAATTTTTTATTTGAGCTATGAAATTTTATTTATTTAATATTAATTCTTTTATTTACAAAAAATTAATCTAATGTAATTTTTAAGTTTGAATAATAATTAAATGATAAATATTAATTAATTTAATTTTAACTCTTTTTTGTTAAATTTTATAAAAACATCTAAAAATTATTATTATACTACTTTTCTTACAAATTAATATACTTTCAAATAAATTATATGCTCTTTTTTTACTTATTAATTTTTAATTTATAAAGATATCTATTTTTAAAAAATTATATACTTTTCATATTTTCATAAAATTTATTAATTTTGATTTTAATTATTTACTTATTAAATTTAATATAATAAGACATATAAAATTATGTTATCTAAGTTGATTTATATTAGATAAAATATAAGTAGACCTAACTAAATTAGAAAAATATATATTTTTAACAAATTATCACTTAAATTTTAATTAACTTATTTTGTTAGAGATAAAATAGAAATTAACATAATTAAAATAGAAAACATACTTTCAATTAAATAAAAATTATATGTTAATTAATTTTATTTTTATTAGAGATAAAATAGAAATTAACCTAATTGGAATAAGAAATATATTTTCAATTATATTATAATTACATTATAATTCATTTAAGAGCAAATTACATTTACCTCCTTGAGGTTAGACCTAATTAACATTTCAAAACCTCAACTTTCAAAATCGAATAGTCACCTCCCTAAAGTTTTATATACCAACACTTAAAACTTTTATAAGCTTTTTTGCAAAAAATAACTGTTATGCCCTTATTTTAATATGTGTTTTCTCTAATCTCATTACATATAATCCATAACATTTACTCCAAAGTTAAATTTTTAACTTTTCACTAAATCCTTAAATTTTTATTTTAAATTTTACTTCTCAACTTTCAACCACATTATTTAGAAATTTTTTAATAGAGGTCAAACCAAAAAAGTATTAGATAAAAAAAAATTTGGGACACTAAAAACATTAATAAATAATATAAAAATATTTAGTTTTTATGAAAAAATTAAATTTTTATTATTATTTATAGTGAGAGTTCAAAGTGATTACTTTATTTATTTTAAAATTTATTTCAAAAAATGTCAAAATTAAAACTTTAAAATATTTTGTCAAATTTTATTTTTCTTAAAAATAATATTTATAATTACAATTAGATTGTGTATAGGGATCTAAAAGTATTTTTTATTTTATATGGATCTAAAAATAATTTTTAAAATTATAATTAGATCCTTTAAAAAAAATTGAATAAAATTGATATAGTTTATAAAATTGAAGGAATAAATTGAAATGACTTTAAAAGTGTGATTTAATTAATAATTAACTCAAAATTCATGATAGAATGATGATTTTCCTTATTTTAATTGAAATTGGATGATTTTTTTTTCCAAACGAAATTGGATTTTTTTTTTTTTTGTTTGAGAATTAGTTATCTCTAATCTAAAACCTAGCTGAGTTTGATTTTTATTTGGGCAAGCTGAAGAATACATTTTATATAAAGACAAGTCAACTCAATTCAAGTAGCTCCAATATGAAATACAAGTATTGTATGTACACTCCAATTAGCAACAATTGTTTGTGCTCCAACCTTGGCAAAAAGATATAAATTGTTTGGACCTTGGCAAAAAGATAATTTGTTTGTGATCAAACTTAAATTTTACATTGTATGGACTTCCTCAATAATATCAGTTTCACTTTTAAAATTAATAGTTAGAAACAATAAAAAAATTTTGAAATCGGATCAATATAAAAATATATATTTTTTTAAATCGTTCAAAATAAAACAATCAAATGTCAATATGTAAAATAATAATAATAAAATAATATTTTTTTATTCGATGGGTTGGTTATCAAATAGCCATAAAAACTTAACCTGATTTGGAGTATGAATTAGGTAAACTCATAAAGGAATGAAATTCACTCAATTTTTATTTTTTTAATATAAAATTTGAACTCTAAATTTTATTTAAAGGAATTCAAATTTTTTATCTATTTAACAGATATTGGTAGTTTTTTATACTTTTACAGTACCAAAAAAATTATACATTAATTAATGAATTTCTTAATTATAATTATAGTTAAATATTATTTTTAATGCATGAAAAAAAAAGAAGAAGAAAGAAAAAATCTGCTTGGAAACAGCAACAATTTACTTGGAGATAGAAACACGAGCCCATGCTGACGGTGCCTAAAGTCTTTAACTCCGAACGTTAAAACCGCCTCCTCTCTCTCTCTCTCTCTCTCTCTATTTGTCAGCTAACATATAAATATGCAAATGTAAATATAAATTTCCCGGCGATTCTCACAAATTTACACCCACAACTCAAACATCTTCATTCATCTTCTCTGCTTCATTCTCTCATAATAAATATATTAATTTCCTCAAAAACTACGGATTCGATTCCATTCAATTCAATATAAAAGCTTAACACAACACACCTTCTTTCTCTTCTTCTTCTTCTTCCTGTGCTTGTTCACATGTTTTTTATTAACATATAAACAAAGAAATAACAACAAAAAAAACAGAGGCCCAACATCAAGATGACACCCCAAGATCGATCGAAACCACCTCTGCACAACTTCTCATTGCCTTGTTTCAAATGGGGATATCGAAGAACACTTAAATGTGTCAAAGTCGCTGATCTTGATCCTGATCAATCCAAACCCATCAGCTCCCTCAAGATTCGTAATCCAATCCCAATTCACGAAAATGGAAATCCCACTTCCCTTGCTCCTCCTCCTCATCTTAGATTCAATAATGCAACTGTTGCTTCTGCTTCTGCAAAGAGATTAAAGGTCTCTCCTTTTCTTGAAGAGGAGGTTAAAGGTGGCATTACTGCCAATTGCAATGGCAACGGTAATGATGATTCTGCTGCTAGGCCTTGGAATTTGAGGACCAGAAGGGCAGCGTGTAAACTCCCACTGAAGATAGAAGAGAAGAGAAACAATAACAATAATAACAATAACCATAATAATGTTGATTCTTTCAGGAGGAATTTGGAGATTAATTCTCCAAGGAGAAATGATTCTACTTGTGTTGTTAAGAAGCAGAGTGTGGAGAAACTCAAGTTTTCCGTTCCTTTGCTTAAAGAGGAGATTGAACATGATTTCTTTGAGATTGCTAGGATTAGGCCACCCAGGAGACCTAAGAAGAGGCCTCGAATTGTACAGAAGTATTTGGATGTAAGGATTTCTGGATTTTTTTCCTTTTTCTTAAAAAAAAAAAATCGTTTCTCTTTTAGATCATATTAATGTATCAAAAGTAGAGGTCTTTTGGATTTTATCATTGAAAGTTTTGTTTTTTTTGTGATTGATTAATTTAATTCAGTTTTTGAAAGCTGTGATGTAGAATTAGAATGGCTTTAAATGTCTTCAAATTTTTTCCTTAATCTTGTTAGTAACTAAATGCTTGATTGTTGATTTCATTTCTATTTATATTTCCATTTTCTTTTTTCTAGTTCTTGATCTATTTGTGGTTTATGTTGTTTTAATGTCTTGGCTTATATTTTGTTTTTGGTTCTTTTTGCAGTCAATTTTCCCAGGACTGTGGCTGTCAGAAGTTACACCAGATTCATACAAGGTTCCTGATGTACCCGAGACATGAGAGGTGATAGTCTCTCTTCTTATCTTATTGTTTTCTTTTGAATTTTTTCGTGGGTTCTTCCATTTCATTGATTGTTTCCTGCCCGCCTTTATTTGGTTATATGAAAGTTTGGATTCTTAGGCATGGCATTTTAAATTGGTTTTGCAGGAACTGAAATAAAATTGTAGTTGTTATCTGAGGGATTTCATTTATTCTGCTTGCTAATGCTGGTGCATTTGACCACAATTAATGGTAATACCGCACCATCTTTGTAAATTTCAAATTGAATAAGATAAAGTTTGAAATTCCTGTTGCTTTTGTCAATTTTTTTCCTTCAGATTATAATTTCCATGCTTAAATTTGTTTATTGTGAGACAGTATGATTTTCCAGTTTTGACATGGAAACACTATTGTCCTTTTGATTCTTTATATGGACAACGTTCATAGCTATAGTTCATGACTTCATGTAGTTACAATGAACTATACTTTTATATAAAGCAGCATTTCTTAATCTTACAAGTACTTTTTACATAAGCCGTTGCCGGAAAAGAAACACATATTATGTCAGTCTGTTACTAGATATCTCTTCAAAGAGTAAACCAAATTCTAGACAATAAATTTCTAAGTTGAGATGACTGCTTCCTTCCTGTAATTTAACCTGGCTTAACTCATCTACTCAGTTGATTATCTGCAGTTAATGCTAGCTCTGTGTACAGAAAATGCTGGGATTGTTCCATTTCTAGTCCTATTTCTATTTAAAGCAAATCTTTAAATTACACTAAAAGAGACCTTATATGGTTTTTATGTCTTTCTACCTTAAGATTTCAGTTGATTCTAAAATTGCATTACACAAGTCACAAAGGTATTACAGCAGTTGGCTCGATTCAACAAGAACGCATCAAGTTTTGTTTTAAGTAATTTCTGTATTGAATGTTGTCGCTTGTAAAATGCTATAGTAACTCATTTAAAAGATTATGTTGGATTTTAAAGTTTAATTGCTTGTGTTCAAGTACAAGGAAAATTGGTTTGTGACCTTCACTTTAGACGATTTAGTCAGGCCTTTGTGATGACTTTTTTCTCTCTGCTTTGCTGTTGTGGTGCTGGTGTAGAGTGAGCAAAACTAAAGGCAAATGCTTAGAGCATTTACCAACCTAGAATGGGAAATTTGGTCATCACTGGAGGAAGTTTGTAGCAATATGTGACTATTTTGCTTGTGCTTCATAAGGAATAGATGGAACTTGTTCATAAGTTAAATATTACTATTGGTAGACATGTGGCACGCCATGAGGGTATAGCAGTAAGTAAGCTTATTCAGTACCATATCTAGTTGCCTTTTGTGGATTGAAAATCATTTCTAAACCTTATTATAGTGTAACTGAATAAAATTCTTCTTCCATGGCTGGCTGGAAATCAAATCCCATTTGAAAGCTTTACTCTCGTGATGCAAACTGGTGCATATATGACCCCATTTACCTGTATCGTCTCTCTGGATGCAAAAGCCTAACTTTTTTTTTGAAAAACAGTTGACAACTCAATAGTAACTGAATGTGTCATACGTGGAAGCATATTTTGATTGTTTTGTTCTTAGTTCCTGTCTGCATGAGCAAAAGTGCTTGGAGAGTAACTGGTTGCTGTTTGTAAACAAGTGAAGTATGGGATAACGGTATCCTGTTGCCAAGTTCTTGGACTTATTGATGTATGGTTGGTAACTGTAGTTGATAGTGAAGAAGGGTTTTATGATTTCAATTGTTATTGGCTCAAAAAATGTTTATACTGTGGAAGGCTGCTAATGATATATTTGCCATGGAACATCTGTTGCTGAATTGATCATTACATACTATTGTGAGAATTAGCCAAGAGGAATCCAGTCATATTTCTGTGAGTTTTAGGTTTTGGGTCCATCTGTAAGAGTCAGTTGAAACAGATTTTAGTGTCAAATTACCATTGAAATGGTCTCCAACCAATGTTGTATGCAGAGTTGAGGGGGATAAGCAATGTTGTTTATTTCTTCTTCCTTTTATTGAAAATAAAAAAATTCTGAGATATGCTTCTATTTGCAACTCGGACACCATTAATCTTATTCTCGTCCAATCTTGCAGCTGGTTTGACACTGTTGTAATTCCCTAAATGCAATTTCTCTTATCATCAGTTATCATGATATTCCTTGAGTCCATGCTGTTGTGAGATTGCTCCATGCGACGCAACCCCTGCCATGAATTGACTCCATCTATCCGCATTTCAAAGTTTTTACACCAAGTTGAAACCTCTTTGTTAAAGTTATCTACTGTAGTATAACAACCTGTCATTACTTATACTTCTTAAGTTATTGATGATAGACCTTTTCTGTTTGGCCATTTCGACTTGCTGCAAATCACTACTTAGCCTTGGTGCTTAAGGCCTGACAAATTCTTTTGAACAATGGCACTGCTCTATCACTCCTCTCAGGAAGACTACGTATGAATTACTGAACTGCATGTTAGCTGCTGCTATTATTTCTCTATCTGTCTCTGGCTCTCACCTGTAGATGCAAATTTAGCATCTATATTGTCCAAGTGTTGATGTATCGTAGTTCTTATTCGGGTTTGTATTTGGCCAGTGTTAATTCATCGTTATGCTGATTTTTCTTTAATTGTTTTTTAACTACTTATTATCATACTTATGCTGATTATTGACCTGTCCATCATAAAAAAAGTTAGCTCAAGAGCCTGAGAGCTATGCCCATTTCTAGACTTTTTTTTTTTTTCTCTTCATTTCTAGACTTGATGAGTACATAAAATGGCAATTTTGTCAAAAGTGTGTGTGCCAAGTGTTGTCATATAGCAGACAGACTATTAGGATTGCTGGACTTTTGGCGTCCTCATCCTTCAAAATTTTTAGTCTATAATATCAGTAGTTGATTCTAGAGACCGCCCTTCCAAATTTGATGGTGGTTAAGTTCAAAAACATTGATGAAGATGTGTCTTGGACGAACATTGAGACCCCATTTAGGGTTTTTGTCATTGTTACAAGAGAAATCCTTAGGTCAAAGGTCTACTTTTAGACTAAGCCATCAAGAATACACCATATCACCAGAGCTCATGCCTAATTATATTTAACGTAATAATAGTTCTTGTGTAATTTTATGTAGTGTGTTAGTTGCTATATTTAAGGAGATTTGATTGAGTTTCTTGTTTTTTTCAATACTGAATTTTTTTTTTTTTTCCCTTTAAGGGTGAGAGGGGTGACATTTCTTGTGTTCAATTTTTGAACTCAATAATATGGGGAATTGAGGAATTGGGGAAGTGGGAGTAGAACCGGAGTCACCCATGATGTCTATTGGAGACTTGGCCATTTCTTGTACTCTTGTGAAACAGACAATTCAATCACTAGATGGATTATATGATCAAGTAAAAGAATTGTGGTGTTTCTTATCCTCATAACTTGTTGATTCTAAAGCAGTCTTTGAGGAACATGAACATGAAGCAGCCTAGCTACCATTATTGATAGTCCCCACTGCTTGTGTGCAATCGCTATCCATGTTTCTATTCAGTTGCTTCCACTAAATCTGACTTTAGATTTAGGGAGACATGGACCTTATTAGACAGCTACATCACTGTGAATTAATAGCAAAGTTTACCATTTTCATGGGATTTCAATTTGCCATTTCATTGTTGGAAATTTTTTACTTCTATCTTTGATAAGATCAAATGGTTGACTGTAATGCATCTGAGGTAAGTAAGATATTCAAAAGTGCTTGTTAAGTGATAATTGGATCATAAATTGTGGTCTGAATGAAAAACAAATCATTTGTTAGGATTATGATAAAAGAACCTAAAGAAAGGGGGAAGCCTCCCTTGTGAACAAACTGTAATCAAACCTTGATTAACAAAGTGACAAAATCCTGTTTTCGTTTAATTAGCTGACATAAGTAGATTTCCATTCTATTCTTATCTTTGAAATGTTTAAACTACTAATGAATCAAACAATGGCTAAAGTCTCCTAGATGGGAAAGAGATGTCAAAATTGGCACATGTAGTTACATTGTATTAGTAGTAATCTTTGAAATGTCTAAACTAATAATGGACCAAATAATGACCAATATTTTCTACATGAGAAATAGATGACAAAAATTGGCATATGTAGTTACATTGTATAAGATGAGCAGCAGAAGCAAATGCTAAAAACAAACTAGTCAAAAAGTTAAGAGAACTAGAACCCAAAAAAAAAAAAAAAAAACATTTCATTTTGGAATTGATTTTTCAAGCCTACCTCTTGGAACACTGGTTTTGTCTTGACGTCACAATAAGAAAACAAAACATAATCCTAACCAAGAAACGTCAAAACTTTTTTTCCCTCTCTTTTTCTAAATGTACATAGTATTTTTTTTTTTTTTTAAAGCCCAAATACCCAGAAAAAAAAATAACGAAAATGTTGCCTTTGAATAAAGAAAAGCGAAAGAGATCCTTCCTCTATTGAGTAGAAATTGAAAAGATAAACAGAATGTGACAAGGCATGAAAGAAGGATACCTGTTACCATGTCTCCTATACTTATGACATTTTGATACTCCCTCAGGACCCTCACCATCAATTCCAAGAACCTACTTTGCTTGCTTCCATCTCTTCTTCACATAGTAATAATAATCATAGATCTTCTCTACACGAATAACATAATTATACGACTCATATCTTATATAATTAAGCTAAACAACAAGAACCCACATCATCCATCATTTGTATAACAATGTTTTTGCATAATTTCATCAAGAAAAATACAATCACTTTCTACTCTTTTCTCTTCCACTGCGCAATAAAGATCCCAAACCAAAAAGATTTGCAGCTCCTTTAGCAATGTAAGGAGGTGGCACATTTAGCACAGGACTAAACTTAACACCATTAACGCTGCCGTGAGATCCACCGTAGTTTTTCTTCAATGGAGGCTTATGTGGTAACGTATACACATAAGCAGAGGCTGTAGATGATGGTGGTGATGCTAATAGCTTCTTTGAATTGTGCTTGCTATTATCTTTACACAATGTTTGTTTCTGCTTAGGATTTGGTACTGATCCAGTTGAGTTGCTTCTCAAAAGAAGTGGCAATGAGCATAAGCTCTTCTTGATATCACAATTAAGACTGCTGCTTCTCTTGAATCCCCAAAAAGACTTGTTATTGGATTGTGTCTTTTCTTCCAATTCTGAATTCAAGAACACCATCTCTTTCGTTGAATTGATGTCCCTATTCGTACAAGGAGCAGGAAGAGGAGGGAGTGATGGAATTTTTTGCGGCAATTTATCATATCTATGTGTTTGATTATTTGGAGGAGAAATTAAACTTGTTTCGGGAACCTGAACAGGAAGGATCATGCCGTCTGCAAAAAGATCATCTGCTAAAGAAGATTCATGGTCATCTATACTGCTGCAAATGCTAAATTCAAAATCAGAACTCGATTCCAGGAGGGTTGTGTCCCTTCGGTGGATCGGTACGTCATCACCTTCTTGGATAAGATCATTGGAGAATGATATTCGAGGGCTCATTTCTGAGCACATGTTAACACCTATCTACAATTTCTTCAGTTTAATATCAGCAAGAAACAACAAATAGCATTTAAACAGAAACAGCAAGAATAATCAGGACTAAGAGAGGTCTCAAGATTAAGACTCAGAACTGTTCAAGAATGAGCGGATATGGAAAAAGAGAAAGAAGGATAGCTAAGAATAATTCAAAGATGATGGGCTAATCAGAAGAATTCTGATAAAGTTTTGTTAGACTTACAAGTCAAAGAAAGGAACAAAAAAGTTTCTGCAGGCTTCAGGAGTGGCTGTTTCCAAGAAACTTCAAGAATCAAAGAAGAAGAAGAAGAAGAGGAATGTTCTCCTTTGAAATGAAGCAGAGGGATAGAGAGGGAAGTTGTCTGCTACTACAGGAACCAAGAAATAATGGAATTGTGAAGTAAGAAACAAGAAGAGGACAAGAAATATACGAAAAAACGATTGTGGGGTTAAGGGGAAGTTTATTATTTGAGAAAAGGGTGATGGAGTAACTTGGGTGTGAGAGGCAGGAATTTGTTTCCTTCTATCTGAGGGCAAAGAAAAAATTGCACTCAAGAATCATAAAAAAATTAATTGTTAAAGCAAATAAGGAAAGTTCTTTTAAAAGTTTTCTTAAAAAAAAATACTTATTTAAAAAAATAAAAAATCTCAAAATCTAAAACAATCCGTCGAGTTTTAATTAAATTTTTTTTTTAGAAAAAAAAAACCATCTTTTATAGAAAACAATTAATATTAATAAATTTCATAGGAGTCTTTAGCCATTCCTAAATTTTAATTTATATTTTCCCTTTTAAACTTTGCAAACAAAATTAATTAAGGTATACGTAAAAGTTATTCAAATGCTACATGATTTTTAATTTAAATAAAAACAATTAATTTTTTTTATAAAAAATAAAATGGCTTGTTCTGGAGAAAAAAAAAAGAAACAAAAAATTCTTATCTTGCATAACAAAAAAGGACTCAATATCAAAATAAATGGTCATGGTAATAGTAATATAGTATTGTTAAAAAGAGGTTTGTTCTATATATTATGAGGAAGCATCTTGTCTGAAGTGATTACCATCTCACCATATAAATTGACTTTTTGGCTTCATTGAAAGCATCATTTGTTCTTATTCAACATTTTTCATGTTACCCTTATTAATTTTTTTCTTCTTTCAATTTCATTTTCAAGGTAAGATAACCTTTTTTTTTTTTTTTCTTTTTTTGTCTTTTATGAACAAATTCATTTGGATTATTCATTCATATTATCAAAATTCTTTTTTGAACAAAATTAATTTGGCTTGTATGGGCCAAATAATTTAAATTATCTTGGAAGTAATTGATTTATAATTTTCTAGAATAGTATATGGTTCTAGTGGTATAGATCAAGTGGGGCACAAAATTTTGTAAAAGACTCGGTCCTTAAGCTACTTCACAAGGCTGATATTTATTAATAAATAAGCTCATTTATTGGCCTATTGTATCATGCAATCATCATATTAATCATCTTTAGCCTAACTTAATGATATCCTAAAAATTTTCTGTACCAATTAGGTGGTCAGATTAATATTTTCATTTGTAATAGTTAAGAGTTTGAGTTATTATGGTTATTATCAACATTATCAGTGAAAATTATCATTAAATGTTAAAAAGATGGGTATTCTTATTATATAACTTGCGCTAAGTCTCTTCTCTTACTTTTTCATTTTGAAAATCTTCAAGGATTACTAGCTACTTGTTCATTAGTTGCCCCCACTTCCTTAATTAATTGCAAGCCTGATCTGTATTGACATATATAAATTGCAAAGTTTTAGCTCAACAAGTCACTCAATCAGCACGACATCAAGATCTTAAGTCTAACCAACATTAAAATTTTATCTAAAGAATTAAAAACAAAAACCTTGTTTGATTGAAATGACATAACCCACTAACCACCTTTTTTTTTTTCTAAACACAAGATGTTCTATTAGGGTTCCATCTATAGAAAACGTTTTTAAACTCGTATCACACTCAAATTAATTTTTACTGAATCTGAAAGGAAACACGAATGACTGTAAAGATCTATCTCAAAAGTTTTAAAGTAATTATATACCCAAAGCTAGAACCTCAGACTTTTGATTAAATTGGAAAAGTCCATCACTAACTCATCTACCCCTCTTAATTTAATTAGCTAGTAATTCACAACTTCTATAAATAAGCTTTTTTTCATGTTTTAACACAATTTGTCCTAATAAACCTACCCTATTAACTTAATTATTCCATCTAATGTAATGCTATCTCATTTTCAATAGTAATACACATTCACAGAAGGCACTCTAATGTGTATTATTTATTTGATGTTATGTTAAAAATTCTGTGCAATTTATCAAAAATATTTTTTTATTACATAATTTATCAATATATTTATTACTTTTGATTTTTTTTCTCCTACATAAAAAAAAAATTGCATAAATTTGATACAGTAACTGGTTTGGACTAGCTAGTTCATGACATTTACCACATTTTTTTTAGGTCTACGCATCTAGTCGATTCGATTATTAAATTGGTTGAATTTTTTAACTAGGTTTGATTTTCGGTTAATTAAATTTAAAAAATTAAAAAAAGGAAAATGGTTCTGAAAGTTCGAACTGAAATCTTAAGGACAAAAATGTACTTGCTTCCACAAAAGTACTTGTATTTTTACAGGATTAAATATTTTTCATATATATTAAAAATCTATATTAATTCAGTTAATTTGATATTAACTGAACTTGTCGATTTTAAAAAATCATAAATTGAACTAAATTGAAAATTGTAATTTTCGATTTGATTTTGGGTCGGTTGAGTTCTTACTTATTTATTATAATAATTTAATAACCATATACGCCAGCCACTTGTGATTTTGCATATACCTTCATTGTTAAACTATAAAAGGGGACATACAAGTAAATATATTAATTTAACATTTCCTTTTCTATTGGAAAGCATTTTTAGTTATTTAGGATTCTTTTACCAACTGCTATTTTAAAACTAATACTTTACAAAAATTCACCAACTAAAATCAATTACAAAATAATTTAAAGGCACTCAAAAAAAACACCTTTGTTTCCTGCTTTATCTTTTTGTATTTTTACCTTTTTAATCTTTTAATTTTTACTTTTAAGTTTTGAAAAATTTACAGATTCAATAATTAAATGAATCTTTTAATTAAATATATATTAGAATGAGAAAAAAAAAAACTTATATTTAAACAGTTCCAGATTAGCAGCTCTCCAATAAGAGAATGAATGTTGGAGAGCCACTGCACATGGTATTCCTCTTAAATCATAATTTAATTAATTAAGAATAGAATATAAGAAAACATTTGGATTAGTTGAAAAAACACTTTTGACTTTATAAAACATGGCATCCATCATCTTCATCCCACAAAGTTGATACAGTTATTGAATCAAAAGAGATATTATGTGTGGATGTTTGGCTAATCTGTTAGGGATATAACCGTTAACCGTTTAATTTTTAACTGCTATTAAAACATGTTTGGTAAACACTTTCTTAATAGAAACTGATAACTGTTAGGATATTTAATAGTAAAAGTTGAGTAGGATAATAATAAAAATATATTAATAAAAAAGTAATCAAATAATCACTTCTTTTAAAAAAATCATGAAATATAAAATTTCAGTTATTATCTTTTTTTTTCCTATTTAAGAAAAAAAATAATGTTAGATTCTTGAATATCCTTTAAATACATATCATTCTTAGCTTAATTGACCTTTTAATCAATCCAAAGAAAATAACCTAAAAATTTTTTATGACTAACTTTGATTTTTTTTAACACTTAAAAAATGAAATTTTATTGTTTTATTGTACTGATAAAAAATAAATAAACTTATAATATTTAACTGCTTAATTTTTAAATTTTTTTATATATTTTTTTTGTCAATATGAAAAGTTAGTAATAATATAATATTTCAAGAGATTGGCACTGCTAAACTGCAAATTATACAATTTCTCTTTTCCATGTGATGTATTTTGAATTTTTTTTTTTTTTTTAACTTTATAAGATAAGCAATCGATTATTGAAGTTGTAATGTGCAGAATGACATGAATCTGTGTGATATCATAAAAACAAAGCGGATCATTTTTAATGAACCCTCTGAATTTAAGATTTGAAACAAACGGGGTTCCACCTATGTCTGGAGAAAAATCACGCCAGTGATAGGGAGGAAACAATATGGCGTGGGAGGTGGGGGCACACTCCTGAAGAACAAACGAACAACCTTTCCTACATATCACATTGATTTGATCCTGACGCTGATCCTGATATCAGAGTGATGGACATGATGTATTCCGTTTTCATCAAATATGTACACGTTTGCTGACATGTAAAAAACCAAAAAAAAAAAAAACTTTTCTTGGACAAATTTCTACGGAAAGATTTTCATATACATTCAAAATAAAAATATAATACGTTTAGATAGGAAATTTTTTTTTATTTATATTAGATATATCATATCAAATGATGAGATTTGTAATTTAGAAATATATATTTTATTTTTATTGATTAAGTGTAAAATATTATTGTTAGCGATATATTTTAGGTCAATCATATACGACTATATTTTGATTTTATCATTTTATTAATAAAAATGTATTTTATTATCATTTTATGTTATGATAATTACGTGAATAGTCAATTCCTCCTAAAATCATCAAATATATAACTTGATAATAAAATCCTTATATTAAATATGAGTTTTATTCAAATTATCTCTAGTCATTATAATGTATGAAGACTAGTATGGTGTTAACTGATAATTATGTTTTACTAATCATGAATATGAGATACTAAATCAACTCATAGGTACTTATTTGGGAATAATGTATTGAATTGACCCATCATGAGAATACTACATAGATAATTGTTATAAATAATTCTCATCACAGTAATATTGATTTAGTTCTCTGACCTTAAAATCATCATAAATTTCTACATAACTATTTTGTATTTTGACACAATCTAACATTATTTTTAACGGAATAATAAAATAGATTGTTATTGAATATGAAATGAATTATGTGAGAAATGTGAGTGATTGAGAATGAACTTGTCCTTCATTTAATATGAGTAAAATATTTATGGGCCTATTGATAAAATAAATTAAGAAAAATGCATGGTCATGTTAAATAGTTATTATTCTCAGTTTACTTAAATTCAACAAATAATATAATTAAATTGTATAAGGATGACAGAATTTATACCTTATATTCAATCAAGATATTGCATGATAAAAGGACTACAATATTCACTATAAACTAGGTTATATCAGATTATCAACCATCACATGACTTGGATAGTCATAATGTTTTACTAGAAGCCACTTATGATTTATAGGCCTAAACAAGAATTTCAAGCCCACTATCAATGTCATGTAAATCTACAGGGTCACATACTTAGAACAGACCTAAAACGAATATGAGTTCACCAAATCTAAAAAAGTTATGTGGAAATAAATAAATAAACATATATATATATAAGAGTAATTACCAAAAATTCATTTTGATAAATGAAACTCTAATTGAGAAATCTATAAATATGACATATTGTAATGATTATCTTAAATAAATAGGAATTTATAAATAAATAAATAAGTGGAATATATCAAAAACGTTTTGGTAAATGAAAAATTATCAAAAATTCGTTTTGGTAAATGAAACCCTAATTAAGAGGTCTATAAATATGACATATTCTTTAGGGTTTCACATAGCTTTTTATTCAACCACCTATATTTGTTTTCTCTCCTTTTGAGAAAATAAAAACACAAAGTTTTTTTAGTTCTTGAGTTGTGAAACAATTAAGAAAAATGAGCTAGCACACATGTTCATTTGGATTCAAGAGTTGTTCGTGTAGATACTTGTAGTGGACGTATCCATTTGGAGATGTTTTAATCCGGCCTAAATAATCAGAAGCTCGAGGTAAAGTGTCACCTCTCTCTACCTTCCATTAATTTTAATAATGGTGATTTTTCATTTGTCGATTTCTAATGAAATCAACATCGGAATGCTGACGTGAACACATAAAGGGATGATGACATGGCAAAATTATTTTCAATAATGGAAACCAAAGGTCACGTGGGCCCTTGTCAAATTTTGTTGCGTAAATAAAAAAAAATCATGTGGAATGACCTTTGATTTATTATTGAAAATAATTTTATCATGTCATTTTTTTCTTATATGTCCATGTCAGTATTCCGATATTAATTTCATCGAAAATTACCAATGAGAGATTGTCATTACTGAAATTAAAAGTCACGAATTTTTATATATCTAATTGATTTTTTGACACGATGGCAAGAAATAAATAATAAGTTAGGAATTGTAAGTATAAATAACACGCTTGCTCCATCAAAGTCCAATTCTTGCTCCACACGTCACTCTCTACCTCTTTAAGAGGTCCAACTGGCATTTTCTGGTAAGTAATGATAGGAGTAAGTTTTTTTTCTGTTGGGTTTGAATGAGTATTCAGTCTTTTAAGTATAAACGCATGCTGTCCAATGCGTGATCAATGGCAATCCTTGGCTTTTTGTCTTAGTGAACCTATTTTGTTGACAAATACAATCACTAAGATTATTAATATAGACATTGACAACTCCCCCTCTACTGCACAAATTAGCAATAAGACCTTGAAGTCTCTAATTTGAGGCTTCAAGAGACTGGAGAGAGCCGAATGGTTGAGCAACAACAGCTTGCACAATTAGCAATAACTCTTTTGTATTTTGCAACTATCCTCATAAATATAATAAAGAATGCAATATAATGTCGGTAAATTTTGATGATTTGATCTCTTTTTTAAAAAAAAATTGATAAATATGTTTCCATTTAATCAATATTTGGCATTTTTAATATAATTGATATTAAATTTGCCTAATTTGTAAATAAAAATTGTAGAAATTTTAATTCAATGATAGTATTATACTCGTTTTGATCTTCCAAGAATGAATATAGCCTCCATCTTTTCTCCGAAAATTTGTCAAAAAACAGGTTAAAAGCCAACTATGGTTCTTCACCACTAATGTTAATAGGGCTATGAGACGTAAAAAATGTATAGAAATTGACTTCTCTTATTGCATCTCATTTAAGCTCCATGTGTAACCAAAAATAATGTCAGTAACACAAGATGACCATTCTTGTTTCATGTCGTGGGGTGACTACTGAGTGCTACAAGCATTACACAATTCAAGATGCTTTTTCCCGACAGATGAGGCATAAGAGAATTGCAAGTTGCAATAAGCTGAAAAGGAGTTAGGAGACAGGTAGGATGCTTGTTGGGCGTGAAAGGGTTGTTTTCCTGACAAAGCCATACCATCGCAAGGGGGACTCAAGTATTTTCTAAGCCTTCTTTAGGAAAATAGACAAGGGACCATTTTTACTGGCACTGGCCTAGAAATCCTCAAAGACTTGTGTAGGCGAGGAGAATTAAATCTATCTATTCACATTCCTAATGCGTCTCTACCAACCCCCAGAAGTTACATACAGATTTTTTTTTTTTTTTATTTGGTGGAGATTGTCATAAAGCTTTTGCTTTTTGCTCTCTCTCGGAATGTGAGATTGCTATGACACCACTCAATTTTATTACATGATTTCTCCACGTTTTATTAACTGCTTCTCTCCTCCTATAAGGCATAATGGGTTTCTTACGGAGCAAGATTGCACGCATGTAAGCTCACTCTGCAAGCATATACTATCACTGAGCCTGTGCGTCTGCACTGCACTCTTGCAACTATTTGCAGCAAATAGAGTGTTTCACGTATGAGGTGGTTATGAGACCTGTGAGAGTTTCTTGTCAGAAAAACTGTATACGGTTCTCAGTTCCATTGATGAACAGATTTGTATTAGCGTACAAGCACTTTTGATATCCTTTACAGAATGAAATTTTACAAGGCCATAAATGGATTGTATGGCTATGAACAATTGCATTACTAGAGCTTTGTATCCAATTGAATGGGAAAAATAAGATCACCGAAGATCAATAACATCAAACTTTAAGTTGGGATTCATATAGACATCTGTACAGGTCATGTAAATAGGTCCACCGTCTAGAGGCTGATTATGCGGATGAAATCCACGTTGCTGGCAGTTTCTTATAACTGACATGCCGCCAGGGGTTGTCAACCGAAAAATGCCATGGGTTCTGCATTTACAAATATTTGAGAATGTACAAGCTTGAAATATATAGGAACAAGTCAATATTTTATGGCAACAATAGTCACCTTGTAGCATCTCTTGGTGCCATGACAATGGCAACAGCTTCTGGCAACATAATCTGAAGAAAGAATAAGCATGCATAAGAACAATCAATAGAAGGATCAGGATATAAAAATATTCCTTAGCTTTTATGTTGCAAAGAACACAATTCCTGTAAGATCATATACAAAAAAATAATAATAATAAATAAATCCAAACACATTATAACAGATCCCCTGTCAAAGGCAGGACCAGAAACAGAGAGGAGAGAATGTATAGAATATTCCTGTTTGATTCTTCCTCAAAGGGTGGAAATATGTAAAGGAAACAAAAATGAAAAGGGATATCAAATGGTGGTTGCATTTTTTGGTGCAACAAAAGTAGCAGAAAATGGATGGAAAAAAATCACTAATGAACCAGCTTAATACATAAGGGAATCTCTTGCTCCAACGCATTTGGCCAAACAATTTAACCTTCAAAACACCAACAAAAACCAGGCCTAATGTGATACAAGTCTACTGTATATCTGACTCCCATTCCGCTGCTAAATCAACCACTTAAAATAAATAACAATCATAAACATGTGGCAATAACACTTCCTCTGCAAGAAGGATAAGTTTTATGATAACAAGGATTACCTGATATGAATAATGGGTGTGAACATCAATTGATGACATGAAACAAGACTGAGTAGGATGTGTCTGAAATTTGTGACATGATGAGAAACCAATCAGAAGAAAAGTTGAGTAACCAAGAAAATAGAAACTAAAATTTTCTAATGCTAAAAGATTACACTGGAACTCGGATCAATTAGACACAAAGTTATCAATTACATGAAAATGACACTTAGGGTCATATATGCTGGTACACGTGGAAGGGAGGCTACATAAGAGAAGGTAGAAGATAACAGTAACCAATTCCCCATGTCCAATAACCAAAACCCACAAAGAGGGGGGGGGGGGGGGGGGGGGGGGGGCGGTGGGGGTGGGGGGGAAGATACTACTAAACATTAGTAGATATGTGTTAAACTATTTTTAGTTTAACACAAAAGCTACTAAACATGTGTAGATATGTGATAAACTATTTTTAGTGATTTTGGCCCCATGATGAATATAAATGTATGTAAGGAAGATCTAATCAATGACATCGAAAAGCAATTGCATTGTAATAAGATGCCGGCATCTATATGGTATTTGTTCGACAAACCAGAAAACAGTACTTACATGTATCCACCCAAGGGGGAATAGAGATCGCTTATCCTGCGCTTCAAATATTTCCTCTTCATTTGTGGCCTGACACTGGCCAGAAAGTTCACATTTCAACAAAAATAATAGAAATTCAGTTAGCAAAGAAATATGGAAAAGAAAAACCTATGCTTCAGGAGTTGCGAAGCAGCCATACCGAGTCTGATGTAGACTCCTGCTTGGGGATGATAAGAGCTGTAACGTAGAACTTTCTGTTTTTCTATAAAAGAAAAGAAAATAAAAAGTGGTAATAAATTAGACCGCTAATATTGTACATTGCAAAGATTAAGACGTGTAAGTTTTGGTCATCAGCACTCACAAGTGAACCAGCTAGTACACCACAAGTTTCTAAATTCCTATCCGTGTTCGACTTTGCCAGCTTCATAAAATTCTCCATCATGGTCGTCGACTGCAGAGAAAACCTATGATTAGAGTTGAATTCCACAAGCAACAAATGCCCATTCTATCCTTTTGTTTTGTCACAATCCAGTATTCTGACTACTTAAGAGGACAATGTGTTCATAACCTTGGAATATTTACAAGCCTACATAACCTTCCCAAAGCACACTTCTGCTTATCACATTAATCTGGAATTGATTTGTGGATCATAAATAGTAAGGTTGAAAAACCATAATGACAAAATATATCATGGACCCAAAATAGGGAAAAAAAAAGGTGGGGGAGATAGAGAAAAGATACAGGACGAAAAGGTTGTTTAGCACTAATGAATTGCATTCTAGACTCCTTACTAAGGGCAAAACTCGCAACAGATATACTACACTGCAGTAAAATATGGGACACAAGATTTTTGAGCTTACAATGTGCAGTTGCAGGGGAGACTCAGAACGAAAGTCATCAGGTGAGGAAATGTCAATCTTGTTTTCTGCTTCCTTAACTTGGGGAGACAATGCCGGTATCAAATCTTGTACTTCTGCAAGCACAGCTGGAGGAGAAGGCTGTCTAATCAGATATGTCTGAACAGGAGTTTCTGTTGTTTCAAAGGAAATCATTGCACCAGGTTCTTCAGCAGGGCACATCTGACCATTTTCATTCCTGGTAGGAACTGACTGTAAACTAGACCTTTCAGGTTCTGAGCTACTACTATCTGATTTCACAGTAGTCCATTTTCTTTAAACTGAAGCAGGTTCTGCAGTTCGCAATTGCTGGATTCCTTTTTCTCTGTAATTACATTTTCTGCAGCCTGCTGCAACCTGCTTGCACATGCAGAGCCACCCAGCACCAAGACCATAAAAATTCAAAAAAAAAAAAAGACATCATTATGAGCAGAAGTGTCTTCCAGAAACCTAAATGACACTAATCAAGCATCTCTAGGATCAAAATTCTTTCAGAAAATATATTTTAATAAATCTGCCTTTGATTCAATTAAATGCCTTGGAATCCAAAACAGTCTTAAATAAAAAAAAAAAAAAGTAACCTGATTTCGACTGGAGTGAGGTCTATGAGGTTAGGATACTGGACCTGCATAAGTGAAATAAGTCAAAACAAGTTTTTGCATGAATAAACAAATTGATGATATGGATAACACCATACTCCTTTATCACTCCTAGGTGGTTGCCATTTCCCCTGAAGTCCATTTGGACCCAATATAGAATGTCTGGAGAGAGTCTCCTCCTTCGGTCGTGGAATATTTAAAGATCTGCAAGAAACAAGAAAACATGTTTAAAAAACCAGGATAATGGAGAATATCATATATGAATCAGGATACTCATATCATCATTGTCAAAAGTGCTGAAGTCAGTAGATTCTTTCCACTCAGTAAATAGAGGTAATAGATCTCTCTTGGAATTATATGCTCATTTAATGCCATTCTTTTAAACTAGGTCTCTATTGTCACCCTGATGCACAAAACACCTAAATAGGCATTCCTGAAAGGCTGAGCATGGGTAGGCCAACCAACCTGCCAACACTGTAAACTTTGACTTGAGTTTTCAAACTGAAAATTGGACAGTTGGAAGAGATCTATGCTATAAAGTGGCTCTCAGCTGTGCATCAGAAATTACTCTAGAACTCCAGAATAGAGTAAGATGCATCATAAATTATCATATCACCCAGGATAAATTCAAAGTAAACAAAATTTACATACATATATAAATATGACTACCAACGTAAGAATATATGTATATACATATAGATAATAAATGTATGTCCTCGTTGTTGGATACATCCTTTTCAATTTAAAATCCAACCATCCAGAAAAATTAATAGGCATGAAGAGTTCTCCCAATTGAAATCAGAATATAGCTGTTAAGTTGGTTTCAAAGTGACTTATCCTTGTTAATTTTTTTCTTTCAGCACTTTTAATTTTGGCAGCTAATAAGGAATTCAATTTATTTCTGAATAAGTTCTCATGTATGATATATCGCAGAATCAAATGGTCTGAGCAAAACAATAAATTTAGTAAACAAAGAAACAAATTTGATATTAGCAGATAACAATTTTTCTTTTAGTTAAAAAATAAATACTAACTCTTGCATTTCAGTAAGCAGACTTTGGCAACTTAATTCTAAAGCATCAAATCACGGAATTCAAATCATCAATTCTTAAAGTTTCAGACAAAGTAGGCACTTAATGCAAATGATTTTTGTAATACTCTCTGGAATTTATTTGTTTGACACACCATTTAATAAATTACTACAGGTTCCTGTGATAATAAATTGACAGTAAGGAATCACAATTGGCACATGCACCATGTAGTATCTCACAGAAACGGTTTAAAAATGTAGGAAAGAAAAACAAAGGGAGAGCGTCCCTAAACCAATTGCAGTGACATCAAGCGTCTATATGCAGCGAAGCTCCAGTAGGTTAACTATAGTTAAAGAAATACCCCTTCTGCTCATTCAGTTAAAAAGTTAAAAATAAGTTTCATTTAATTCTGAAAGGAACCAAGAAAAAGAAAAAAACAAAGTAAGCACCAAAAATATGCTCTACCCTAGAGACAGGCAAAAGAACATAAAAATTTTGTCAAAGCAGAAATTATTTGAAGATGGTAATAGCATAATCTAAGTTGGATGAAAAGAATTTTGTTTTGAGGTACAATCGCATCAATGTAACAAAACATTTACATTCTCCGGAACTGGTCTTCCACTGGCCGACCATACGAAAATTGCTGATTTCTCGAACCGTGAGATACAAATCCCCGAGCAGCTGGCCTCACTGCCTGCCAAAGGGAAAATACTGTGAGAATTGGAAATTTTTACCTCCATTAACCGGGAAAAAAGAAAAGAGGCAGCACATTACAAGAAAATTTCTCCCAATGTAGATAATTGAAACTTGAAACCAGTAACCATAAATGACACACTAATGTGAAGCTCTACCATACCTTTGCCAAGTCATAAGTAGTTTTCTTTTTGACAGGAGGCCACTCTAATGAATTGTTTTGGTCAACAAAATCCCATCCATTTGCTTGATCTGTATGTTTTCTGTTTAACTCATTTATCTTCTGCTGCACTGCTGGCTTCAGCTCCTCTAACTCTTTCAGAGCACTCACAAATTTCTACAACAATCAATTAAAATCAAACAGAACCCCAAACCTTGAACAAGAAAAGGGTGATAATAGGGAGAGAGAGGGGGGGAGAGAGAAAGGACAATATTACCTTTCTTAAAAAATCATTTTTGCTTTGTTGTGATGCCCTATATTCTCGATGCCATGGTATTGTTTCTGATACCAAGCTAAGGCAAAAAAAGTAAAGTAATGAAATTAAAATGTTATTTGTTACATCAGTTTTTTTCAATGGAAACAAACCAAGCAAATACCATTTCAAACAAAAATAAAATTTCTCATCCCCTTCAAATTTTATATCAACATCCGCATCCATTATTCTCACCTTGAAAACCTTAAAAGCATAATATATAGGTCTACTATATTCTTCTCTTCCCGAAAAATGTCAGCCTGCAATGTAAAAAAAAAGAAAGCATTTAGAACATAAAAACACACTGCGAGGCACAAATGTCAATAGAATATCATTTTTCATAGACAACTAAAAAAGAGGCAAATCAAAAAAGCAAACAATCCAAAATGTCATTACTCAACAGTTGATTTCACAGACTTCAAACACATCTTTAAGCTGCCTCAATAAATATAATATCAACCTCAGTAATCGAGTGACGAATTCAATAAACACATCAATCATCACTTACATTTCCACATTATACTTTCAGCTAACTAAAAACCTAAAATTAACCATTTCCACAAACACAACACACAAACGTAACAAAACTATTGAGCAAAACAAGCACTTCAAGACTACTTACACTAATTATCAATACTATATTCAAATATTCCTACTAGAAATGCACAAATTTAACCTAAAAGCTAAAAACTCGTAAAAATAAACAAACAATAGTTAATAAAGTAACAAGAATTGGACCTGTTTGAGAATATTATCAGCGATCCGGTAATAGAATCGGAGAGAAATCCGATTATCAACATCAATTTTTTGAGTACTGCTAGCGATATTTATTCTACCGGGAGCAGAAGACGACCTCATTCTTTCTTTCTTTGTTCTTTCTTCTTTCTGAAAAATTTTCTCGCTCTTTCTATCAAATTTTCCTGTTATCTAAACAGAAACCAGCGGCGACAGTTCAGCGGCTGGAGCTCGAAGAAAGGTCGTCAATGGCTGCTAAACGAGTACAGAAGGAAGGAACACGATAAAAACAAGAAGGTCATTTTGCTGAGGTACAAGGGTAAATTTGGAGATATGCTATTTTTTTTTTTTGGGTGTCATGATTATTCTTTTTTATTGGTATCTTAATTTAAGGGAAAAGGTTCAATTTGGATTTTATGTTTGTGCTTTAAGAACACTTGGCACCTTGGGTTTTTTTTTTTTCCAATCGGAACTATAAGTTGTAAGAGTGGCTCAAAAAATACCTCACTATTATCTTGAGACTAACCACCGTTTTTCACCTGCCTATGTGGACATTAATACTCAATACTCAGATGCTAACATGTAAAGTTTGGCTCCCATATCACTAGCTAAAGTTCATCTAAGACCGTTACAAGCTTATGAAAAAAAAAAAACGAATACCTAAATTGAAATCAAAATCCCAAAAACTCTCTTCCCTCTTTCTTTCAATTATCTCAACCTTGCTCGATCCTATATTCCCATTTTCTATCAATCCTTGAGAAATAATAAAATCCCTAAGCAATAAAAAAATAATCTAAAAGTTTTCTCGTCCAACAAATCCTTGAGAAATAACAAAATCCACTATTACAAGCAATGTTATCATCTTCTTCAACCAAAGACGGTATGGATAACAAGACATAAAGAAGTGTTACTATGGCCTTAATTGTGTCCTGATGACATCAATGACAGATCAAAACCCTGGGCGGAGGTTTTTATACATGCCCAAATTTCAGAGTAAGTGCTCGTAAAGGATTTAAAATCATTGACTATGGTGAATATAAAAATATTTGCATACCTGTTATGAATGAGAAATTTGTGAACTTTTTGTTATTTGCAAGTAAAAAAAGAAGGAATACGAAATAGTGGGTGTGATTTTTTTTGCTTGGTATGATGGAGAGATATGTGAAAAAGCTAAACAAATGATTAATGAAATGAAAGTAGAGAGGAAGGGTTTATTGAAGGAAAGACAATGTTGAAGAGCACATTAGAGGCAATTTATATAAGGGAAGTGTGGAATGAAATTGATAATTTAATAGAAGAAGTGGGACAACTTAAAGCAATGTATGCTAAAACAAGAGCAGAGAATGGTGACGCTCGAAAGAAGCAGAGAAGAGCACATATATCTCTTTTGATTTTTTGTATTTTGTTTTTTTTTTCTTAACTTGTACGACTATATTAGAACCTTACAAATTGTAATGGCAAAAAAATTGAAAATAATGGAATGGTAAGACAATTGTTACTTATTATAGCTCTCTTATAGCAATTTGAATTGCTTTATTTTTTTTTTTTTTTTGCAATTTATAGTGAGCACACTTGTAATAGTAACAATAGAAGCAACCAATTTGTATGAAATAGATAACATGCTATACAATTTCAAGCAAATGTATAAACAGCTTACCATGTACCTATTAAACATAAACATCTTTATAACAAAACATAACCATGTCTTGAATATTGTAAAACATTAAATGCCTAATAATCAAGCATGTAATTAGTAAGAATCCTTTTTTGCATTCATTGCAATATGAATCCTTTTTTTTATACCTTGCATTCTAGCCAAAATACATGTAACCATTTCACAAAGCAAAAAACATTAATCTAAAAAAGGCTTTACATATCCTAAATATGTTTAAAATTTGCATCTATAATTCAAGCAAGTAGTTCCTAAAGAACTTGATATTCACATTTGGTAACAAGTTCCTTTAAGAACTATCTCCTTGTTCATCATAGAACAGTCTGCCCGATCTGTTTTCAACATCACCTCTCATTTTCTCATATTGCTCTCGAAAGCTGCCTTGTTGTTAAATAAGGTTGGCTTTGCCAATGTAAACCTGGTGGCTTAAAAGGTAACTCTTTTAGGATTAAAACCTAAGCCTCATCTCCTTTAAATACAATCTACCTTGGACCCTCACTAGTTGTCCCTCGTGCTTTTTTCCTTATTTTTTGCAGGTCTCTCATTTAGAATTGGGAATTTAGTTTAAGATTTTTAGGTTATATCTCCACCATTATAGTTGTCACTTTAAGACACCAATCTTTTAGTTTATAAACCAGGCTGCGTTAACAAATAATTCTCAGTTCTCTAATTACATGCACTTAATATTAACCATTTATAAAATAATTTACATTTAAAATGAAATCTCATGTGGTCTCATCTAAGAAGCAGCCATGAAGTGTTATTCCTTTTTTTGGTGTTGATGTTTGATGTCTAATAGATTATTTGCTTGCCTTTTTTTAAAAAAAAATCCACCCCAAATCATATAACCAATGTACACAAAACTATCACCATAGCCAACCACCAATGTATAACACTAATGGCCAGCATAGTCTATACCTTTGCAGATATTACATGTTGTTCTACTAACTTAGACTCAATTGGTGGTTGTCTCATTATAACTATGGATTCATTGTAGGTTAACAAGTAATATCCAAATTATTAACAATTCAAACCAAATAAAAAATCAAAAGTGTTGTCCTTATTTCTCACCTGACCAGACTAGCCACTTCAAGCAAAATGTGCATGTGTTGTCCTTGGATTGGCAGTGTCCATCTAAGGCTATAAAATGAAATCAAACTCACTATTATCCAACATATTAATATTAGTGCAAAATAAATCCATTTATTAAAATAGGCAATAGCTGAGGCATTATGACTTTGCAACTTTTCCTATTATGACCTGTTATATAACAATTGGAGCAATTATGGGGAATCCCTTTACCAAACATGCTTGTCTTTTTTGCAGGCTCATTTGATGCTCTGACTCTTCTATGCTTTGGTTTGCCTAGCATTTTCATTATTGGTAGGGGCTCCATGGAAACAAAATCATCAACTCTTATAAATTTATTTCCTGGCATTAGCTACATAGCATGCTAGTATGATGCTATGTAACTGTTCTCACGGTACCAATAAGAAATTTGACTCAAAGGATCGATTTTGGCATGATTAAGTGCTCGAATAGCATGTGAGTGTAATATCCCGTGTTTTTTTTAAATATTTTTACACTGTACCGGGATATGCAGTGTTAATAATTTCTGTATATTATATGATATTTTTATGAGTTGATATGTATTTAAAATCTATTTTAATTACTGTGTATTATTTTCAGTGTTTTACGTAAAATTTTCCCGGGACTTTCATTTTCAGGAAAATTTTCACGTAAACAATGTATTATTAATTATTTTAAATGTATTTACGGACTTACATGAACTCATGCGTATTTTTAAATTATTAAATAAAGCCTATGTGTGTCTATATTTAATTAATTAGGGTTTATTATTCCCCTAATATTTTATTAATTATTTATTTATTTTATTGTTATTTAATTAATTTTATTTAGTATAAATTATTAAAATATTAGATTTTATGTGTGTGGTGTATATTTGATGTGTGTAATTTAATATTATTTTATTATATAGTGTAAAGTATATATATATACATATATACATTAAAATTTGTCAAAAATCAAAAGAATTGGAAAATTACCATTTTGCCCCCCCGAGTCTTCTTCTTCCTCCCGATCCTTCTCCTCGCCGTCCGGACGCTTGTCACGCCGTTTCTTCACCGTGGGTGTGCCGTCCGGTGTGCCACCGCCTTCCCCAACCATTTACGCCGCCTGAGGTAGCCGTTTTCGGCACCTGGAAGTCGATTTTGGCCGGAGAAGCCGAAAATCGATCCACCGTCGATCACGCCGATTCTGACCACCGTTTTCGATATCGCCGGTCTCTTTCTTCTCCTTGAGCTCCAGTGAGTGTGATTCTAGCTTTGGTTTGAGCTTAAATGGTCTAGAATTGCTTAGGTTTCGAATTTTCAATTTCGGCCTATTAGGGTTTTTGATTTTTTTGAGCTTCGAATTGGATGATTCATGAAAACTCCCTTCACAAATATTGATCCTAGTAGCTTAATCTACATGTATGAATTTTTGTAGAATTTTTTGGTATTTTTGAATATTTTAATATTATTTTCTAATTTTCGGAAATTAATTATTTAAATTATGAAATTGGAGTTTATGGTTAAATTAGGTGTTGAAATGAATTATAGGAATTTATTTGGAATTTTTATGAATTTCTAAGTATTTATTTTGAATTATTGAAGTTTATGTGATTTTGAGAAATTAGGGTTAAATGTGTTTTTATTTGAATTTAATTGGTTAATTGAGTTTAATTATTAATATTATTGATAAATATGTTGAGAAAATTAATTTTGGATAATTTTATGAATTTTGGTGAATTTTTGAAGTAATTTAAGTATATTTATATATATAGGGGTATTTTGGTAATTTTACCCTAAATTGTCTAAAAATGTAATTTAATTGATTTTAATAATTATTTAAGGTATAAAAATGATTTCTACAAATTATTTAGTATTTTTAACTAATTAAAACTATTTTTCGTGAATTATTTTCAATTATATATATAATATATGATTTTTCTAATAAAATGAGTTTTTATCGGTTTTTACAGTGTTTCAAGGTTAGTTATGTAATTTCTACCTATGAGATGTATTTCTAGGTTTTAAGGATATTTTTAGTATATCTGGTATATATTCTGTGTTTGTGGACCCCGGTCGGTGGACTGTAGTTTGGAGTCCGACCGTGGGATTTTAATTGTGCCTTGTGTAGTTTCTCGAAGTGTGTTTCTTTGCAGGGTCGGCTCTACTCTTTTGAGTAGAGAGATGTCCGTTTTACAGGGGAGGTTTTGCCGAATTTTTGGTAGAATTCTCGTAAAACGTGATGTCCAGTCGAACCCTAATTCTGTTTCCGTATTTTAATACTCTAGATTGAATTCTAGGATTTCTGTTAGGGTTTATTCTAATGTCGGTTATTTATTGTTTGTTTAGTTGCACCGAGACCGAGGGCTAGTGGGTCAGGCCTGTCGGACCTATCTCGTGGAGCGCATTAGGTGAGTTACTATACTATATATATATACTTAGGATGCATGATTTAGAAACGCATGTTTTATGTTGATTAAATATGCATGAATAATTTGATTATTTCTTAAGTTTACATTAAGTATATTTTTGGTTTATTTTTGGTATATAATAAATTATATGCATGTTTTGTGAATAAAATATATTTAAAATGTTTTTAAATATATTTCCAGCTTAATTTATAATTTGATTGAATGCATTTGACGTATATATACTCGAAATATACCTGGTTTACTTTTGGTATATTTCTGGTATATATATGGATTATATTGTTATTTCATTTACATTCATGCATCATTTATTTTTGTGAATGAATGATTTATATTATTAATGAAGGATATCAATAGAACGTGCTACCTAGTGGGCAGCACTAGGACCGAGTACGTACCGGTACGCCTATAGCTTTAGGCTATAATACTAACTTATTTGTGGATATTGATTTGATTATGATTATAGATATGTGAGATGTGGTTTGTGGGTGTGATTGTTGGAGCTCGGTTGACCAAGTGTCTCGGGGCCAATCACACTGGCAGTCAGACTGCTGGAGCTCGGTTGACTTAGTGTCTCGGGGCCAGTCTACTGTCCTAAGTGGATATATTTGGAATAAGTGAGCCTGTATGGCTAGAGTGTTGTTTAACACTATTTTCTGAGGTTGCGTTATTCTAGGGTTCTATGTGATCCTTCATAAAAGATGTTTTCCAATACAAATATATAAAAATGATTTTTCTGCATCTGTGTGAAATTGTCTGTATATATATTAGATACACATATACTATTGACTGTATGCATTATCACTTAGTGTGTATGTATATATATTATAGTAATTCACTCAGTGAGGTCTGACTCTCCTCCGTTGACTATTTTTCAGGAGAGTCAACTTCCTCAGACCTCAGTAGCAGGTCGATACGCTGGATTTCTTCCGCCCCAGCTTCTTTATGTAAATTATTTACTTGAGTCTTATTTATTTTATCTAGACACTGCAGTAGTTATGAATTAAAGTATGGGATTTCATGTACTTTATTTTAAAGAGATGTACTATATTGAAACTGGATTTGTATTAAAGATTATATATATGTGATGAGATGAGTTTTGAATTAAATCCAGTTGATGTGATTAATATTATGATATTGTGATATTTAAGATTTTTATTTCCGCTGCATATTATATTATATTGTTATTGTAATTATGGCATGATTTATTTTATTTTTAGGCTTACTACGGGTTCCGGATTCGAAAGAATTCCCGTTCCCTAGCGCCGGTCATGGCCCCTGTTTTGGGTCGTGACAGTGAGCATGGAATTCCAGACATATCCCATATTCTACATGTAAAAATCTTCTTAGCAAAAAATATTGTATGCATGTCTTGACCTTCCCTGATCTCGTACCCCTTATCCCCATTGAACAACACATCACAATTCAAAGCCTCTTCTTTGTTTTATTGAAAACATGCCTACTTTATTCAGAATTCCAACCCTCAACCAAACCTTATTCTTAGCTAACCTTTCTATTACTGCCTCTCTAATTTCATCTAACATGCTAACAATTGGTTTAAACCTTGCATTCAATATTATTGAATTAAAACTCTCACAAATGTTATTATCAACCAAATAAGACTTGTACCTATTACTAAAAAAGGTCCTATACCAATTTAATGGATGGTACTTTATGAAGTCCTCAATAGCTTGTCTCTTGATCTCTACCAACAGCTTCAAGTTATCTTGAAATTCTTCCTCATAGGTGCTCCATGCACATATCTAGTTACTTTCTTAAGTTCTAGACCATGAAATTATTTTGACCAATTAAAGTAGATGTGCCTTGAGCACCATCTATGTTCAGTAAGAGGAAGCACCTCAGACATTGCACCAATCAGCCCATGCATTACATTTAAAAAAAGATAAATTACATGAATGATAACCTTTCCAAAATAACACCAAATAATTATTCATCAGATGAGTACCTTTTGCATATCTAAAATTACGGTGATTTTACTTCCATCTCCAAGATTAAGCTATTTAACCAACCACTGTAAAAAACCATTTCCAATTCACTTTATTCTCTTTACTTATAACTCCCTATGCAATAGGGAACAACTGCTTCATTACATCTCTCCTAATAGCCACTAACACTTGCCTTTGCACAATTCCTTTTAAAAAATAACCATCCAAGCCTATTAAAGGCCTATAACCTACCTTCCAATTTTTCTTCAAAGAATCAAAGCATATGAAGATTCAGTGAAACACTGTCCTTTCTTTCTTCAGTTATTCTTTTTCCAAATCAATATAAGCAATTATTCCAAGGTTACTTTTAGTAACAACAGCAGCATAGGTAGCCAAATTCCTAAGTGTAATTTCCTACAAGTTTAGTCTTAATTTTCTTTTTACCCCTTTTACATTTTGATGTATTAACTTTCAGCTTAAGTTCCTTTTTTGCATCTTTGACCATTTCCTTCACAATCATTTTAGGTTTCTTTTTGATATTTTCTTAAAGTAATTAGATAAAAATTTGGCTGTAACTCTTGAATTGTTAAAAGTTCTATAGCAATTGTGTGTAGGTTTTAGTGTCTTCACACACATTCCACCTATATTCCTATCTTTTGACACAAGCAACATAAATGGGCAGCCAGGATGTTTAAATGTTTCCCTAATCCTAAACCTTTCATTTGGTTTTAGTTTTAGGTCATACCCCTTAGCAACACTATATTTAGATATCGCATCTCTCACTTCATTTACATCCTTAAAAGTCATATCTAGCATAAAATGTGGATTATTGTCATCCACATCATACCTCACTTTCTTTATGCTCTGTAAGATAACATCCATATCACTATCTCCACCCACATTTGATTCACTATCTCCACCATCTTTACTGTCATCTTCACTTTCATCTTAACTTTAATCTTTACTTTTATAACTGTAATCATTTTCCCCCACTATTATCACTACTAGCAGTACCCCTCGTTGTTATCACTACCCTCATTCCCCTCACTGTTATCACTACCCTTATTCCCCTCATTATTATCACTTTCCTCATTACCATTATCAGTTATATTTATGTCTCTATTAATATTTCCTAACCCCTCTACTATGTCATTATCATAAATGTATTTCCTTTTCCCAACTCTTTCACCCTCATTCATGTTAGATAAATGCAAAGTTACAAAAGGATCTTTAAATAAACCACCCACCCAAACATCAAAAGTGGACTATGTATCTTGATTTATATTGCAAAGCTCATGTTTAGGCAGTTGTATGTAACTACATTGAGTGCCTAAGGTGTTTCCTAGTCCTGAAACACCCCTGTCCTCATCTTCACTCTCATAGTAAACATAGATATGCAATTCTTTCACCCCTATTTTTTTAATGCAATTTGCTAACTTCCTAATGTCATTGTTGTTGGTTATGCTAAACAATCCTTCACAAAGTTTTGGCCCATGATTCACAATATACAATTTACTACAAACTTCAACATCTAATTCATGATTATACTTCTTCATAATATGTGTAAAGGATAAGCAGTCTATGTCCAAATCATATAATATTTTAGCTTCTCCCCCATGATATGTTACTTTAGGCATATGTTCCCATTTACCCCCCATAGTGTAACACCAAATCCATTGTCTCCATCCTATGTATGTTATTTATATATGTATACAAGGCACAAAAAAAAGCCACAAGCAGCCAAAATAATGACACAAAGTTAGGGACCACATGTATTGCAAAAACCAAACAACAATAAAGTAATCACACACTTGAATAAACCAAGCTCATTATTATACAATTTTCTCATTTTATTACTCTCCAGCAACTACCAGTCAACTATTAAATAAGTAAAAGACAAAATCCATACCTTTCTAAAAGAATCCAATGCAAATTTCTTATTCTTTTTTGCTCTGTCTTTATCTAAATCAATGTTTTTTTGTTGTGCCTTTACCCTTTCTCAATGTCTTTTTGCCTCAGTCAGACATGGTCACATTTTGTAAAAATCACTACCTTATAGGGTTTCTTTGTTCACCATGAAAATGTAGTTGAGATAATTTAATAATAGACAATTTTTTTTAATAGCTTCTCTTAAAAAAGAAAAGAAACCCTATTAGAGGCAATTTTCTCACCCAACAACATAGAAAGGAACTTCAGCTGGTGATGTGGGTGCCAAGCTTTACATGTCAGCAACTGAATATTGGGTATTAATGTCCACGTATGCAGGTGAAAACAATGGTTAGTCTTAAGATAATGGCAAGGTGTTTTTTGAGCCACTTTTGCAACGTGGAGTTCTAATTAGGGAAAAAAATCAATGTGCCAAAGTGCTCTTAGTGCACAAACCTAGGGTCCAAATTGGACCTTTTCCCTAAATTTAATTATTATTTAGTAAAACAATATATCATTATTATTTTTTATTAAAAATATTATGTTCTATATTAAGTGCCATATATGAAAAAAGAAGTGTTGTTCGAGATATAGAATATTACATTAAAAAATCATTTTCTATATTAAATTATACTACTCCTTTATTATTAATACACATGAACATATGTTTTCATAATTAAAAAAATATTAATTTGTTCAAATTAACTTGTTACTGTGCTATACACCAGGGTTGAGATCTTGAATTCGATTCATGAATAAAGTATATTTGTGTTTTTTTTTAGTGATTTTCTAGATGGATATGTGGTTTGTTTAATGTTGAGTTCATATGTTGTAATTGAGATGAAATTTTTATACTAATATATGACTTAAAAAATTATTAATTTACTAAATGAATTTCAATTTTAGTAATAATCTATTTTCTATAAATATTAAGTATTGAATAAATATTGAATAATTATTAATATTTATTTTGATAATAAATTTAAAAACAAATTATTGTAAATTTGAAATTAATTTAATATTTCAAATTTATTATTATAATAAAAAATATGTTAAATTAAAAAAATATATAAATTTTACTAATTAAGCTTAAAAATTCTAACATTTCTTTCATAAAAGTAATTAAGCCACTATTCGTGTCAAATTGCATATAGATTTAGAATTCATTTTAGCATTAATTCATTTATTTAAGTTGGCATTTAGTATAGTTTAACATATAGAAATAAATACTTTTATATTTTGCTTTATTTTTCTCAGGAAAAGAAGTTATGGAGGTGTTTGGTGGAGAGATTAGAGCAAAAAGAGAAGAAATATAGCATAAAAGCAAAGCAAGAGTCCTTGTTACGATCGCAGGTTAAGGTGCGAGCATGGGATGCTTAATTCAGCTGAGAAAACTAGGTTGAGGTCCTATAGCGATTGCGTTACCTGTGCAATCGCAAGTTCTTGGTAGACATCCTTATATGGCAAGCACGACTCAATGTATGATCACCACCCTTTCATGAAAGGCCCTTTTGTCACGATTGTGCATGAGGCCACCCTTTCATAAGCAGCCCCTTCTGTCATAATCACAGCTTTATATGCGATTATGGTCTTCATGTTTCCAATACAGAACATGCTGAGGTGGACATTTCTTTAAGAACAAATTGAGGGGAGCTAGCGAACATTCTAGAAAGAGGCTATAAAAGGACAAGGGCCATAATTTGGAAAGGAGATCTTTTTGGAGAATAACACTCATAAAAATTAAGAAAGAGAAAAGGAGAAAGAGGAGAAAAAAAAGGCTAAGGAAGAGCCTCCATTGAAGACCCATAAACTTCTTGATAAAATCTCTACTTCCTTTATTTATTTACTGCTTATTTTATTAATCTCTTAGGTTGTTATAGAATATTGAATATTGAATGTTGGATACGGAAGCCATGTTTGGCTAGTTTTTCTTTTATTGTTAGGATTTTGGAAACCCATTTGATTCAAGTTTATTTAATAGATCATTTTCTTATTTAAATTACATATTCTATTTGTTAAGCTTGTTAAGTGTTGTAGATGCAACCTTAGTCTAGATCTATTCATTGAGAAATGGTAGAACTAGTATACCCATAAATGCATGTTGAATTAATCAAATGACTTGAGAAAACTTGATCCAATTCAATACTCTATAAGTTTGCTTAATGCCTTACATTTTTAATGTTGTCTTATATTATGGTGATGATAAGAGTTAAGCCATAATCTTGAGATTTAATTGATGTTGAAGAGTTTACCATTACTTAAGGAAGAGTGCTAAATGATTGTTGGAAACTTGAATTATACTTTTAACTTGAATGGGTCTATTATTTAACTTGATGAAAATGTGGTGTACAATTCTTTAATAACATGTTTCCCATTTTTTATCAAATCCCTAAGTAATTAGCTAGTTAGCTTAAATTGCATTTTATTATTTATTTTCTATTTATTTTATTCATTTCTTTATTTAAATTCACTCATTAAAGCTCTAAACAAATTAACTATACCTAATAGGTGCTTAATTCATAATTCTTATGGGAACGATACTTTACTCACTACTTTATTACTTGTCCACCTGTATACTTGTGGTGTGCATGGATAATGACAAGTTTATAGTGTCGTTGTTGAGGATTGATAGAGCTAATATCATAATTAGTGATAGTTTATTTGGATTATAACAAACTTTCTTTTAGTAATTTATTTTTAATTCGTTTTTCTCTATTTTAGGTGCTTTTGTTGTTGTGTGTATACACTAAATGTACTCAGAATGAACCTTTGGTTTTCATCCCAAACTTGTTTAAATTCAAGAAAAAAACCATAAAAGATCGAAGATTACAACTAAAAAGATGGCAGAATAACAACAAAGGGCAATTGAAAGAACTCTTCTAGAGTTTGCTA
This sequence comes from Mallotus nudiflorus, assembly GCA_947683625.1. Classification (NCBI taxonomy): domain Eukaryota; kingdom Viridiplantae; phylum Streptophyta; class Magnoliopsida; order Malpighiales; family Euphorbiaceae; genus Mallotus; species Mallotus nudiflorus. The sequence goes on from CANTUR010000001.1 coordinate 671,453, forward strand.
TACTAGGTTTAGAAGATGCTCAATAGAGCATAACTAGACCAAATATCTAAGCTAATAGTTTCGAGATCAAGCTTGCACTTTTATAAATGATTCAGTCTATTGTTCAATTTCATTGCTTGCCTTTTGAGGATCCAAACGCGCACATAACAAATTTCTTAGAAATTATGCAACACCTTTAAATACAACAATGTGTCAGATGATACTTTTCACTTAAGGCTATTCCCCTTTACTCTTAAGGATAGAGCTAAAATATGCCTTAATGCATAGCCACCTGCATCGATTACAACATAGGATCTCCTTGCGAAGGTGTTTTTAGCAAAATACTTCCCACCTGTGAAGACAACCAAAATTATCAAAGACATAATTACCTTTTAATAATATATGACCGAATCTTTATGCGATGCATGGGAAAGATTCAAAGAGTTATAGCGTAGCTAGCCTCACTATGGTCTTTTAAGGGACATTCTTATTCATACCTTCTACTTTGAGGTAATAAGGTCCACAAAAGGACACTATAGATACAACTGCAGGGGGGTCTCTTATCTGGAATATAGCATATTGAGCCTTTAATCTATTAGAGGAAATGGCCGATAATAATTATATGTGGTCGTCCAAGAGACAAATGCCTTCTAAGAAATGAAGGAAGGTTGGTGTGGATATGGTAACCATGACACAAGCTCAAATTGCAGCCTTGTCAAAGCAAATTGGAGCTTTAACTTCTAGAGGTAATATTACTTCACCCTCTTCCACTTTATCTTATAGGCATTGCTATATGCTTGGGCATGCTACATTTAAATATGGCTTTGGAAATGGAAACATGTATGGAGATGGTGTATTAGAGAATTGTAGCTATGTGGGGAACCAATTTCAACCAAGGCAATTAAATAACCCTTTTCAAATGCTTACAACCAAGGTTGGAGAAATCACTCCAACTTCTCATAGAGTAACTACCAAAACTCCTAAGGCTTTTCAAATTAACTCTATAAACCACCACTGCTTAGATTTTAAGCCCAACTAAGCAATAATAGACTATCAACCATGGAGAGAAAGCTTAATAAATTTTTTGATACTGTCACCTCCAAAAAGACCAACTAAGAGGAGAATAAAAAAAGAATGGAAGCAAAGTTTAACCAAATTATCAAGAATCAAGCTTCTTCCATTCATAACATTGAGGTACAGTTGGGGCAATTGGCAAATGTGGTTACAACAAGTGCTTAATATCATTTACCATGCAATATAGAAGTCAATCTTAAAGAACAAGTGAAAGCCATCACCTTAAGTAGTAGAAAAGAGCTTCAAGGACCTAAAGCAATCCCTTTAAAGGCTAATGATGATAAGGAGAATCAAAAAATGGAAAATGAAAAAGTACAAGAAAAGGCCAAAGAGAAGAAGTGTGAGAAAATAAAAGATAAGCAAGTGGAATAAACCCTTGTCATTAATGCATCTAAATATGCTCTGAGATTTCCTTTTCCCTTAAGACAAAGAAAGATTAATAAGGATGAGAAATAGTTTGCCAAATTTCTAGAGACTTTTAAAAAATTAGAGCTGAAATTACCTCTCTTTAAAGCATTAAACAAGATGCCAAAATATGCAAAGTTCTTTAAAAATGTTATCACCAACAAATGAAAGTAGGACACTAATGAGATGGTGCCTTTCACTAAAAAATATAGCTCTATTATTTTGAGAAAAATTTTAGTTAATTTAAAAGACCTAGGGAGTTTAACTATTCCTTATATAGTTAACTCTAAGGAATTTCCAAAATGTTTATGTGATTTAGGAGCAAGTATTAATCTTATGCCACTTTCACTTTTTAAGGAATTGAATCTTGGAGATGTTTTCAATACAAACATGACTCTTTAACTAATGGATCACACTATTAAGAAGCCATGTGGTGTAGTTGAAGATGTGCTTATCAAGGTGATAAATTTGTGTTTCCGATTGATTTTATGTTCCTAGATTTTAAGCAAGACAAGAATTGTCCTCTCATCTTAGGAAGACCATTTCTTAACACTAAAAGAGCATTAATAGTTGTGAGTGAAGGAAAGATTAATTTAAGAGTAGAAGAGGAAAAGGTGGAGTTTATGATGAACAAACTTATGACAAATGTGAGAAATTAAGAGCACCACATAAAGGTAGAAGCAATAAAGAGAAAAAAACTAAGTAAGACAAAGTCAAGTTCAATATAAAAGCAAAGTACAACAAACCAACAGCTTTTAAGTCCTCAATGTCATAGCAAGATTAAAAAGGCTAAGGCAAAAATGATTTTAAAGAAGAAAGTTATACAAGCATTCAAGATGATATACATTCCCAGGAAGTATGCTTCTTCAAGAGACAAAGTTGTGCCTCAATTAATATATTATACAGAAGCAGAACATTGAGAATTACTTGATGCTAAGGATATGAGATGTTCATCCTCCACATTTCCTTGAGAGATAAATTCTGAATCATGGTTAAGCTAAAGACAAAATTAGCACGTTATGTTTTATTTTTCTTATCTAATTTTCATTTTAGTTATATTTATTTAATGTCTTTATATTAGGAATTACACTTAGACTTATAATAGTAGTAATATTTAGTTAATTTTAGTGTTTTAGGCTTTATCGTGATTGTATTTTATACTGCGATCACGACTTTCTCGATTCTCATAGCGCTTGTGTTAACCCTACGCTTGTTTTAGCCCAACGATTATGAATTTCTATCATCTTTGAAAATTTTCTTCTGTCGCTATCACAGATAAGTAATAATCATGCCTTTTCTATTAGAAATCACTTCAGGTCTTTTCTATCACGATTGTACCCCTACTTCCCTCCCTCATTTTCATTTTAAAACGCACAATCCTACCATTTGTAACACCATCTCCAATCTCAAAATCCTAACTATCTACTTAAAATTCCAATTCAAATCTCTTATCACCCTTCTTCATCTCATCTTCTACTTTTAAATCATCTTAAGTTCTTTCAATTTCATTCCTATTTCTCTCAAGAAACTTCACTCATCTCTTCTTCTCCAAAATAGAGCATTCATTTCCTTTAACACCATGTCATGGAATTGAAAGAGATTAAAGATTATTGAAACCCCCTCAACATACTAAGAATATATGGATTTTGCCAATCAATATAGAGCTTCATTCCTGATTCTTTCTTATAAATAAGGAGATAAGTATACCAAACTTCTTAATAGAACTTTTGTTATTCCTAAAGGATTAGACATGGGCACTTTAGAGAAAGTTCAGTTAAAAGATAAGATGATTGATCTTTGTAATAGATTAGGTTGGAAGAAATTTATCAAATTGAATAATGATATCTATAAAATTTAACACTAGAGTTTTACACAACTCTAAAGTTTTCTTACTAAACCCATAAGAAATTTGAATGTAAGTTCCTGAGGAATCCCATTACCATTGATTATGAGACTATGTTTAAGGTGTTTGGATTTCTTAGAGGAGGTGTGTATGAACCACTATCCAAATATAAGCCAAAGGAGTTTTGGTAAGAAATCTTTAACTAATATGATTTATGGGGTAACTGTGGTGTTCCCAATGGTTTGATTATTGATCATAGTTATATCATTATGTATAAACTTATGTGCCATTCAATTTTTGGAAAAATGGAGAGCAATAAAATTTCTAGCTATAAATTATGAATGTTGTGGTGTATGCACACATGCACCAAGATTTTCACTACTTACTTTGTCCTTCAGACCTTATACATGTTACTAGAGCTTCAAAAGCATCCCTCTTGATGGGGCATATTGTGATAGGTTTTGGCTTTATATTTTCATGCCTTTAATCCTTTTACCACTAAAATGCCTTCCATTTCATAGAGAAGATTAATTGGCTTCTGCTTACTAAAGTTGAAGTGTTTTCATCTCCTCATGAACTAAGAGACCCAACCACCAAGAAATGCTTTCATTTGAGGAAATCCACCTCGTAAAGGCACAATCTACCTAAACTATAAGAGAATGAAATGGAGGAGGAAGATAAAGAGGAAGGATAAGAACAAGTACCCTTGTCATTACCTCAATTATCAAACAAAGCGTAGGATCAAGTTTTAGAGAAGTTGGACCGTGCAATAGCAAATTCTCAATTTAGTCTTGAGAAATTAGTAAAGGAAAAATATAATAAGTTAAATGATAAACTCATTGACATAAAAACCAATGCATCATACTACTATTTTAAAATGATGGAAACTTTTGGGCTACATGACACGAACGTCTTCCTCACCATCTCCTTAAAGAACACCTACATCACTACCTCCGGACTCCCCTCAAAAGGAGTAACTTCCTTTTCCCTAATTTATTTTTATTTTTATTTTTTAATTCACTTTAGTCACTTTCATGCATTTCATGTTTATATTTTCTTGCTTGTGAATTTTATTTTCTTTTTGAGATTGTTTGTGTATATTATATTTTCATGTCTAGTTAGGTTCCTCAACACGCATTAAGGACAATGTGTGATTTAAGTGTGGGGAGGAATAATTTTCCATTTTTGTATATCATGTGTATATTTTGAGTATATAGTATGCACTGCACTTGCATTTTTATGATTTGGCCTAAGTTTTGATGTTTGATACTTGTACATTTTATGAATTATCTTTGTTTTGAGCATTGTGTATGTTTTTTATTTCATTGAGCTTTTGTTTTTTAATCTTCTATTAATGGTTAACTTAGTTCTTTTTAAGCTTTGTTAATAATTTTAGTTGAGAATTTAAAGTTCTTAATCAACTTAATGTGTGTTGTTGTTCATTTGATCATGTTATGAGTTGTTATTTTGGGATTGAGTATGGTGAATAAATCAAACTTCTTTCTAAGGTTGCTTTTGGTTGTATGCAAAAGAATTATAAAATTACTCTTTTCCAACCCTAAAAAAAAGTGTTGGGAACTTTAGTTCTTATCTACTCCAATGCTCTTCCAAAAGAGTATAAGTATTCAAAGAATTCTCTTGACGATGTTCATGTTAAGTAGTTTATGAAAGACAGGAAACTACTAAAAGATAAAAGAAAAGCATGAAGTTAAAAAGAAAATAAAAATGGAGAAAGTTAATTTTCGCATGCCAAATTGAGAGTCACCTTAGCTTGAAGTCTTTTTCATTCATTTGTACTTTTTCTTAAGATTTTGATTCATAATTTTGTGATTTGAATAAACAACACTTTGTTCACTTGGTAATTAATTATTTCTAAGTTTGAATTATTAACTTTATTTTTATGAATTATAAGCTAGCTATTAATAGAAGGTTGCGATGTGAGCTTAATGAAATTTGAATATACACTTTTTTCATTACATTGATAGTGATATATTCTTAAGTTTACTTGAAGAAAAACAAAGATTCAAGTGTGAGGGTATTTATCGGTGCCAAATTGCATATACATTTAATATTTATTTTAGCATTCATTCATTCATTTTTTATAGCATTTAGTATAGTTTAACATATAGAAATAGATACTTTTATATTTTACTTTATTTTTCTAGGGAAAAAAGTCATAGAGCTATTTGGTGGAGAGATTAGAGTAAAAAGAGAAGAAATGGAGCATAAAAGTAGAGTAGGAGTCCCTATCATGATCACAAGTTAAAGCATGAGTGCGGGATGCTCATGTTATGACCCAAACCCAGGGGAACGTGACCAGCACTAGAGAATGGGAAAGTATAAAGCTACCAAAATTCGTAGTAAGCCTTAAAAGAAAAATGCAAAATAAGTCACTTTAAAACCTCAAAATAAAATAATTAAATCATAATGCACATTATCAAACTAATTTTTCTCAATTTAATTAAACCATAACATCATGGTGCATAAAATAAATAAATATCATCACTTATATAAAATAGTATCTCAGTATATAAATCTCAATACATAATATCCAAATTTAAAATATGCAGTTATACAGTTCTCTACTGTGGTATACGGATACTAATACAAATACAACTATATAGACCTGCATAAGATAGTTGGTGAAGAAGCTACTCGGCGTAGAGAAGTAGGCCTAACAGAAAACTCCCAAACTCCTTAAAAAAATAAATTAAGAGGAGTCAGACCTCACTGAGTAAACTAACAAAAGAAATGAATGCGATTTGAAAATCTCCTTTAAAATAAGTTTTTTTGAAAAAATAATATATTTACAATTTTATTCAAATAATTTGATATACATATAAGAAATCCATTTTTTTTTAAAAAGGAAAGAAATAAATATTTAAATATTTTTTAAAACATTTCAATATAAAAACTAAGTAAAACTCGAGTCCTTAATTTTTAACAGTCATTTGGGTCGCTTATATCCAAGACTGTCGGATCCCATGAGCAAAACATCACCAGGATGCGCAGCTGCAGTCACATCACTTAATCCAAAATCACTGGCAGTGTCCTAGAGTAAAGCATCACCAGACCATCGACCCCAATGATTTAATAAATATTAATCTAATTATACTGACAGTGTCTAAGAGCAAAGTATTACCAAACCTTCGGTCCCAATATTTATTAAATAATCAAATATTCTATTACTGGCAGTGTCCGAGAACAAAACATCACCAGACCATCGGCCCCAGTAATATAATCATATATTTTACCGGTGCACACACGGTCCTGATGAAACTCATCAGGTAGCCCATTCTACCGTTGTTAATTTAAAATAAATAAAGATAAATAAAATAAGGAAAATTACAATAAATGAAAATAAAGTAAACTGACTATAATTTAAATCATGCATCATTATTTAAAAGTACTGACTAAAATCTCACAAATATATTATTCATTAAAATTTATTATGATTTAAATTGAAAGACCCGACACTCAAATCAAATATTAACTTACAAGATGAAGACGCTCCTCTAATACTTCGTGTCCGACCTCAACTAGTAGACACAACCGGAGGGGCGGCTAAAAGATAGAAAATGAAACGACAATAAAAAAAACAGAAACCTTAACTTCTAGAATTTTTAAGGAAGACTCGACTCAAAATTTAAAACTTAGGCTTAACCCAATGTCACATTTTACGAGAAATCTATCAAGAATTCAACAGAGTCTCCTCTATAAAATGGACATCCCTCTACCAAAGTAGAGTTAATCTTGCAAGCAAACACACTTCTAAATTCACACAAGCTCAACACCTCAAGTTGAGACCTCGAACTATCCAAATCCCCAACCGAGGTTCACAAAACACAAAAAGGCAAATATTAAATACTAACATATTAAAATCACTAAAATCCATAAAATCAATAATATAATTTATTTAAATTTCAAAACACTAAATATAAATATTTTCCACAATAATTAATAAAATCTTAAATAATAATATAATATTTATAAAATTCCTATTTTACAATTATTCATCATAAAATAGTCAAATTCACATTTAATTATTTAAATAGTTTGAATATATTATAAAATTAATTAAAAACCCATTTAATCACAAAATAATAAATAATTTATTATTTGAATAAAATTTTCAAAAATTAGAATTAATTAGTTAAAAATAGTAATTAATTTATAAAAAATTATTCTAATACTCTATAAAATTCTAAAACCATTTAAAGTATAATTTAACTATATTTTCAACAAAATTACATAGTTACCCCCAAAATTCCTATATTCACATAAACATAATAATTCCTCAAAATTAATATAAATTTACTAAAAATAATTTTATTAACACAAAAATTACTAACTTCATTTACTAACTCTAATTAACTCAATATTGAATCCAAATAATTAATTACCAAAATATACAATTCATATTATTAAAATATTCAAAAATACCCATAATTAAAATTAACTAAAATAATTTAAAATCAACTAAGTACATATATTGATCAACTCAAAAAATTAACCAAATATTAAAAATAAATTCTGATAAATTAAGCAAAAATTATATTAATAACTAAAAATTAAAATAAACACAATAACTAACAAATAACAAATAACAAAGAATCAACCTAACAAACTCAACTAAACTAACCTAGAACTCACCTAATACAGGAATTCTAGCACAGGAGAGGGCTACTGCTTGAAACTGGAGTTGTTGTTGCTACTGCTACCGGTCTTCTACTACTGCTGCCGGTCTTCTGTTGTTGCTGTTGAAATAGCAAGAAGGAAGAAGAACCAAGCAGTGGTGCTGCTGGAAAATGAAGAAAGCAATGAGAGAGGGCAGGAAAGAAATGGGACAGCAAGAAAAGGGAAAGAGAATGACGTGAGGATGGCAAGAAAAGGGGAAGTGGTAGGGTTGGGTTGGTGTGTTTTAATATACATATATATATATATATATATATATATATATATATATATATATATATATATATATATATATATATATAGACACACACACACACACCCACTCAACACACATACATAAACATATAATACAATAATAATAATAATAACTCTAGTTAAAAATAGTGTTATATAAATAATACTAATCAATAATGATAATGCTATGTAAATAAAAATGAGATGGAAATAATAAATATATTAATAGTTTCCAAATAGAATTTTAAATTTAGTAATTAAATTTAATAATTTTTAATGTAATAATAATAACAACATACAATAAAAACTATTAATAACGTTGCAAACCTCGATATTTAACTATATAAAATAATTTTAAAAAATTCAAGTTATTACAGCTCAATTCAGTTGAGAAAACCAGGTCAAGGTCTTATAGCGATCACAGGTTCTTGGTAACCATCCTTCTCGAGCCGCGCTTGCCACCCTTTCATGAGCAACCTTCATATTTCTAGTACAAAACATGTTGAGGTGGACATTTCTTGAAGAGAAAATCTAAGGGAGCTGAAGGGATGTTTTCGAATGAGGCTATAAAAGGACAATGTGTTGAGAAAAATTTAAAATATACAATTCTAAATTTTATATTTCAAAGAACAAATTCACTTAAAATCAGAGACACAACGAAATACTTTATTAAATAAAGAAAATTACAAAAAGAGCTCTTAACTCTTACAAACACTTAACACTCACAAGACTACACTCTAAAAGACTTTTAGTCTTATTTTCTTCTTCACTTCTCATTGCTTACATGACTAGAAGGCATGGGTATTTATAGTAAACTATATGAAATACACACCACACATTAATTTAAGCGTATTAATTCTCTTCCACACAAATAATAAAAGGCTAATTAATTTGTACCCACACAAAATGCTTTCTAACTAACCCAATAATTTGCACCTATAAGTTTGAATGTATGCTAGTGTTGTATTCATTAACACTCCCCCTCAACACCAGCTTTAACTTTTAAATCATCTTGAGTTAATGACGAAAGTTTTTGAACTTGCTGACACTTAGTCCTTTGGTAAGCAAATCTATAATTTTTTCATTTGTCTTGACATATTTCATTTCAACTTTTTTGAAGGACCTTCTCTCTGATAAAGTGGTAATGTATTTCCATGTGCTTAGTTCTTGCATAGAATTTCAGATTTTCTACTAAATGTATAGCTGATTGATTATCATAATAAAGTTGTAACAACCCTAGTTTTTAAATTAATTTATTTTAAAGTGAGATATGCAGTATTAATAAATTTTAAAGTTATATTTTATTATTTTATTATTTTGTGGTTAACATTTATTATGTTATGTTTAATTATATTTTTCTATGTAAATATTTTATTTTGAAACTAATTATTTTGGACATTTAATTTGCATTATTTACAATTATTATTTCGGATAGAACTATTTTAATAATATTTAATTTAGAGCATTGTTAATTCTATTATTGTTTTATCAAATTCTATTATTTTTTTATTAGAATTATCATTATTATTAAGTGTTATTTTATGTGAGTTTAATTTGCATATGTGTGTATTTATTATTATATGTGTGAATATGTGTGTTTATGTGTGTTTATAAAAATATATGAGTATATTTTTATGTGGTGGAGATTTGTTTACATAAAGTATTATTATTATAATATAAAGTTTTATTAATAATATATATATATATATATATATACACACACACATGCATGCAATAACGAACACATACATGCATGCATACCCATATACTAAAACATCACACACACAACATAACATGGAAAAAAAAAAAAGAAAACGTGATGGACAAAAAAAACGGGAAGAAGCAAGAAACCAACTTAGAAACTCACAGTAGCTCCTCCCTACACCATTTCATTCTCTGCCTATCACTATGCCTCCATCACTTCCGATTACCATTTTCTTCGATTCTAGTGTCTTTCTCTTCCTCTTGCACCGATGAACAATAATCCAAGCTTAGTTTAACCTTTAATCTCCATTTGATTGAGTTTTTATTGATTTTTGTTTATGGAGTTCTAGAGTTTCAAATTTTTTCTAGCTTGATCTAGCTTGAATCTTGCAAATTCTCTTTACAAATGTGATTCCTAGTAACTTAATCTACCTCTATGAATTTTTGTATGATTTTTGAAATTTATTTTTATTTTTGTGAATTTTTGAATATTTTATTAATTTTCGTAAATTAATTTATTAATTTATAAAATTGGTTAATTTAGTGATATTATATATTGTTATTAATTTTAGTGTTGAGAAATTAATTTTTGAGAATATTATATAATTTTTATGAATTTTTATAGTTTATATCAAAATTGAATAATTAGGTTAGAGTTGGATTTTTGTTGGAATATTGGTTTAATATGTGTTTTAGTTAATATTAATAATATATATGTTGAGAAAATAATTTTAATGCATTTCTATAATTTTTGAGTAATAATAGGATATTATGTATATTTTTGAATTATAGGGGTAAAATTGTAATTTTATGCTAATTATAGCTAAATAATATATCTTAGTTGGTTTTAATATTATTTAAGGAATTAAAATGATCTTTTATAATTATTTACTATTTTTAACTGATAAATACTAACTTTCAAAAATTATTTTCAAATAATATATTATATATTATTTTGGCAATAAAATAGGTTTTAAACTAATTTTATTGTATAATTAAACTATTTAAGCAACTAAATGTGAATTTTATTAATTACAATTAAGTTGTGTTGTTTGGTTGGGTTATGAACTTGGTCGACCTAAATGCAGTATTGGAGAATAGACTCAAGTATGGTTGTGTGAGTTTTTCTGTGCAGGAATGGCTCTACCTATGGTAGAGAGATATCCGTTTTACAGGAGAGACTCTGTCGAAATTTTGATAGATTTTCTCGTAAAATGTGACATCTTCCGTAATTTCTTAACATAAATTAGGGTATTCCAACCTATTGAGTCTTTTTCAGCTTTTCCCGAGTCATTTTAGAGTCTCGTAATTTTATTAATTTCCCTTCTTATTCCATAAGTATGATTTTAAAAATAAATATGTTATTTTTTTAGAGAGTTCCAAAGTGGGAGCTTCTAGATTGAGATAGACGTGTGGTCGTCAACCATCTTGCTAATCCTGTAAGTTAATAAATTGATATGTGCGTGTGTTTTCTTTAAATTACGTGCGCTCATATTTTTAGTATTATTTACATTATCAATTGGAAGTAAATGCTGCTATCGAGAATTTTATTTATTTATTTATTTAAAAACTAGTTTTAAGAAATTTTGGTAGAATGGGCTACTTGGTGGGTTTCACCAGGACTATGTACATATGGTGGAGATTGAGAGATGGATCCAAAATATGTATGACTTGTGGTTATAAACTGGGACAGATGCCTCAGTGGAAGCCTCTGCTCTCGAGGACCGCCAGTGATGTGGAAAGTTAATAATGGACTGGGATGGGTGCCTAAGTGGATGTCTTAGCTCTCGGGGACCACTAGTGTCATGTGCTTGAATTAAGTGGATGACTGCAGCTTGGTGCCTCGATTGATGCCTCTGCTCTCGGGGACCAACAGTCCATTTGGATTAAGTGGATCCAGTTGGCCATTTAGAATTAAGTTTAGGGTTCTACCAAGATTTTTTGAAAGCTATATATATATATATATATATATATATATATATATATATATATATGTGTGTGTGTGTGTGTGTGTGTGTGTGTTGTAAATTATTTTCACTATATTCATATGGTTTTCAAACCGTATAGCTCTTTTATTAAATTACTTAGTGAGGTCTGACTCCCCTCAATTTATTTTTTTCAGGAGTTTGGGACTTTTCTGTTAGGCATACTTCTCTTCACCGTGTAGTGTCATCACTGCTATTCTACATAGGTCTACTTAGTTGTATTGCATTACTGCAGTAGAGAAAACTGTTTAACTAAATATTTTATTTGGGAGTATTATGTATTTATAATATTGTGTACTGAGACATTATTTGTATAATTGATGTTTATTTATTTTATGCACTATCATATTATGGTTTAAATTACATTGAGAAAAAATTAGTTTGATAATGTGTATTGTGAATTAATTATTTATTTTAAGGTTTCAAAGTTTAAATATATTCTGCATTCTTTTTTTTTCTTTTAAGGCTTACTATGGGATTCGGTAGCTTTATGCTTTCCCATTTCCTAGTGCCGGTCATGTGCCCTAGGTTCAGGTCATGACAAAAGTGGTATTTTATAATTAATTTGTTGGTGTAGATCTTCCATCAGCTGTATTAACCATAAGCTTTCCTGAGCTACCATTATCGATGCTCTATACTCTACTTCTATTGTTAATAGAGACACTATTAGTTGCCTTTTGCTACACTAGGAAATCACTCCAGAACCTAATCTAAAGACAAATCTAGTTGTCAACTAACGTGTGTCATGATCTCCAGCATAATCAACATCGCAATACTCGATCAGTTTACAATCTTCACCTTTCTTATACAAAAGACCTTAGTTAATTGTACTTTTGATATATCTCAGAATTCAATGAACAACTTCCAAGTGAGACTTCTTTGGATTTTGAATGTACTAACTTGCCACACCAACTGTAAATAAAATGTCATGTCGAGTCAAAGTAAGATAAATGAGACTCCCTTCAACTTGTCGATACATCGTCCCATCCTTTAAGTCTTTGCCTTCATGTGCACAAAGCTTGATATTTGCTTCCATTGGCATTGAGATAGGCTTGTAGTCAAGCATTCCAAATTTCTCTAGTAGATCTCTTGCGTATTTCTATTGACAAAGAAATAACCCTTTTGTTATACAGTTGACCTATAGTCCAAAAAATGTTTAAGCTCTCCAAGTTCCTTTATTTTGAAGCTTACTGATAAATTTTCTTTCGTTCAATGAATTTCTAATTCATCATCTCCTGTGACGATCAAGTCATCCACATACACCGACACTATTGTAAATTTCCCTTCTCTAGCTTTCACAAATAAGCTAGAATCTACATGTGCCACAACATAGCCACATTGCATAAAAAATTCAATAATTTTACCATATTATGCTGTTAGTGCTTGCTTCAGCCCATAGAGAGCCTTTTTCAACTTGTAAACAAATTTAAGATAAACTCCACTCTTGAATCCCCTTGGTTGATTCATATAGATCTCTTTATCCAATTCTCCATGTAGAAATGCATTTTTCATATCCATCTACCATAATTTCCAATCTTTACTAGTTGTAAGTGCTAAAAGAACTCGTACAGTTGTTATATTTGCCACAGGACTAAACATCTCATTATAGTATAGTCTATACTATTAAGAGAACCCTAGAGCCACCAACCAAGCTTTGTATCTCTCAACCGATCCATCAAAGCAAGTTTTAACCTTGTACACTCATTAATAAGAAATAGGCTTCACATCTCTTGGCTTTGGCAATAAATCCCAAGTTTGATTGTCTTTTAATATGGCAATCTCTTCTTCCATTGCCTTTGACTACTTAGAATCTTGTGATGCTTCTTCATAAGTCATTGGTTCTTTTAGACTCTCATCTGCTATAACTATGTTAGCATACTTAGGATTTGGCTTTCATATCCTAGTTAACCTTCTAAGTTGTGGTTATGGACTTGTCATAACTTCTTAACTTGGTTCAACCTCTTCTTCTAACCTCTAGTAAACACCAATTCGCCAAGGACTTATCACCCCATAATCTTCATCATTTTCATTATTTAAATTATCACCAATATCAGGATTTAGTTATAAATCAACAACTTGCTCCTCAATTTTCTCTTAAAGTTGATTTTTCATCTCTTTGGAATCTGGTAACGCATCTTTCTGTGAAGACCACCATAAGGAAGCTTCATCAAACACCACATTCTAAGATGTGTAACATCGCCAAGAAGTAGGATCACAACACTTCCACCCTTTTCTCTAGTTATCATATCCTAAAAAGATACACTGAATTGCCTTTTTATCGAACTTGCTATGCAAATAACTTGGCATAAACTCGTAGCAAACACAAACAAACACTCAAAAATGACCAACTACAGGCTTAACACCCCACAGTTTTTTAAAAGGTAATGACATGAGCTACTGTCTTTATACATTCAGCCCAAAATCTATGTAGTATATTTTTTACATGTAACATACTCTGAAATGTCTCCGTAAGATATCAGTTCTTCCTCTCAACAACACTATTTTATTATGGCATATTTGCACAAATGAATTGATGATGAATCTGAAACTTCTTTAAACATTGGGAGAACTTATCTGACATATATTCCCTACCATTGTCAATGCGCAAACATTAAATTTTCTTGCCAACTTCTCCTTCAACCATTTCTTTAGTTTTTTGAAATTTTGTAAATGTCTCAGATTTTTCTTTCATAAAGAAAACCCAAACATATATGGAGAAGTCATCAATAAAATGTAACTATATACCTTATCCTACTAATAGACAATTGTAGACGGCAGGGTTTAGTGCGTGTCTAAGATTTTAGCAACCGCGACACTGTTTGAGCTTAGGGCTCTAGAGAACAAACTAACCACTATCACAAAGACATGGCGTGGGGATGAGGAGTCGCTACCCAGGGTAATAACTGGGACAGATCGAAAAGGTGGTACTCAATTCCCTAAAAGAAAGCTAGCACCACAACCAGGAGATTTTGGGTACGGAATACCAACTTCTTTCAGTCTTGTGTTCATTTAGAATTACTTTATGAATTACTATATTATTCTTTATTTACATGCAATTTCATATAAACCCTTATTCTAGCAATTAACTCCAAGGCAAACCAGTTATGAAAATATACGTAAACAATGCATTCAATAAAATATATAATCCCTAAGTTAGTCTAATATACATGAATTTTAATTAAATAAGCTAAATCTACATGTCTTAATTTATAAGTGAACTAAGACTAATTCCTTTTAATTTTAATTAAATGATCCTAAACCTATTTATTTTAATTCTAAAAATGGGACTAAATCTATAAATTATTAAGGTATTTAAATTAATAGACATAATTCTACATGTTTTAATGTTAAGGTGATCTTAAATCTACAAATTATGAAAAATGCTTAAAATTAAGTGGGCTAAGTCTAATTAATTTAATTAAATTAAGTGGACCTATGTCTAATTTACTAAATGGGCCTAAGTTATTTCTAACCTAAATCTAATTAATTATGAGCCTAAAATGCATTTTAATTAATTAAACCTAAAAACCTAAATTTATTTAAGTAGATTAAAATCTAATATGAGTTTAAGGTCCAAAACACATAAGCACAAAACACATAAAAATAAATAAACAAGCCCAAAAAAAAAAAGTCCAAAAACAAATAAAACATATTAAAACAATAAATTAAAGATCAAACAACTAATTAAATTATTTCCTTCTAAACCCTGATTTTCATTAACATGCAATCTAAATTAATCTACTTCCACCATTATTTTTAATTAATTACCTAATTAAAACCCTAATTTTACTAACCAATTAATCAAAATAAGCAAACAATCACACATAATTTGACTATTCCCACTATTGGGATTATTACAATAATCTATTGAAAATAATAATAAAAATAATTAATATAACCCCAAAAATAAATAAGTAAAATAAAGCAATAAAATAAAATAAAAAAAATCCTAGAAATTATATCTCTACAAGGTCTTATCTATGGCACCCCATGGACTTCTTATGGATTTAATTCTACAAGTATGATCATCACATGTTTTTCTCCATAATCACCATAAAAAAAGAATAAAAATTATGGTTAGTGAATAAATAATAAAAATAATAAAACAAAATTAAAAATCAATAACATCAAAAGAAATCAAATCAAATCAAATAAGAAGAAGATGATGATGTTTATGGATGATTTTAAGGGAGCACTCCTCAGATTTTGTAGAATCACCGTTCTTGATAGGTCTTTAAATATTTTTCTTCAAAAATCCTTCAAAGATCTTTCTTTAAGCAAAAGAATTTTTATAGAGAATAAGAATTTTTCTCTTTTTTTTCCTTTTCCCGTGCCTTCCTCTTCTCTTTTCCTTTTTCTTCTGCCTTTTTCTATTTTTTTTTTGCCGCTTTCTTCATTTTTTTTAATTTTTTGCCTCCTTTTATTTTCAAAGCCAAAACACTCCTTATATAGGGATACATCTTGAAACCCTAGTTATAAATTGATTCCTAACTTTTATAAAAATTGAATCAAACCAAATTAAACTAAAAATCAAATGAAACCAAAATCAAATGACCGAATTAAACCAAACTAGAAACTAAACTATTTTGGTTTATTCCATTATTTCAACTAACCAAATTTTTTTAGTATAAAACCGAACCAAATGAATTGAAATTTTGATTGGTCATATATGAAATAATAAAACCAAATCAAATTGAATTGGTTTGGTTTTTGGTTTGGTACATTCAAAAGCCATGCTTCCACTTGTTAATGTGCCTAACCTTCTATTATATAAGGCTTTAAAATTGTCAATCCGTAAAGTTTGAGGGTTTAGATTTGCAAAATGAAAGTTAAGAAGCCTAATGTAAAAAACTAAAAAGTTTAGGGGCCTCTGGATGAATTTTGCCTTTTCATATTTTAAAGGAATTAATCATTAGAGTATAAATTTTGAATTCAATTAGACTTAAAGTTGTTATCAAGTTGAGCTGAGTCAAGTTTGAAAAACTTAAGCTCGACTTGATCAAGAAAAAGGGAATTTGAGCTCATTAACTTTCTGAAAATTATAGCTCGAGTTTGGCTCGATCTCACTTAAATTCAAATAAGCTTGCGCTATGGCTTCCATCTAAGTAGCTCATTACATAGCTTGAGAGAAAAAAAACTCATTGATGCACAACTCAGAAAAAAGAGCTTTATAGATAGAAAGTAACTCCAAGAACACAAAACTATTCAGAAACCAAACATAATGAGAATTATCATGAATTGATTATACAAAACTATCAGTGATACAACAAAAATTCTCATAAAATTGAATTTCTTTAGGCTTATTAACAATAATAAAATAAGAATAAATTAAACAATAAAAGAAATAAGAATAAATTTATAGCACTATAGATAATTATAATAACAAAAACTAATAAAGCTAAACAAATATAGTTTCAAAAAATAATAGTTATGAGCTTTTTGCAATGCTATCAAAAAACAATATCACATATATAGTTGATCATTTTCAAAGACAAATACAATAAGAACAAAAATAACAAAAAAAATGTGCAAAAGGATCAATGAAAAGGCAATAACAACAATAAGAAAAGGAGTGGCTCTTTTAGCTTGAGGTGACTACTTCTGAATCTAGGTTATTATTTAAAGTTCAACAAAAACTCAAAAGAGGAAAAAAAAAAGTTAATCTAAGATGGTGGTGGAGATTGTGAATGGTATTTATGGTTGCAAGGGGTATGACTAAACTTATAAGAAGGGCAGCTAAGGTTTGGAGATGAAAATAAAAAATATATAGAGAGAGATAAGAGAAAAGAGAAGAAGCAGAGGGGCAACTAGGTTTATGAGGAGATGTTAGTTTTAGTAACTATGAGAGTAATACAAATGTTTAGGGTTTGTTAGAGTGTGTTAGAGTGTTACCATTTATTTCACATCAAAATTATGTAGTTTCGATTAGGCCTTTGCACAGGTCCTAGAAAATTGAAACTGTTCCAAAAAACTGAACTGAAAATCTCCATTGACCATTTGACTTTCTTCGAATCGAACCGTCCCATCCTAAAAACTTTTATTGAGGCTGGTCCAAATATCATGAGTTCTCAGAACCGAACCATCCTGAACTACACCAAACCAAAGAATAGAAACTAGAATATATATATATATATAAATTATTTAAAAGAAAAATAATACACATCAACTAAATCTTTTTATAGTAATTTTCAACATATGTTTAAATCATAAAATAAAATTTTTATCATGAAATTTATAGTCATCTTATCTTACATGTTCAAATTATAAAATTGTTAATGTAAATACTAAAATAAAACTTAATATAAAGTTTATTAAAAACTTTACAATTGTTATATATATATATATATATATATACATACACACTAGTAAATAACCACGTGTTTCACACATGAACAAAAATTTTATTAGAATCCTGATATATAGTAAATAAATAATAAGCATGTTGTTATAATAATTACTACTATTATTAAATAAAGTTTTAAAAATAGTAACAATGTTATTTATTTAGCAATTTAATATTAACTTAATATGGTTGTAATTTATTACAACTTTTATAAATCTTTTATTTAAATAATTATATGATATTCCTTCAATATTTTTTATAAATAATTTTTCTCAACTCTATAACTAATTTCATATAGAAAAAAAAACATTATGATCATAATTAATCATAAGATAATAAAAATTTATTAGTTATTTTTTAATAAAAGTAATAAAAGTTATATTTTCACTTTATAACAATTTAAATATTATAACCCATTAAACTTATAATTTATTACAATTTTAATAAATTTTTATGTGAATCATGATACTTTATTTTTTCAATATCAATAATATTAATAATTTTATTTACTCAAATATTAATTTAGTGTAATTTTTTAAGTTCAACTAATAACTAATTGATAAATATTAATTAATTTAATTTTAACTTTTTTTTGTTAAATTTTATAAAAATATCTAAAAACGATAATTATACTATTTTTACTATAGGCAAGATACTTTCAAACAAATTATATAATTAAAATAAGAAACATACTTTCAATTAAATTAAAATTATATGTTAATTAATTTCATTTTTATTAGAGATAAAATAGAAGTTAACTTAATTAGACTATGAAAATACAATTTCAATTAAATTAGAATTACATATTAATTTAATTTAATTTTGTTACATATAAAATAGTATACATACTTTCAATTATATACAATTATATTTTAATTAAATTAGTTTTTGTTAGATATAAAATAAAAGTTAACCTAATTACAATAGAAAATATACTTTCAATTAAATTAGAATTTTTGTTAGAGATAAGATAGAAGTTAACCTAATTAAAATAGAAAATATACTTGCAAGTGAATTAGAATAATATTTAGTTAATTTAATTTTTATTAGAGATAAAATAGAAGTTAACCTAATTAAAATAAAAAATAGACTTTCAATCATATTAAAATTATATTTTAATTAATTTAATTTAATTATTATTAGTAAATGACTAAATTATCCAATTTTTATATAATAATGAGTGAATATTATTTCATAATTTTGTTTGTCCCCCCTCCACCCCCCAATCGTGTGTGTGTATATATATATATGTTATGAATTTGTTAAATATTAATTTTTAAATATATAAATTAAAAAATCAATACAAATTTTCGAATTCCGATTTCACTCTAAACCATTTTAAAATCTCCAATTGCTCTGAAAATTCAAAAAATTTGGAGCGAAGATTTAAAATTTCAGAAACTAGTATGGAGAATTGCATTTTTTGGACTGCTCCAACCTGTGCACAGCCCTAATTTTGCTCGAACTATAAAGTCTTATATTTAAATTATATAGTTTTTTATTATAATAATTTAAATTACATTAGTTTAATATTGAATGAATTTATTCACAAATTAATTTAAAAATTGTAATTTAAATTATATTTATTTAATAATTTTAATCATATCTAATTAGTATAAATTGTAATGCTAATAAAAATTTATACAAAAATTATATTGTTTTACAATTAATAAATAATTTTCTATTATATTTAATAATTTAAATTTTGTTTTTTAACGCTAAATCATTATTTGTACAATTTTTATCAAATTTTATTTGTTTTAAAATTATTTAAAATTAGAGTTTAGTTTAAACTAAAATTAATTATGGTGATAGCACAATGTTGTTGGTGTAGCTTCAGTTTAAGTTATTTAATTATGCATTAAAAGCAAACTACGTAGTTTTGCAATAAGATAATACAAATTAAATTATACATTTATTAATAATAATTTTAATTAATGTTATGCACATATACTACTGTAGACACCCGATTTGGTCGGCCCGTGTTAGGGGATGAATTAGGGGTGCTTGGTTTGACCGGTCCGTTGTCAAGCCCAATGATGAGAATGTGATACGTGGACACGAGAATAAAACCTGAATCTCTAAGTGGGAAGTGGACTTGAAAACCCAAAAGCCCAAAAAAAAAACCCCAAACCAAGCCCAGCTATCCAAATTTGGCCTAAGCCCGCTTGGCCCAGCGCAGGCCCGGGCCAAAGGGGCATCGCCTCAATGTAATGAGGCGATTGCCTCTTTTGCAGCTGCTAATGAGGCGCTGCCTTTGTGACAGCCCACTTGCAGCTGCAATCATGACAATCAAGTGGCGTGGGCCCCACTCTCCAGACTTTCTTCTTACGTGAGGAAAAGACTTTTGAGGAAGAAAAAAAGGCTAGGAGAGCTCACGACGGGCTAGGAGGCTTAGGGACATGGGAAGCTAAGGGATAAAAGAAAAAAGAGAGAGAAAAAAAAAGGAGGAGAGGTTGGTGAGAAAAAAGGGAGAGCTCTGGAAAAGAAAAGAAGCTCTGGGAAAAAGGGAGGAAAAAAAAGGAAAGGAAGAAAAAAAAAACATCCTGAAGAAAGGAAGGAAGGTTGAAGAGAGGAGGTCCATTTTCCTATAAGAGAAAAAGGAAGAAACTTGTGTCAAGGAGAGATACCACATCCTAGCAAGGATCTCAATCAAAACAGCTCTGGGGACCTCTCATTTTGGTATAAAATCTGCACTTAAACTTGATATGTTCATTATTTTGTGTATTCTTGCTTATGTGTAACTGAGCTATTAGTATATTTTAGGTTTATCTCTAGTGTTTCATGCTTAATATCTCATTTTATTGATGGATCTTTGAACATTTTTCCATGTAGTCATAATATGATGAGTGTAGAGTGTATATATGCATGTTTTGGTTACTTAGAGTAGAAGTTTACACGTTTTGGGAGTCAGAGCTGGCCTGGTGGTCAGGCGATGCCTCTTCACAAAGGCATCGCCTCATCTCAATGAGACGATCGCCTCATCATTGAGGTGATCGCCCCATTGACAGGCCCTTAAAGAGCCTATCTTTTGTGTGCATGTTGTCAATTTTTATCTCGAGATTGCAAGAGCCCTGTTGATGAGGCGTCGCCTCATCAATGAGGCGACCGCCTCATTGGCAGGGTTAATCTATTTCCTGCCTCATTTTGTTATTTATTTATTGTGATGTCTGCTTTAACATATCCTCTTTTGACCCTAAATTATGTCTGTATGATTGCATGATGGTACTTACCTTGATTGTTTGATACTTTCTTTAATTTATGATGTGACAACCTCTTTATAGAACCTCATTGTAAATATCGTTATATGTGACTTCATTTTTTATGAAAGGAAGGGCTAACCGTGTGTTATTTGTAGGAATTACTTGATGATTTCTGTCATCAAGTAGTCACTTTTGCTAGTTACCTATTGCATATTGCCGCTTTTATGTTATTTTAATAGTTTATTTTCGGTATATGTTTGGTTTATTTTCTGTATATTATTAGTTTATTTAGTTAAAAAGCATTGTAATCCTTAATCCCTTCCCCTTTTAATTTTGAATGTTTGGTTGTAAATTATTATTTATTTTATGTACTGTGTTTTTTTTTAGCGTTGGGACTTACAGGCATGAAATTGGACTAATGTGTAAACTCGGACTTGATTATAAAATCTGACAATTATCTTAAGGCAATTTCATTATGTATGGTAAATGAGGAAATAATTAAATAATTAAATGGTAATAAAACGCAAAACACAAACGAAGGCCAACCGCAAGGTTGGGTAAGCATTCAAACGCTCATACCCAGTTTCCAAACCCGATCTCTAATCACGGCTTCTGGGAACCTTCGTGGGATCTAGTTGCTGTACAGTGTGTCTTGGCTTTTATCCGGGTGGTGACTCCATCTCCGAATAGGCCCATGACGTATATCGTATTTCCTAGTGGGCCTCGAGCACACACAGTGTCGTGGTCACCAAACATTGGGGTGCGCACTAAACCCCGCCGCCTACAACTACTAAATTAATATTAAAAATAAATTAGTATTGTATAATAATACTAAATTGCTTCTTAACATTGAAATTACTTATAATATTAAAACTATGTAGTTTTGAGTTAAAACGACGTAGTTTATAATGATATTATGTAATATTAAATTATGATTTGTAATTTAAATAGTATATTTATTTAATAATAATTTTAATTATTATTGCATTTATTTAATAATAATTAGTATTATATGATAATACTAAATTGCTTTATAATGTTGAAATTGCTTATAATATTAAAATTACGTAGTTTTGAGTTAAAACTATATAGTTTATAACGAGAATAAAATTAAAATTTGACTTATAATCTAAATCGTATATTTACGTAATAACAATTTTAAATGTTGTATTTATTTAATAATAAATTGTTATTATATGATAATATTAAATTACTTTCTAATTTTGAAATTGCTTTTAATATTAAAAAACATAATTTTGAGTTAAAACAATGTAGTTTACAATAAGATTATATAAAATTATATTTTAATTTACAATTTAAATCGTATATTTATGTAATAACATTATTATTAATATACATTACATGATTATATTTACTTAACATTAGTTATTAATATACATTACTATTATATATTGATACTAAAATTACATAATTTTACTTATACTAATTTTATTAAATTTATTAAAATTAAAATCATATAATGATGTTAAAACTAATGATATTAAAATCATATAATAGCTTTTTAATTGCTAGCACAACTCCGTAAGTATACGAATCATGGCAAGTAATAAAATAATAACTAAAGTATTGTTCCCATGAGAAAAGAATATTAAGTACTAATTGTCAATCGATTTTCCCTATCTAGCACAAATCAAATTAAAATGCAAGAATTAAATTAAATAAACTATCTACTTTAATTAATCTAACTAAATCAATGTGGATAAACTAGAGATTGGGTTTGTTTCACTAGTTAGGACTTGAAATATAGAATTAAATTCAACTATTTCAATGATCATAGTCAAAGGTAAACTACTCCAAATTACCCAAAGTCTCTTTCGAGATCATTCAAATATGCCAAAATTAATTACCAACTATTTTCATGGTTAAGTCAATTAATTAGGGCTTACTAAGTTTCTTAGCAATTTATTGATCCCCGAAAGATTTGTCTACTTTTGTAACTGAGATTTCTAAGTCTTATGAGTTATAAGCTAGCAAATTACTCATTTTTTTGTTGATGACAACTTACCCGTAAACATACAAAAAATCGAGCTCTTAATTGAATACAAGATATTAAGCACAACTCATAAAATTGACTAAAAATCAAATTACTAATAAGAAATAAAAATCTCAACAAGTCTAACTAACTACTCCAAAATCAAACTCTTAAATGAAGTTTAGCCAAACATGACTATAACAAGAATTATAAACAAAAAATAATTAATAAGAGAATGAAAAAGAAAAATAGATAAAATTCATTTGAGCACGTTTCAATTTTCAAACTCTTATTCGCCTCTTGAGCTCTTGTTTGTATTTTTAGTGTCTAATCCCTTAATAGTTCTCCCCCAAAACTAAAATTCCCTAATTATAGAGAAAAATACCTTAAATTCATACAAGCATCAAAATAATAATTTTTTTCCTTCAAAACCTTCTTGAAATAGGAAAATAACTTTATAAAACAGCTCCTTTAATTATTGGCTTGAATCCCGGACTCTTTAGGAAAGTAAAGTTCCTACAGAAACATATAAAAAATGTATAAATTAACTAGAAAACTAAAAAGGAAATAAAATCAAGCTAAGAAATTAAAATCCTAATAAAATGCTAATTATAAATAATAAAATAATAAACTAAATAAAACATAAAAAATAATAAAAAATTGTATGAAAATTAAATAGAAAAATTATGCAATAATTGACACTAACATTAATTTATATTATGTTTAATTAATGTTTATTTAGTGTTAATTTTACTATATAATTTAATGCTAAATTAATATTGTATTTACTACATAATTTTATTATATATAATTTTATCACTTAATACTAATATTAAATTAGTATTATATAATATTTGTTTGACAAATAAAATATATTTATTTAACTACTACTTAATAATAATTTATTATTGAATTATACTTAATTAATAGTAAATGAGCTTGTTCACAAACTCTTTAAATGAGTTCGTTCATGAACTTGCTAAATGAACTTGTGCACGAGCATATACATGAGCTTACTAAATTAGTATGTTCACGAGCTTGTTCACAAACATATTAAAGGAGCATGTTCATGAACTTTTTAAACAAACCTATTTACAAACTTGTTCACAATCTGGCTTACGAATATATTAACAAGTCTGTTCACAAGTTTTAATGACCTAAACTTCAAAATGTTTGGACTTTATTCGTTAATCATTCAAGCCTCAAAATCAAGTTGGAGTTCAACTTGTTTAACTTATTAAACAAACTTGAATGAGTTTTTAATGAGCTAAGCTCTGAGCAAATCGCAAGTCGTTTTGTTCGTTGATGCGAGAAATCTGCAAGCGTACATAGTTGGTTCAAGCAATAAAATAAAGTATCGATCCCATAGAGATTGCAAATTGAGTATTGAAATACTAAAAGTGTTTGTTTGTTTAAACACCAAATTTTGGTTTGAAAATCAAATAAAAATAAACAAAACAAATTTAATTAAAATTTAACAATCAAATTAAAGGCTAAGGTTCTTATTATCATTTCAACCTTTTCTAAAAGTTAATTAAACATCTATGTCTTTAACTAATTTTAATTCAATTTGAAAGCATATTTAAAACCATATATTTTTCTCTTAAATAAACCTATAATTAATTGAGTAGAATTAACACATAGCTAACTAGCTCTCACTAACTAAATATTTCTTAAACCCAATTTTAAGTCCAGCTTTTTAATCAATATTAGTCACTTAAATGTCTCTCAACTAAATAAGTGACTAATAATTTATTGTTTTAATCTAGTAGAACCTATCTCTCAATTAAATTCTAAAGTATAAATTCAATCTAAGGGTGATCAAGCCTAAGATGACATTAAGTTCAAGAACAACCAAACAATTAAGATTAAAGACTTAGATTTTAATTCAAAAAAAAATTACCTGGTTGAAATGAAATAAGAACCCTAAAAATATGCTTAGCTACGCATGTTACGAGAAAGAGAAGAAGATGAAGTAGAGAAGAAATAACTAATCATTATTAATTAAAAAATAATAACCAAAAATTTTAAATAAGAACACCCCCTTTACTGCTTTAAACAGCTGCAATAGAAGGTCTTGTTCCTTCAAAACTAATTTTCTACTTAACATGAACAAGAACTTGAATGAAAATTAACTTTGATTCTTTAAAGTAAAAATTTAGAGAAGACTAAGTGTAGCTTCCTTTTGCTCTTATGAAGGTCTTTTATTTATAGTCTCTAACCTCCAACAAGTTTGAGGTTTGTTACAATTCAAATCTCATAAAATCCCTCAAATCATTAGCTGAAAATTTGAATTTAAGAAGTTGTTGCAACAACTTACATAGTTGTGCACACCCAGGCACACGTTTGTGTCGCAAGGTGTGTTAGCTTTCTAACACTCAGGCACACAGTTGTGTCATAGGGTGCTTTTAAAACTCCACTTTTCTTTAAGATTTTGACTTGTTGTAACCTCCAAATCCTATCTTTGACTTGTTCAAATCTTTCAATTTGCTTCATGCATCCTTATTTTAAAATTTAAATAAAGATTAACTAAATAAACTTAAAAACAAACAAAATTAACAAAAATCCTAACAACTAAACAAAATTAACAAAAATAAATAAAAATCTAAAAATTAACTAAATTAGTTAAAAATGCAACGAATTAGATTTTATTCTCATATAAAAGAGTGTTCAAAATACAAGATTTTTCTCACTCATCAAATTCCCCCACACTTAAGTCTTTGCTTGTCCACAAGCAAATAAAAGAACACCCCATTCATATAAAGAATCAAAGTCATCAATTGGTTTTAACTTGACTAACTATTCTAATCTTCCTTTAATATAACGCTTAAAAATTATAAATTAAAACAATAACTCGAGGTAAAAAATATAGCATTTACCATGTGAAGAGCAAACTATTCCATTGAATTCATGTAAATGAACAATTAACACCTAAGAAAATTGAAAGCAAATAGGAATTATCTCTATACTTAAGTAGTCTAAAAATTCACATATACAAGCAACCATATGGCACTCAACTTATTTATTTAATCAAGGTTTTCTCAATCTCAGTATCCCCCACCTTTCTTTCTCACTACTCAGTGTGGATACCTCCAAAAATGTCCTTTGGATACTTTTACTCTATAATAGAGCATTGGAATAGAAGGAGCATATAAGAATTTAGATTTAAAATTTCATCTCCAAACGAGTGCATTTTATGCTCTATCTTATTGTTTTTTTTAAGAGAAAGAGTAGCTCATAAGTGCCTAAATACATATGAACTAGACTATCCTAAGGAAAGAAACTTAATTCCTAATTACAAGCATATTTCTTAAACATCAAGCATTCAAGTTCAATCATTCAATGGAATAGTAAGTATTAAATTCATTAAAAATCAAAAATCCCTAACCATGTTATTAAATTCATTTTTCTAATTTAAAAGTCAAAACAAAACATTAAAGGAAGATTATTACACTTTCTCAAGAAAACCGTCTCTGATGAAATAAACTCTTCATAAGAATAGGTTCAAAAACTCAAATAAAATGAATCTAATAACATGTATGACTCCAATTTATTGAAAGAAAAATAAACATAAAAACTGCAAAAATAAAAACCAAAAAGAAAAGGAAAGTGTACTTCCCTTATTTGGATGCATTTGGAGGTGAGGTGAAGATGAACTATGCTAGAAATTCAATTGGTCCCCTTGATCTTTTGTCTTGAAAGATTTTCTTTTTAAGCTCTTCGCTTTGGGTTAGCATATTCTCTACTCTTACTTTGCTCCTCCTTTCAAAATGCTCCATCTCATCTGACAAGTCCACAATTAAGTTCCCAATTCTATCATCAGAAAGGTTTATCATCTCTTTTACTTCTTTTATGATTTTCTCAACCCATTCATCTGCTCTCTTTCTTTTTCCGGAACAAGCTACTTGATATTCTTAATCCTCACTAACATCATCATATTCTTTTTTAGCTCTTGGTAGAGGGATTTTACTAAGCTTCAATGTGTTTTACCGAATCATATAACATCTTTTAATATCAACATCCTCCAACTCTCCCCATTCAGTAACAATTTCAGCTTTAATGAGGTATTTTTCATCAAAAAACTCAGGCTCTAATGGCTTAAGCTTATGCCTAGCAATTTCAAATGGAGCGAAATACATGGCTAAACCAGTGAAATGTGTCCCATTAATATCAATGCTTTCCTGGCCTGCACAACTCACCATATAGAACGAATAACAAAATAGGCACTACACACCTTTATGTTAGAATGCATGCACCATAAGAAAAATAATTCATTGAGAGATACTTTCATGCTATCCTTTTTCCTAAAAATTATGTGTGACATGAATTTGTGCATTAGTAAACATGAGTGACTCTAAATCAATCCACTAGTTAGAATATGTCCATCATAAATTTTATCTCCACCAGTGATTTCAAACCAAAATTTACTCATATTAAAATCGGATGGAGGTTGACAAATAACTCAATTAGGAAAGCCAAAAATTTCAGAAATCAGTTCATATTCAAAAGTGTATTCTTGCCCAAAAAATCTACAAGAAAAAATTCCTTGATTTTCATATGAAATCTTTAATGTAGCATAAAACACAATTGTTAGCTCAAAGAATACATTATATTGAATTGACTTTAATTTCATCCAACCCATTCTTTCACACAACGCATTGATAAAATCCTTCATTTTTATGCTTTCTAACACATTATCATAAAAAAATTTAGGTTTGCTAAACCGTCTTTTAGTTAAGGAGCAGAACCTCTTACCTTCTTCCTCAAAATAAATGGAAAAGAAAGCGTCGTACTTATCCCTTAGATCAAGTGGCTCATCTTTTCTTCCAATAAGCTTCTTTCCCCTAGTAGTGGGTTGTTGGTTCTTTATTCTGGCCATACTAGAGATATACGTTAATTTGCAAAGGAACAAAAGAAATAGAGCAGAATTAAATGAACGCAAAAAGATATAAGTAAATTGAAAAAGTTTAACTCTTTAAATAAAAAAGAAGAAGTTAAAAAAAATTGGGAACCTAATCCTAATAAGATAAAAAAAATTTAAACTTTCTAACTAAAATTTAAAGATAAATAAAAAAATCTAAAAAAATAAAATTTGAATTTTACATTTACAACAGATAAGAAAATTATAGATAATAAGATAAGAAGAATTAAAGTCCTAAAAAAAATTAAAATTCAATAATTTGAAAAAGATATATATATATATATATATATATATATATATATATATATATATATATATATATATATATATATATATATATATATATAATTTCTCCCCTACACTTAATTCCTACAATGTCCGTATTGTTGAATTTTTTTTTTAGAGCGAGGTTGTACGACTATATGTGAAAATC
The DNA here is from genome assembly GCA_947683625.1 of Mallotus nudiflorus. Lineage (NCBI taxonomy): Eukaryota > Viridiplantae > Streptophyta > Magnoliopsida > Malpighiales > Euphorbiaceae > Mallotus > Mallotus nudiflorus. The sequence goes on from CANTUR010000001.1 coordinate 700,265, forward strand.
AACACAACTGTGCCTGGTTTTTGGGCTGCAGTCCTATTCGCACATGAGCTATGCAAACATTTGGCATAGCTATGTTTGAGGCCTCTCATGGCGTCACATAACTATGCGCATGGGCAACACAATTGTGCCTACTTGTTGCTTCTTAATGGCTTGAATATTGACACTCTTTTATTTTTTTTTACATCAAATAGTATACCTTGAACCTATACTACACTTTAGCATCACTTTGCACTTTAAAAATAAAGGAGAAATTAAAATTAACTTGATCAATAATTAATTTAAATAGCAACATAACAAAAACATGCTCATAACATAAAATAATTTAAACACAATAGAATTTAAATTCCACATACACAAAAAAAAATAAATAAGAAAATAACATTACTTGAAAATGAAAATAACACTCTATTCTTCATTCATCTCTTCCTTCTTCAGATGATGACTCTTCTTCATGCTCAACTTCTTAATCAAGCTGTGGGTATGGAGGTGAAATAAAATTTTGACCTTGAAAGAAAGCCATGAGGTTATGATTAATCATGCTCAACCTATGATTCATTCCAATCATAGTATCATCCATCCTTATTGTTAGTGAAGTTAATTCACCAACATTTAAGTCAATGACTCCCACTTGAAGTTCTAATTCATCCAAACGCTCTATTACATCATTCAAATCCATCTCTTGGTCTTCTTCTTCCCTTTCTTCTGGAACTGGTAGTGGTTCATTGGGAAGAATAAGACTAGCTCTCCCACTAACTTCTTTTTGAATTAACCCTATGGCCTCCATCATGTAAGAATCAATCAAGGATCGACCCCTAACCATATCAAATGGCATATTCTCCACATCAAAGCCTAGGTATTTAGCTATAGTTGTAACCATACCTCCCACACTAATTGCTTCAGTCATTTTGGTAGCCACATCCCTCAATTTAGAAGCAATAGCATGGCAAATATCTAATTTTCTATTATTAACCATGCAATATAGGATATTGAGTTCATTTGTAGTTACACATCATCTCCTTCTTTTCTTGAAAACAAGGAATAAGACATGAGCCTATATAAATATTTTAAAAATGATGACCAAATTCAAGATTCTTCCATTGATCTAGCTTTATACAACACCCCCCCTTTGTCCTATGATTTCTCTCCAAAAGACATTTCTATCATACTCAATATTGTCATCTTAGTCTTTAGGAAAATGAAATATATCATTAAGTGCAAACAAACCAAGTTCATGCTCTTCATTTCCTAAAAGAAATTTAAGCTTAAGACTTTGCTTATCAAAGGTAAAAGTTGATAGAAATTCACAAGTTGGTCTTGCAAAGGTAGGACTTTGCATAGTCACAAAATCATCCCAACCCATCCTATTCACATACATGTTTACCTCATCTAGCAAATTAACCTCTTGTAGAGTAGAAACATTCATGTATATATTTAGGACAATTTTCCTAGCCATCATCTGCTCAAATTTCTTCTGATGCCCCTCATGCCTAAAATTAATAAGTTTTAGGAAGGGTTTTATCAATCTTTCCTCATTTTCACCACCCGGATTGTTGGAACCACCACCACATTTTCTTTTAAAAGGACCATGCTTCTTTCTTGCAATTGACGTTCTTCTAGGCTCTCTTGCCATGGAGAGAAGGAAAAGTGATGGAAAATCCAAAGAAGAATGGAAATGGTAAAAGAAAGAGTAGTGCCTTTTGTAGAGAAAAGGGTGTGTATAGAATGAAAATTTAGAGACTAAGGTGAAGAGTGGAGAAGATGAATGTTTAAATAGAGTGAGGGAAGAGAGAAAGAAAAAAATTAATAAATAAATAAAAAAAGTCATTTAAAGAACCCTAAAAATGAGTAATTAGGAAAGTAGTCAAAATTATGGAATTCTAAAGATTAGGAAATGGGAAAACATGGAGAAGTGAAAAAGTCATAGAGAAATGGGAAAGAATTATTGAAAAATGCTAAAGTGGTGAAAGTTTAAAATCCTAAAAATAGGAAAGAAAAGTCATGAGGGTAGTGGAAAGACATGGGAAAGTGGCAAACTGATTCCTTTTAAAAACAAATTCATAAATTTTTTTATTAATAATGTGCACAACTGTGTGCGTCGACGTGCATAGCTATGTGCGTTGTTTAACATGAATATTTTTTTAATTTTAGGCACAACTATGCAATATGGTGCACAACCTGATATAATGGTCATCTAAGGCTATTTCTACAATTTGCACATATAATAGTACTCACACATCTCCCATATACAAATCACACATTTTTTCACAAACTTTAACTTACAAAAATATCTTCTAGAGCTCCTCTTCTTCTATGATTCCTGAAAATACACAATAAAACTTGAATTAAAAATTTTGACAAATTAAAATTAATTAAAATAATAAAAATTAAATTTAAATAAAACAAGCTTGGTTGAGCCCCCAAGAAGCGCTCTTTAAGGTCCATAAGCTAGACCATAATACTCATCATTCAATTGAATCTTTTAAATAGGCAACTTGGCAAAATTTCTCCAATGTGCTTCCGTGATACAGCTTCAATCTTTATCCATTCACTTTGAAATTTTCTCCTTGATTGTTTCATAATTCCACAGCTCTAAAATGATATATATGAGTCACCATAAATGGACTTGACCATCTACTCTTCAATTTTCTTGGAAATAACCTGAGTCTTGAATTAAATAACAACACTTAATCACCCTCTTTAAACCTTTTAATCTTGACTTTTGCATCATGCCACCTTTTTGTACACTCCTTGTAAATTTTTGAGTTCTCATACGTAGCTTCTCTAATTTCTTCAAGTTCACTCATTTGCAAAATTCTTTTCTCTACTGCTTTCTTGAAATCATAATTCAAAGCTTTTATTGCCCAATAAGCTTTGTACTCGAACAAGCTTTTCCATAAACCAACCTATATGGGGACATTCTAATAGGTGTTTTGTAAGCAGTTCTATATGCCCACAAAGCATCGTCAAGCTTCCTTGCCCATTCCTTTCTTGACTTACTGACCATTCTTTCCAAAATTTTCTTTAACTCTCGATTACTAACTTCAACTTGCCTACTCATTTAGGGGTGGTAAGGTGCTGCAACTTTGTGCGTTACCCCATAACGAGCCAATAAATTTTTCATATTTTTGTTGCAAAAATGTGTTCCCCCATCACTTATAATAGCTCTAGGCATACCAAAATGAGAGAAAATCTTTTTTAAAAATTTACAAACAACCCTTGCATCATTTACAAAACAAGCTTGAGCTTTTACCTAATTTGACACATAATCCACACAAACAAGTATGTACTTGTTTCCTTCTGACATAGGGAATGGTCCCATGAAATCAATGCCCTAAACATCAAATATCTCAACTTATAAAATTCCTAATTAAAGCATTTCATCTTTCTTTAAGATGTTCTCATTTCTTTGGAATGCATTATAATTGAGTACAAAATTTTAAGCATCTTTAAAGAGTGTAGGCCAAAAGAAACCGCAGGAGCTTCAGATTTCGCAGAAGGAGAGTCCCGAACCTCCTCCACAGTAGCTGGCTTATCTACTAAGGAAATCCTACCTGCAAAATCAAAAAAGTCAGCCATCTACAAATGGAAAAATAAAGCAAGTCAGAAAGATAGCTCAAAGTAAAAATAAACATACCGGGGGAGTGATCGCGACTCGGACAGACTCTCCATAGGTACCTCTGGGACGCATCCTCCTCTGATCGAGCTTCGGCAAGTCCATCGAGATGTAGCCATAAAATTAGCTCCGTATCAGGGTGAAAAAGTTTTACTGGACGAGTCACTTTATGACACTCGTTCGACCACATCCTCCGGACGTCCACGAAGTCCTACTGATGCTCCACAACGAAAAAATGGTGTCTCCACTTCTTATGGAGATCCGAAAGCTTAATGAAAAGTGTATAATTAGTACAATCGACAGGGAGAACATTAGCTCTCCCTTCTTCCTAGTCAGCATGTACAACTATCGGAAGACATTTAGATCGGGGTCCTTACCCTCTTCATACATCAGTTGGATGAACCCGGTCAGTATCCTATAGTTATTCGGATGAAGCTGACTGGGCACTATGTTATTCCTATTAAGAAATTCTTTTACAAAGGGATCTAGGGAAAATTTCAGACCCCCCTCTAACTGGTCAAAATATACAACTAATCTATATAGCCCCGATAAGGGGGTATAAGCCCTAAACCTCCTATCTACAGTATGGAGGGCATAATCAGTAAGGATACAGAACCGTCGCCGGTACCACCCTAGTAACCCACTATCTATATTGGAGACAAAAAGGTCAAAACTAACTTTTTCCCTTGAAGCCATAGTAGAGAAAGGAAAAACGCAACAACAAAAAGGGGTAAAAAGAGGAGGAAGAAAATATGAAAAGAATCACCTAGTCGCCACAAGCAAGAACTACAGTAGGAAGAAATAGAAACAGTAGAGGCGATAGCAACGCAGCAAAGACAAAAAGACAGAAAAGCAAAAGAAGCAAAATATGTTAGTTAACAAGCGTAGTAGTATTTATAGAGACACGGAAGGATTTGGAAGCACGCCATTAACTACCCTCATTATTGTTGCGTTCCTCCCTAGGCCACCAAAGGCCTTTTGGGAATAAAAAAACCCATTAGACAAGCGCACAAGCATTTTGTTTACCGATATACGAAACGATGCATCACTCACGCGATTTCAATTATGAATCCCTAAAATTTGAAGTGATACCACCATGTGTTGGCCCGCCCACATTTTGACTGGGCCGCTTCATCAAGCAACTCGGAAGGCGTTTCAAATATGGTTTCCAGCCCATTTCGAGTATCCGAGCATCTAAGTCTCGCGCATCTAAGTCCAGTGATTGAAGTTAGCACCCTCAGGTTGCTTCTGTAGTACTGAGGTTCCGAGCATGTAAGCCTCATATCCCTGAACTGAGCATCTAAGTCTCGCACATCTAAGTCCAATGATTAAAGCTGGCACCCTCAGGTCGCTTCCGTAGTACTGAGGTTCTAAGTATGTAAGCTTCGCGTCCCTGAACCGAGCATCTAAGTCTCACACATTTAAGTCTAATAACTGAAGCTGGCACCCTCAGGTCACTTCTGTAGTACTGAGATTCCGAGCATGTAAGCCTCGCATCCCTGAACTGAGCATCTAAGTCTCGCACACCTAAGCCTAGTGACTGAAATTGGCACCCTTAGGTTGCTTCTATAGTACTGAGGATCCGAGCTCGAAAAGCCTCGTGTCCATGCACCGAGCATCAAAAATTCAGTGACGACTGGTTCCGTCATGTTCCCAAACGGATGGGTTAATCTATTGTGGTGCTCATACGCACTTGGCAGGTACCCCAGCTCTATAGATTACAATTCAACGATGACCATCTAAATGCTCAGCACCAAGCTCTATTCACCGTGATTGAGGCTAGCCACCTCAATTCACTGGCCTCTATTACAATCTTATATCCCTTATGAGAGCATCAGCATCCTACCCGGACGCGACGGACATAAATATTTGAATACCCCGAGGGGGACTCTTGATACCATTTAGAATGTTCCCGTCTAATTAGGGACCCTTGACCCCTTAAATAGGGACACTTGGATCATGAAGAAGGCAGATCCGTCCGGAATGGGAACTACCCCAAAGTGGAGTCCTAAACACAAAAGGAACACTCTTCTACTAAGATTATGATTCACTATCCCGCACGGAATCCGACTCCATCCAAGTTTGAGTATTACTATATATATAGCCCTACATCCCTCACAAAGGGACATCTCATTCTCACATATTCAAGCTATCTTACATTCTCCTTACTTCTATTCTCTAACTTAGGCATCAGAGTGTTCGTGGGGATTCTCCCCACCTCTCACCTTGCATTCTGTTCGTGTTTTGTAGAACACCGAACCCAAGAGTTCCGGAAACCAATTATCATCACTCATCATTTGTTTACACCCATAATCAAACTCGAACTTAAATTTTTATTGCAAATTTTAGTTTATTATAATTGATCTAATGAATGAATTTAAATTAAATAAAAAAAGATAATTGACATGTATTTTATAATTTGGCATACATATATATAAATTTTTCTAAAAAATAAAAATGGAAAAAAAATTAATAGTTGTATAACTTATATTATTAATTTTAAGTTGAAGTTAAATAACAAATCCTTTTCTATATATATAAAAAAAAAGTGTCTTCTATAGTTAAAAGAAAAAATTTTATTTATTTTTTATGACTATAGTTAAAATATAAAAATTTTATTTATTTTTTATAAAGTAACATTATTTTTTGTAAGTATAAGAATTAATTTTTTTTTAACATTTTCTTTAAATTGTTACTCCATAAAAAGAAATAATAACTTTTTTATGAAAATAATATTTATAATTATAAAAAGTTCTTTTATAAAATGTTAGTTCCATTTTATCAACTGTAAGTGTTTTTTTTTTCAATTTCATATATTGCAAAAAAGTTATTTTAATTTAAAAAAAAAGGCGAAAGAATTAGTTTCTTTTTCATTATAATATGATATATTTTTGTAAACTATCACTATTATTTATCAATTTAAAATATTTTATATAAAAATAATTAAAATAATTTTATTTATATAATTATAAAAATTATAATAGTTAATTTCATAAAAAGGGTTTTTTTTATTAAAGGAACAACTTAACTAAAAATATCAAATTATAATGAAAAATGCTAATTATTATTTTTACAAAAAATGATGTTACTTTACAAAAAATTAATATTCTTTCATATTTTTTGTTAACAAAGTACATTACTTTTTTGTTTTGAACATCATGTTTCATTTAACTTAAATCAACAAAGGCAGAGCACAAAATGACAGCCAACTTGGCTGAAGTTTGATAACCCAAAGATTTGCTACATAATTAGCTGCTTATATGTGCAGCTCTTTTAACAAACAGATAGAAGACATTATTTTCTGGTAGCAATTAATCTAAAATCAACAACAGCAACATCAAATTCCCATAGAACTCCTTGGCTGGTTGCTGCAAATCGTTAATCAGCAATTTAGAGATCATTTTAAAGAGTGCGTAGTGCTGATTTGCTGAGTTAGCCAACATTTTTTCAATACACAAAAGTTTAACCCCTCCAGTCAAAGCACAAGACGTTGATCATGAACCAAGAACCTGCACTGAAAAATCTGTTTTTAGCCCTAGTAATCATCGACCTGATTGCCATTTTTTCTTCTTGTCTAAAGCAATCATCACTGTTGATTCCAGAATTTATTCCAGTAGCATCTGGAGCTGGAGCAGACCAAGCAAAAAATCACTTTGAGTCATCGAGTTTCTGCTCACCAACCTAGCCGGTGAAGGAATACTCCAATGTGAATTCCAGAGGACAACAGCCTTATGTGTAAACACAAGAAGATTGATATTCATGCCTTCCAAACCCAAAATTCTCTCAGCGAGGGACAAGAAAAGCAAAAAGAGATTAAGCCCTAGAGCTAGAAAAGTGACATTTATTCAAAGAAAAACAGAGTATATTTAAAAATAGAACAGAAGAAAATATCAATTTCTGGCAAAAATAGCTAGGAATTGATCCTGGAATCAATAGGAGCAAGAAAATGAATAGTAGTCAAGGAAGAGAAGAAAAGTCGAGAGGAAAAACCTAATTTTTTTTTAAAGTACATTACTTTGTTTCAAAAAAAAAAAGGTAATTATAGAATCCCCAATAAAAAATTTACAAATTTTAGTTTTTTTTTTTCTCTAACAACTAGTTGAGTTCAACCAATTAGACTATAAGGACTTGTTTTGGTTAAGTTATTGCTAATAGCAGTTAATTGGTAGGTATTAACCGATGAAAGTTAAGTGTTTGATAAAATTATTTATAATTATTATTATTTATATATTTAATGACTATCATAGATATTAATTAAGTTATTTAAAATTTTTAAATTTTACATTTATTGTTATTTAATTATTTAATTATTATTTTAATTATATATATAGAGAAACCGACAAAATGATGGAAAAAAATTCATTTATTATTATATAAAAATTAGATAATTTATTCATTTATTAATAAAAGTAAAATTAAATTAATTAAAATATAATTTTATTTTGATAGAAAGTCTATTTATTATTTAATAAGGTTAACTTTTATTTTATCTCTAATAAAATTAAATTAACTAAAATATAATTATAATTTAATTGAACATATGTTTCCTATTTTAATTAGATTAACTTTTATCTTATCTATAACAAAAATTATAATTTAATCGAAAGTATATTTTCTGTTCTAATTAGATTAACTTCTATTTTATCTCAAATAAAAATTAATTTAATTAAAATCTAATTCTAATATAATTAAAAGTAAATTTTCTATTTTAATTAGGTTAACTTCTATTTTATCTCTAAAAAAATTAAATTAAATTAATTAGAATGTAATTCTAATTTAATTGAGAGTATATTTCATATTCTAATTAGGTTAACTTCTATTTTATTTGTAATAAAAATGAAATTAATTAACATATAACTCTAATTTAATTAAAATTATATGTTTTCTATTTTTAATTGTGTTAATTTTTATTTTATCTTTAACAAAATTAAATTAATTAAAATTTTAATGATAATTTTGTTAAAAATATATATTTTTCCTAGGTTTACTTATATTTTATCTAACATAAATTCCAATTAGATAACATAATTTATAAGTCTTATTATATTAAATTTAATAAGTGAATAATTAAAATCAAAATTAATAAATTTTATGAAAATAGGAAAAGTCTATAATTTTTTTTAAAAATAGATATTTTTATATATTAAAAATTAATAAATAAAAAATTAAGTATATAATTTGTTTGAAAGTATATTTTTTATAGGAAAAGTAGTATAATTATTGTTTTTATATATTTTTATAAAATTTAACAAAAAAGAGTTAAATCAAATAAAAAATTTACTAAAATTGTAATAAATTATAAGGTTAATGGGGTTGTAATGTTTAAATTGTTATATAAAAAAATATTTTTTATTATTTTTAAATTTTTATTAATAAATAACTAATGTTTTTTATTATCTTTTAATTAATTATGACCATAATAGTTTTTTTTACAAAGTTATAGAGTTGAAAAAAATTAATTATAAAAAATATTGAAATAATAACGTATAATTATTTAAATAAAAGATTTATAAAAATTATAATGGATTGTAACTATATATACTAAATTAATATCAAATTGTTATATAAATAAATAGCACTATTATTATCATCTTTTTATCAAGTACAAATTTTGGAAAAGGGGTGCGGATAGATCTTAAACTCAAGATTTTATTGTGTCTGTCAGAGCGCTTGACGCAACAATACTGTTATTATTTTTAAAACTTTTATTTAATAATAATAATAATAATAATAGTAATAGTAATATGTTTCATTATTTATTCTGTAACAACCTGAATATTTTTTAAATTATTTTATATAATTAAATATTAAGAATTTTGGTGTTATTAATTATTTCTATCTTATATCATTATTATTTTATTTTATTGAATTGCTATATCTAGTTATCAAAATTAAATATTTATTTTGGAACTATTATATCTAGAGATATTAAAGTTATTAATAATATTATTGTCATTACTTTTAAATGGTAAGATTATCATTGTTTATTATTATCAATGACATTATTTTAAACTAGGGTCATTTTATTATTGTTAGATATTTGTGTGTGTATGTATGTATTTATATATATATATATATATATATATATATATATATATATATATATATATATATATATATCTATACACGTATGTATTGTGGTATTTAAGTTAAGTGTATATATGTTTGTGTGTGTGTGTGTGTGTGGTTGAGTAATTTTGTAGTATTATTATTATTATTATCATCATCATCATCATCATCATCATTACCATCACCATCATCATTGGCAAACAAACTCAAGTTCTAACTTGGGAGATAAAAGGTTTTTAACAAGAGATTAGAAATTGTGTAGTTCGGAGTCCCAATTTAAGGTATTGAGTCTGTGTGAAGTTTAGAAGTGTGTTTGCTTATTGAATTGACTCTACTTTAGTAGAGGGATGTTCGTTTTACAAAGGAAACTCTATTGAATTTTCGGTAGATTTCTCATAAAACGTGACATTGAGTCAATCCTAAATTTTAAATTTTGAGTCAAGTTTTCCTTAGAAATTCTAGAAGTTAGGGTTTTTATTTTTTGATAGTTGTTTCATTTTCTGTCTTTTAGTCGGCCCTTCGTTCGCTTCTACCAGCCGAGGTTAACCTATAATGACCTAATATTTTTAAATAAAATAATATTATTTTGGGATTTACAGTATTAATAAAATTTTATATTTTATTTATATGCTATTATTAAATTTTAATATTATTCATTTACGTTATTTTAAATATTTTGTTTATGTAAAATAATTATTTTTGGAGGTTTATTATTTAAATATTAAAGTTACTATTGATATTATTATTATTGTCATTGTTACTTTATGTGGGTTATTATTATAATTATTGTGTGTTATTATTATTATCATGGTTATTATTTTTATTATCATTATTATTATGTATTATTGTTGTATTATATTTAATTGAATTAAGTGCATGTGTGTATTATGTGTTATATATATATATATATAAGGTCAAAAGGGTCATTATTCAATCAACCCACCATTTCTTATTCTTCTTATTCTTTGTTTTTCTTCTTTCCTTTCCATTTTTTTTCTTATTTTCCTTATTTCCTGCGTGTTTCTTCTTCTCTCGGTGCATGATCTGCATGATCTGCAGAGCTCTCCATCCATCATCAGTTCGTCATTTCTTCACCAACGTCATCCCTTCATCTTCTCTTCTTCCTCTTCCTCTGTCAACACCGGGAATGAGACGAAGCAGCAATGGCAGCAGCAAGGTTCATCATGTCGTCGATGACGTTTTCGATGACCAGAGCTCGCGTTCTTGGGTTCTCTGGACTCCTCTAGCTCCGATCAAGATGATTCTAAGCTGGTTCAAGCTCTAACTTGTTTGATTGTAAGTTTTGTTTGATTTTTAGTTTATGTCCATTTTCATTTTTATTTTTTTAAGCTTGAGTTTGGTTAATTATTGATAAATTCTTTTTGAAATGTTGATCTATGCATCTTAATCTATTCATAGGTATTTTTAGTTTATTTTTCTGATTTTATTTTATTTTTGGTTAATTATTGAATATTTTAATAATTAAAAATGAATTTTTGATAATTATGTTAATTAGTTATTTTGGTTGGAAATTTAGTTAATTTAGTGTTATTATTGTATGTTAGTAATTTTAGTACTGAGAAAATAATTTTTGGATATATTATATAATTTTTAGGAATATTTTTGTATTATGGGAATATTAGAATTATGTGTTAAATATATATTTTAGTTGAAAATATTATTAAATAATATATTTGATATAATTTTGGTATAATATATGGTGATAAAATAATTTTAGTGATTTTATATAATTTTTGAGAAAATTATTAGTATTATGTGATTTTTGATTTTATAAGTTAAGTATGAGTTTTTGTTGAAATTGTGGTTAAATTATATGTTTTAAATGATTTTGAAATAATAATTGGTATTAAAATGATTTTTACAAATTATTTACCATTTTCAACTAATTAATACTAATTTTTGAAAATTATATTCAAATAGTAGATTATTTACTTTTTTGGTGATAAAATGGGTTTTAAACTAGTTTTATTATATAATTAAACTATTTACGTAGTTAATTGTGAATTTAACTATTTTAGGTCAATTATTTGAGAAATTGATTTTTTATTAATATTGTACAATATTTGAGATTTTATTAGTTAATTTGTGATAATTTTGGAATATTATGTAAATAATAAATTTATTTGTTATTTTGAGCTTAAATGGGTATTTTATTATTTTTATGATGTTAAATTGTGATTTTAATAATTATTTACAATTTATGTTAATTTAATTGTAAAATGGGAATTTTATTGCATTTATGAATTTTATTATCAAATATTATTTAAAAACTAGAATTTAATGTCTTAGTTGGAAAATAAAGGTTTTTAATATTTTTATGGATTTTTTTATGATTTTAATTATTTTACTATTTAATATTGTTGATTTGTGAACCTCAGTTGGGAATTTGTGCAGTTTGAGGTCTCAATCCGATATGTTGAACCTTATGGATTTTGTGTGTTTTCTTGCAAGACCGATTCTACTTTTTAGTAGAGAGATGTTTGTTTTACAGAGGAGCTTCTATCGATTTTTTGGTAAAATTCTCGTAAAATGTGACATCAGGTAAATCCTGAAATTCTATGTTAGTCTGAGTTTCCAATCCTTTGTTAGAGTTTTCTTTTATAAATTCTTAGAATATTCAGTTAGAATACATTATGTTTTTTGTGATTATTTATTTTTCTAGTTGCGTCAAAATCGAAGCCTATCGGACCAGGCCCGTCCAGTCAATTTCAAGGAGCACAAACATATAAGTTATTATACTATATATGCATTGCATTTAGGATGCATGATTAAGGATTTTACATTTTCATTATATGTTTAAAAGTGATTTAATTTATTAAATGATTTGGTATATTTTTTATTTATTTTTAGTATATTTCGATATATATGTTTGTATAATTTCAATATACACGTAGTATATCTTTGATATATTTATGGTTTATTTTGGTATATGCATGTTATATAAATTTGGTATATTTTTAATATATTTTTATTTATTGTATGCAACTTTATTTTTGTGCTTTTTATTATTTTCCATAAATATACATAATTTTTATTTGAAGGATATCGATAGAATGTGCTACCTAGTGGGTTGCACTAGGACCGAGTACATACCGGTGCGATAGATTTTAGGGTTGAATTATTATATCATCTGAGGTAATATTTGATTGATTGATTATTGAGTATTAATGTGATTAAGTAGTGTGGTTGCTGGAGCTCAGTTGACCTAGTATCTCAGGGTCAATCACACTGACAGTCAGACTGTTGGAGCTCGATTAACTTAGTGTCTTGGGGCCAGTTTACTGTCTAAAATGGAATAAGTGAATTACCTTAGAGTTAAGTGAGCCTATGCGGCTAGCACTATTTTGTGTTTGAGGTTTCAAAAATTAGCATTTTATTTAATCCTTCATTTATTAAAATAAATGTTTTCTGCATTTATTATATATATAAAAGCAGAGTTTGACATTTGTGTGAAATGTGTGTGTGTGTATATATATATATATACACGAATGTCTGACTATATATGGTTTAAATTGCATGTATATATATTACAATAATTCACTCAGTAAGGTCTGACCCCCTCAATTATTTTTTTTCAGGAGATCTTATATTGTCAGATCTTAGTAGTAGAGCTCTTCGCTGGTGTTCTTCCGTCCCAGCTATTTTATGTAAATATATATTTAGACTTTGATTTGTAATCTAGAAATTGCAGTATTAGTATTGTTGTAGTAGTTGAGTAATTTGTATCAGAGAGTTGTATTTGAATATTGTATGAATATTTTTATTTATGATATGATATTGAGTATTTATTTTTATATATCGATTTGAAAAATTTTAATTTCGTCATATTTTTATTTACTTAATTTCATGCACTTTTAATTTTTTAAGGCTTGCTACGAGTTCCGGATTCAAAAGAATTCTCGTTCCCTAGAGTCAGTTATGACTCCCAGGTTGGGTCGTGACACGGACACGACATATCAGAGGAGCGCCTTTATCTTGTAAGTTAATATTCGATTTGCATGTCGGGTTTTCAAATTAGATACATAAATTTTTGCTGGATTTTAATTTATAAGATTCAAGTCGGTATTCTTTATATGATATTGCATGAATTAATTTATAGTTGATTTATTTTATTTTTATTTTTATTTTTATTTATCTTCATTTATTTTAAACAAACTACAGTAGAATGGACTACCTAATAGGTTTCATCGAGACCATGTGTGCACCAGTAAAATATTTAATTATATTAATTATATTACTGGGGCCGAAGGTTAGCTGATGTTTTGCTCTCGGACACCGCCAGTAATATGATATTTGATTTTGTTGATTAAATATTAGGGCCGAAGGTTTGGTAATATTTTGCTCTCGAACACCGTCAGTAATAATTTGGATCTTATTTATTAATTACTGGGGCCGATGGTATGGTGATGATTTGCTCTCGGACACTGCCAGTGATATTAGATTAAGTGATGTGACTACGGCTATGCATCCTGGTGATACTTTGATATAAGTGAGTCGTTTGACTGTTAGAATTGGGAATTAGGGTTCTACCTAATTTTTATACTTTAATGTTTTAAAAACATTTAAAATTGATTCCTCCTTTGAAATATGGGTTCCTTATATATATATATATATATATATCAAGGAATTTGAATAAAAATTATACATATATTATTTTCATAAAAACCTTTTTTAAAGGGGGTTTTCAAACTGCATTCATTTCTTTTATTAGCTTATTCAGTAAGGTCTGACTCCCCTTAATTTATTTTTTTTAGGAGTTTGAGAGTGTTCTGTTAAACCTACTTCTCTACGCCGAGTAGCTTCTTCACCGACTATATTATGTAGGTCTATATAGTTGTGTTTGTATTAGTATCCCTGTACTGTAGTAGAGAACTGTATAACTGCTTATTTTAATTTAAATATTATGTATTGAGATTCATGTACTGAAATACTATTTTGTATAACCAATATTGTTTATTTACATATGGCGATGACATGTTTTATTTAAATTGAGAAAAATCAGTTTGATAATATGCATCATAATTAAATTATTTTATTGTAAAGTTTTAAAGTTTAAATATTTCACGTTTTTCTTTTAAGGCTTACTACGGGTTTTGGTAGCTTTAAGTTTTTTCATTCCCTAGTGTCGATCACGTGCCTCTGGATTTGGGTCATGACATATTCACTATATATCACGACTCAAATAAATTTTTTGTTCACGTATAAGACATATGGATATATATATATATATGTGTGTGTATAAAAAAATGCATATAATAAATTTGTACATCCTTAAATCAATTATTCAAAAAAATTAATAAACAAAATATGAAATAAAAAATAACTAAAAAGGCATGAAAGGAAAAAAATAATGTATAAAAAATTAGTTTTAGTTTAATTTAAATAGATATAAACAATTAAGTAATCGCATTTAAATAAATAGAGATAATTAAATAATTATATTTAAATTAATGGGAGCTCCAAATTTGAGCTGATATGAACATGAGCTGATAGATATCTTAACAGCTATCATCATTTAAAAATATTAATGAAACACTATTTAAAAATACTAGGTCCCTTCCAAAAGTTATATCAAACTTTTTCTAGTTCAATTCAATTTGAATTAAACTATAACAACAATAATAATAATAATTTAATATATATATATATATACACACGAAAGGGGATATGCAAAATTATGAAAGAGTTTTCATTCATTATTATATAAAAATTGGATAATTTAGTCATTTACTAATAAAAATAATTAAATAATTAAAATATAATTTTAATTTGATTGAAAGTCTATTTTTTTTTAATTAGATTATATATGTAATAAAAACTAAAATAACTAAAATATAATTTTAATTTAATTGAAAGTATGTTTCTTATTTTAATTAGGTTAACTTCTATTTATCTCTAAGAAAAATTCTAGTTTATTGTCTATTCTAATTAGGTTAACTTTTATTTTATCTTTTATAAAAATTAATTTAATTAAAATATAATTCTAATATAATTGAAAGTATGTTTCTTATTTTAATTAAGTTAACTTATATTTTATCTCTAATAAAATTTATTAAAATGCAATTCTAATTTAATTAAAAGTATATTTCCTATTCTAATTAGGTTAGCTTTTATTTTAAGTATATTTCCTATTTTAATTAGGTTAGCTTTTATTTTATCTCTAATAAAAATGAAATTAATTAAAATTTTAGTGATAATTTTATAAAAATATATATTTTATATTTTAATTAGGTCTACTAATATTTTATGTAATATAAATCAAATAAGATAACATAATTTTATAAGTCTTATTATATTAAATTTAATAAGTAAATAATTAAAATCAAAAGTAATAAATTTTATGAAAATAGGAAAAGTGTATAATTTGTTTTAGAAGAAGATATTTTTATAAATTAAAAATTATTGAAAAACAAATAGAACATATAAGTTGTTTGAAAGTATATAAATTAATTATAAAAAATATTAAAGGAATATTATATAATTATTTAAATAAAAGATTTATAAAAAATTGTAATAAATTATAAATCTATTAAATTAATTTCAAATTATTATATAAATAAATAATATTGTTATTATTTTTAAATTTTTTATTTAATAGTAACAATATAATTATTTTTTTAATTTTTATTTAATAATAATAATAATAATTATTATTATTATTATTATTATTATTATTATTATTATTTATTTACATATCACGAGTCTAATAAATTTTTTGTTCACGTGTGAAATACATAGTTATTTTTTAGTGTGTAGATATATCTATATCTATAATATATATAAATATAAATATACGAAAGGGGGAATATAAAAAAATTACGAAATAGTCTTTACTTATTATTATATAAAGATTAGATACCTTAGTTATTTACTAATAAAAGTAAAACTAAATTAATTAAAATATAATTTTAATTTAATTAAAAGTCTATTTTTTATCTTAATTAGGTTAATTTATATTTTATATATAATAAAAATTAAATTAACTAAAATAAAATTCTAATTTAATTGAAACTATGTTTTTTATTTTAATTAATTTAATTTAAATTAAATTAAATTAATTAAAATATAATTCTAATTTAATTAAAAATATATTTCTTATTTTAATTAGGTTAATTTCTATTTTATTTCTAATAAAAATAAAATATATAATTCTAATTTAATTAAAAGTATGTTTCCAACCTTATGATTAAATATTATCATAATAATTTTTTATATGAAATCAGTTATAGAGTTGAGAAAATTTAATTATAAAAAATATTAAAGTAATATCATACAATTATTTAAATGAAAGATATATAAAAATTTAATGAATTATAACTATATTAAATTTTTATACAAATAAATAACATTTTTATTATTTTTTAAATTGTTATTTAATGATGATAAAAAAAATTATAATACGTATTTCACACGTGAACAAAATTTTTTATTAAACTTATAATATTTAGTAAATAAATAATTAAACATATTATTTATTATTAAATAAGATTTTAAAATTATAACAATGTTATTTATTTAGTAATTTATAATTAACTTAATATAATTATAATTTATTATAATTTTTTTATTTCTTTAATATTTTTAATATTAATTATTTTATATACTCAAAAATTAATTTAATGTAATTTTTTAAGTTCAACTAATAATTAATTAATAAATATTAATTAATTTAATTTTCACTCTTTTTGTTAAATTTTATAAAAATATCTAAAAATGATAATTATATTATTTTTATTACAAAAAATATACTTTCAAAAAAATTATATAACTAAAATAACAATCATACTTTCAATTAAATTAGAATTATGTGTTAATTAGTTTCATGTTTATTAGAGATAAAATATAAGTTAACCTAACTAGACTATGAAAATACACTTTCAATTAAATTAGAATTACATATTAATTTAATTGTATTACAGATAAAATATAATACAAACTTTTAATTATATTTTAATTAAATTATTTTTTTATTATATATGAATAGAAGTTAATCTAATTAAAATAGAAAATATACTTTCAATTAAATTAAAATTTTTGTTAGAGATAAAATAGAAGTTAATTTAATTAAAATATAAAATATACTTTTAATTAAATTAGAATTATATTTAGTTAATTTAATTTTTATTAAAGATAAAATAAAAGTTAACCTAACTAAAATAAAAAAATAAACTTTCAATCACATAAAAATTATATTTTAATTAATTTAATTTTTATTAATAAATGACTAAATTATGTAATTTTTATATCATAATGAATGAATACTGTTTTATAATTTCATATATTCCTTCTTCCTTTATTTATATATATATATTCTCGAATTCTAAACGGAAAGTTTTGACAGCATTGTCTAAAGTTCCTTTTTTTTTTTTTTTTTCCTTCCTTCTTTTAGATAAATTCCCGGAAAATACATGACTGAATTTGTCGTAACGTGAGGGTCAAATTTATTTTTTTTATTGTCACAATAGTGACACTTTTGGATTTCTTTGGAGTTTAATTTTTTAAATTATTTATGTGTCCACCTAAAGTTTTACATAGGTAGTAAATATATTTATGAATTTTAACTTGTAGCAGAAATCAAATGCATTGAGTCTAAAGCCGAATCAAACAATTAGAATAAATTATTCATGAATCCTGCATATTGTGGCTTGTTGCCGTCGAGTCGTTGGTTGCATTTGACCCTCAACTTCTCTATTAGACTCTTCAAAAATATTGAGCAAATAATAATAATAAAAAAAGACAGCATATTAAAATTATGTTTGACTCAAATAAATTTTATAAATTGTATTTACAAATTTAAATTAATATATTTAGTTTGAATGAAAATTTTGTAAAATTTATTCTCAATTATAAGTTTTAATTTTATGAAATTATTTAATATTAAATTTATTTTTATTAACGAAATATGTTTTAATTTAAATGACGTCATTTAAATTAAAACATATTTCGTTAATAAAAATAAATTTAATAGAATTTATTTCTAAATTAATTCTATTTAAAATTTATTTAAAAATTAAATAAATTTTTTAATAAAATTTAACCAAAAGGTAAATTTCAAGAAATTAACCCACCTAAATATCTTCAATAACTCTAATTTTATTTTCCACATTATATTTAAAATCTAAATAAGCACATACTATTACGTATTAAAAAATTTAATTAATAAATCTTGAAATACTCTCTCTTTCTTCTTTTTTTTTTTTCTATTGCTAGAAATTATTTTTTCCTATTCTTAAGTTTGACATCCTATAATTACCGAATAACTAATATTAGATACCTAAACAAAAGAAGTTTTCAAATAAAACCCATTATTTAAAATATTGAGTTTTTTTCTATTAAAAATGGTTGTAAGATGATACATACCTGCATTAGTAAAAGATAACTCAATAGCCCTAAGTTTAGATTCTTCTTCTTTTTAAGTTGTTCTAAATATTTTTTCTGAAATTTTATCTGAAATTTTATATAAATTCCACCATTTTACCTTGAATATTTTTTGTAGAACTATCCTTCCTTCATTGGAATAGTGTTCAAAATAACATTGTGTTATCCAAGGACCAAAAACATTGTTCATAATATCAGTAGAATTATATATATATATATATATATATATTGTTGTTGTTGTTGGCATTTAAGATTTATTATGGGTTTTATTCCTTTTTTTCTCAAAATGCATCCGTGGATTCATTTTGAATTTTGCTTACCATCTCTACTTTAATGATCTGTAATATCTTTTATTTTTTATTTAAGTAATTTAAAATAGAGATTTCAACCATCTGAGTCAGCGTTCATGGATAAGTAATTCATTTTACTAATGACTTAACATTGGTATTTTCTAATTTTGAATTTGATATTTATTTGATTTTAGGGATAAGTACAATTTTAATTCCTATGATTTTACTTTTTGACAAAATTAGTTATTTGAAATTTTTATGGATATTTTAGCATCATGTGTTTTATATTTTTTTTTACTTTTCACTACTCTTTTAATAAATATTGTTTAAAATATATGTTTTAATATAAAAATAAAAATAATATGAATTTTTAATACTAAAATCTTATATTGAGTGACATATTATTCAACTAAATACTGGTAAATTCAAAAAAAAAAGTTTAAATGTATTTTTAATTTTATTATGAATAAAAATAAATTTACAATATTTTTAAAAATAAATAATTGTATGAATTGATTATAAATCATATATAAAATAAATTTATTATTGAAATATAATATTATATAAATATTTTTTATAAAATAATAATTGTATTAATTATAAGGGTAGTAAAATGTAAAAAAAATATAAAATACAAAGTACTAAATTATCAAAAAAATCGACAAAACACGAAATCACATGGCTCAAATTGTACTTATTGCATTGATTTTATATCCAGCATATATATATTGCTTCTATAAATTTAATTAAATATTTTATGTTAAAATAAATAAAAAATTATAGAAAATACAATTATTACTATAAGAACATGTTAAAAAAAAAGTATAGGTATCTGTTAGTTCATTTTATTTGTAACTTTTTATTTATCTTGACCCCAAACTCAAATTTTTATGGAATAAGAGTAAGACTAATTACATTTAAAAACTGACTCCCATGCCAATTTATCATGGTTCTAACACACATATATATACTAATTATTTTTTAAAACTTAAAATAATTTTAAATATCTTTTTTCAATATTTAAAATATGTAGAAGAGTTTTTTTTTCAAAATTTTTTGAGTTCAATGTTTTTATGTTAATAAAAAAATTTTGAAAATTTTATTTAAAAAAAAACCCTTATGGCTTGGGAAAAGTATAATAAGCTAATTATAATTATACAAGGGACAATTATAAACACTTTTGCCTACCCGCCGACGCATGGGTACCTTCCGCCGGCTAGGCATAAAAAGTACCCCCCTCCCCAAGTTGGCCAAAAGCATGCACCAACTCATTCGCTTACCTCCTTTTTTTTTTGACCAAAATTTCAGTCCTTTTATTATTAGTATTCACTTTTTCTTCTCTTACTTTTTAGAAAACGTGTGTCATTAATAGTTTGCTACGTTAGGTTAACTTTTACAATGTACGTCAAACATTTTTTTTATTGCAACGCCTAAAATTGATTTGATCCCGTCGCAGAATTGATTCTCTTTAATTGTCAAAAATATATATATATATTTTTTAAAAAAAAAATTTTCAACCTGTCCTTTCATCCGAAATAAAAAATTATAATAATACAGTATCGAAATATCTACTATATCATATTATTTATCAAATTATCTATTATATTAACTGTTATTGTTAATATTGTTATTTTCATGCGGTAATAATTAAGCACTTTTTACTTCTATTTGCTCCTCTACAACTTGAATTTAGAACCTCCAATTTCTGCAATTTTCAATTTAACTATTTGATTTCGATCTCATGAATTGTGTCAAACAATTTTACATGTCGCTTTACGTAGCAATTCAATTAATTTTAAATGTTGAAAATTAAATAGTCAAGTAATAAATATTTTATTTACAATATTTAAAAATTATGGATTCAATTAAAATTACTACATAAGTGAAACCTTGTTCGGTTGGTTAAAAAATTATTTTTTAATTATAAATGTAAAGCATTAAATATTATTTAATTTTAATATTAGAACTAATATATTGTATTAATTTTTTTTATTTTTTATATTATATTAATGAAAATAAATAGTTATTTATTTCGAATGCATTGTATTCGATTAGGATATAAACAATAGGGGTGCCCAAGGTTCGTGAACTACCTGTTAATGATTCAACAAAAAATAAAATAGGATTGGAACCACCTCTTTCCTTAATTCTAGGCCAATTTTAGTTTATAATTTCAGTTTGATTGATTTATATTTTTTTACCAATTCAATGATAAATTTTCTTTATTTAAAAAAAAAATTTGAAGTTCGGATTCAGCTCTCCGACTTCAATTTCATTGGAGATAAATCGGTTATGAATCGACCCTCTCTAATTTTGAAATAATTTATAGCCGAATTCAATCTCAAATTTTACCGGATCCATTTTAGTTTGGTTTCGAAAATAATGAATAATTTTTTAGTATTTTTTACTCGTAAATAAGTAATAATAGTGTCTAGTGAAAATTTGAAACTAGAATTTTAATATTTAATATTAATTAAAAAGAGATATATTTCATTTTATTTGAATTGTTTAATTTAATTTATGATATATATCAATTTTTGTATTAACACTTAATACGGCTAATTTTTTTTCTTTTTTCACTTGGTCTTTCTATAAGAAAGAACTTTTGAAGAAAGAGTACGGGAAAGAAGCGAAGGAACGGATGCCCCGATGTATGCCGTGACGGCGGGATAGATAAACCGTCCGCGTGGGCACCATATTAAATCAAATCCAGTTTATATATGTCAAACCACAGTGAACTAAATTGCCATTCCTGTACTAAATTAAAGCAGCCATCTCCATTTTTGGGCCTCTCTTTCGCCGAGTAGCTTCGGTACTAAACCGTACAACACCACAACTAAAACCTCGAGGACCAGCCAGCCGAGTCAATACTGCGATTCAGTCGATGTCTTGATGGGCTTGCTCTCCAAGTTATGCTCTTGCCTCGAGAGAAAGCTCAAATCAGCTGCCGGCCGAGACGCCGCTGACGCAGACGATGAGTTGGAAACTCACGACTTCTTCTTCGATCTCCGTACGCTTCAAATCGCTACCAATTTCTTCTCCGACTTGAATCAGCTTGGTCATGGAGGTTTCGGTCCCGTCTATAAGGTACGGTTTCGTTGCTGTATATAGAATTTTTTACCAGTACGTTTCCGATCATTACGCGGCTTTCTACGGCGACTTGGCTTATTGTTTGAACCATTAATGCAGCTCCGTAGATTTTACTGTATTGTTTGATGAAGTAGGTGAAATTGATTTTTCAGAAGTTGTTGCAATGCCTCTATTGGTTCTTAATTTATTTTAATTATTTTTATTTATTATTTCAAAATAATGAAATTCATTATTTCTTTTTTTTTTTTTTTGGAAAGTTGATTTTTTATTTTGATTATTTTGGGGTTTGTATCTTGTATGTATCCTAATGAAGCACGGAAATACAGGCGTGGCTATTCTTAGAAGATGATGATAGACACGCTAATTAAAAATCATATATTTCGTATTTTTGAAATGTAAAATATATAATTATCTGAAATGATTAATATCTCTTACATAAAAATAGTCCAATTTTTTAATATAATGTTTTATATATGTAATTCACTTAAATTTATTTATATTTTAGTTTATTTTTTAAAATTTTGTATCATTATAAGGTGTAATTGATTATTCTGTAAAAATTGGTAATTAATTAATTTAAAAAATAATTTTGAAGTTGATTGTTAAATTGTTCTTAAATTTATTATACACAATTTAAAATTTTACTCGGTGGTTGGTATAAATAAATTTCATAAGATTTTATAAAATTTAAATAAATTTATTTGATTTAAATGAAAATTTTATAAAATTATTTATTTTTATTATACATAATTTAAGTTGGTTGGTATAAATAAATTTTATAAAATTTATTTTTTAAATCTAAATAAGTTTGTTTAATGTAAATAAAAATTTTGTAAAATTGTTTATTTTTAAATGAATTTATTTTATAAAATATTTATTTAATATAAACATGTTTCATAGTTAAATTCATTTAGAAATAAATTATATTTAAAATTTATTTAAAAATGAAATGAAATCATCAGTGTAATGAAGGGACTAATTTGTCTAACGTTTTTCTTGAAAATGTAACTTATTAAAAAATGATTATTAAATTATAGATATAGCTAGTTATTTCTTTTTTTTAAAAAAAAAACATTAATAAGCCAATGTATTTGTATGAAATGAGTAAAGATTGTTCATAATTTTTTTTTCAGTGGTTGTGTGTTATTTGCTTCTTTTTTGTAGGGATTGAAACCAAATGGTCAAGAAGTTGCAGTGAAGAAGCTTTCATTGTCTTCTAGACAGGGACTAAGAGAATTCTCTAATGAGGTGAAACTATTATTAAAAATTCAGCACAAGAACTTGGTCACTCTGTTGGGTTGTTGTATTGAAGGACCGGAGAAGATGCTTGTTTATGAATATCTGCCAAACAAAAGCCTTGATTATTTTATATTTGGTAAAATGTTATTTCATGCTTGGAATTTCTTTAATTTTATTAAGACAACTTAATTATTAGTTAAAAATCAGCTCGAATTTTGACGAAGTTAAGACTAAAAGTTGAAAGGATGGAAATTGTCAGATAAACGGAAAGCTGCATCTCTTGACTGGGCAACTCGGTTTAGAATAGTTACAGGGGTGGCAAGAGGACTTCTTTACCTTCACGAAGAAGCCCCCGTAAGGATTATTCACAGAGACATCAAAGCTAGCAATATTTTGCTTGATGAACATTTGGTTCCAAAGATATCAGATTTTGGCCTGGCAAGGCTCTTTCCTGGTGAAGACACCCATTTGAATACATTCAGGATTTCAGGCACTCAGTGAGTTATCAATTGCTTCGCATACTTTAAAGTCATATTTGTTTCACATATCCATATAATGGCAGTTGTCTCGTACTGAATTTTATTTATGAGCTGACCTCAGCAAATTATTATTATTATTATTATTACTTTTTTTTAATGCAGTGGTTACATGGCTCCTGAGTATGCCATGCATGGATATTTGTCTGTAAAGAGTGATGTGTTTAGCTATGGAGTTTTGGTACTGGAGATTGTAAGTGGGAGAAAAAATTATGACATCCAACTTGGCGGCGAAAAGACAGACATCTTAAGTTATGTAAGTTAATTTTTTATAAAGAGCTCTCAATTTCAATACACTTGTTATAGGGATGCTTATGAGGTTCGTAACTATGCAGTCTTAACAAATCTGAATTGTTTTGGCTTCTAATTTTACAACCCAAAACCAAACCAACAAAATCAACCATATCTATACCTATAAATTCTATTTCTAACCTAATATATAGACTTTTTATTATTATTTGTGCACCATATTAAATCCACCTCCTCAGTCCAGTTAAAGATGGTTCAACTTTGCTTTTTTCCCTCTTTCCTCTCTTTCTGACTTCAAAGAACTTATCAACTGCGTAATCCTATTACATATTAGGTTAATATATAAACTTAAAATCCTGTAATAAACTTTGAAATTTTACTCACAATTACAATTAGGTTAAGACATTTTAAAAACTAAATCCGATTCTTTTTTTAGGTACTTGGGTCTTTGAAAAGGTGCTCCTGTTAGTTTTTAAGCTTTTACAAGTTCAATTTTTTTGGTGTGTATTGTGATATACCATACAAACAAAGAATACCCAGATAAGATGGAAGTAAGAGTCTTTATTTTACATTCAGCGCATAAAGTTTTCCACCTTGCAGATGAAAATTAGAATTCTATTCGCAACTAGATTGTCATTCTCAGAAAGAAAAGCCATATTACATTTGGTAGGCAATGTAACACGTAAACTCCAAAATAAACCTGTGGTTGGAATAAGTACAGGACATGTAATGGCTTAATGTTAGACATGGGGGAAGAGTAGGTGATGGATGAGATGATAAATTGGAGTGTAATTTAGCCAGTAGCTAAGTCAACACAAGATGTATGGCATAGACTTTGCACAATTATGATTATGCCTGATTGATTTACATAGTAATGAAAGTAAATTTTAACCAAATTCTGGAATGTCGTTATCAAACTTGACTTTGTATTCTACAATTCAAGTGCAGGTTTTCAGATTTCTGTTGCTTTCATTATTATTATTATTTTTGTTCACTAAAGTTGTAAGTCGATGTAATCCTCTTAATTTTCCTTAATTTCTAAGCAGACGTGGATGCTTTATCAAGGAGGAAAGACATTGGATTTAGTTGACCCAAGCCTTGCCAAGTGCAATCCTGACGAGGCAGCCATGTGCATTCAGCTAGGGTTGTTATGCTGCCAGCAAACTGTTTCAGAAAGGCCCGACATGAATTCAGTTCATCTCATGCTTTTGAGCGATTCATTTACTTTGCCTAGGCCAGGCAAACCTGGTCTTCAAGGCCGTCGAGGACATTTCACGTCTACAGGCACTTCAGCTTTCACTAATACTAATACTTATGCCACCAGTACAAACACCGGCGTTAGCAAAGCTTCCGGAGGCAGTAGTTTTGTTGAGGATTATTCTAGAAATTCCATGTCTGTCTCTTCTATTGATGAAGGTAGATGACCATATTCTTTACGATTTTTTATGGGTGATTAAGATTTCTTATTATTCTTTTTTTTTTTTGGATAGCTTGATTAAAATATGTATAGCCTTCACTTAACATAATATATAGTTATAGAATTTATTTGATCCAATTTGTTCATTACGTAGTGTTCAAAAAAAAAAAATTGTTCATTATGTAAATAATTATAGGAACATAAGTATATGTAGGAGTCTAATCCATCATATATTTAAAATTGAATGCATCATAAAAGACAAAAAAAAAAAAAAAAGATCAATGTTGATAATCTACTAAAAGTTGAAGTGAAGTTGTATTTTTTTTTTTTATAATGCAATGCTCTAAGATCTCGAACATTGTTTTAATAGTACTAAAAGTTTTTCTAAATTGTAAGATTTTAAGTTTAAATTTCAGGCTAAAATCTGATCAAATTTTATTTTTTATCTACTTCCGATATATTTGTATTTATAGTAAAAAATATGTCTCATTCTTTTGGTTTAAATGTGACAAATTTAATCATAAAATATATTAGATTTAGTACAAGAATTTGTATAAACAAAAGATTTGCAATGTAGAAAGAAATGCAAATTTAGTTATTATATTAGGTGAAAGGAAAGAATCAAAACCCATACCCAGGGAGAAAGAGACACAGCAAGGGGGGAAGTCCCTTGTTTGCTGCCGAACCAACATTATTGCTCCTTCCTCGAGGTCATTCCATTCACCATGGCTATAATCAAATTAAGAGGAGATTTGCTTCATATTTCAGAATTAAAATTGAAATTAATATTGATATTAAAACAAAGAAATAAAAAATAAAATAAAAATTTTAATAAAATATTTGATTCACAGGAAAATTAAAATTGAAATTAAGATTATTTATATATAAAAATATATTAAATAATTATTTTATTAATTTATGCATTTTATTTCATTTCTTCAAAATATATATTTAATTTTATAAAATTTAAAAATATACAACAATATTTAAATATTCAACCAATTTATAATTAGTTATACTCAACTTCTAAAAAAATGAGAATTCATTCTTCACTTCATAAAGGGAATGGATCTATCAAAATTTTAATCAATCAAACATTAGGAATTAGAATCGTCATCCATTCCGATTTTAATTCCTACTCTTATTTTCATAAAATAAATGATGTCGAGGGTTTCAAGTTGCTAAGAAGATAATAATAATAATAATAATAATTATTATTATTATTATTATTATTATTATTATTATTATGTAGATACTACAAAAAGGTCCAACAGAAAAAATAAATTTTTCTTGATATAAAATGCTGAAGTGTTGCCTTTGATAATCTGTGTTTTTACTAGGGGATGACTATTTGTTTTAACCAGTAATCATCCCCTTGTTTTCTTTTTTTTCTCGTTTTGGTTTCTATCAAATAATATGATGTTTTATACATAAGTGTGTTTTGATAATTTTGTTGTCAATAGTTTTTTTGGTACAGATGGTTTGACAAATATGTCGTCTCTGCTTTTTGGTGCACTATGGGTGCTTATGCTTTTCTCCGCTAGGTTTCAATCCTCCACGGATCGGTAGAGATCTTGTTTCCTCCATGGAAGAAGGATTACATAAAGCAACTCACATTATCTACCTCATTCTCCAAGTATTTTTTGCATCTTGCTTGCTCTCCAATTATAACAGTATCCTCAAAATTATTGTTGGTTTGATGAGTCCTCAAACACTTATTCCTAAGCAACTCTCTCTATTGCAGCTATGACTGTTACTGGTGGCGCTGCTTCTATTGTTGCCATCCTCTATCACCTTTGTAAAATTAGGGTTTCTTGTATGAAGAAGAAGATTGTATTTGAAAAGGGGTTTGTAATGAAGTGAACCTTGCTTAGTGATTGGCTCAAATTGTAATGCTCTTCTAAGTTTTAATGAGGTAATTTTGTTTGTTGGATAAAAAAAAAAAATAATAATAATATATTATTTTTGTTCTAGTATGATATGTTAGAATATTAATTTATAAAAAAGAGAAAAGTAAGAATTCGATACGTAATTTTTCAAATTATTCTACCATAAAACAATGTGATTAAACCAAATATGCACTTACAATAATAATATAAATAAAAAATGACATAGCATATACCAACAGTTTTTTTTAGAATATTTTTAGTATAATTTATTTATTTTTTGAAGGAATAATTTATTTGTATTTTAAGTTATAGAAGTTTACGAAGACAACAAAAATCAGAATACTAGTTATATGCAAATGATGACAATGTAATAATGCTATTTAATTGTACAAGTACATATCATTTTCACTCC
The DNA here is from genome assembly GCA_947683625.1 of Mallotus nudiflorus. Classification (NCBI taxonomy): domain Eukaryota; kingdom Viridiplantae; phylum Streptophyta; class Magnoliopsida; order Malpighiales; family Euphorbiaceae; genus Mallotus; species Mallotus nudiflorus. Next base: position 728,468 of record CANTUR010000001.1, read on the forward strand.
GTATACTACACTCTACGCAATACAGTAACACCTTTGACTTTTAACTTTTGAAAACCTTTTGCTAACTGATTGGTATTTTTATTTCATAAAAAATTGTGAGAATCTTAAAGTTAAAATTTAACATTCAACAATAATATTAAAACCAATATGAGTAAATTTTTTGCAGTGAAAAAATCAATAAAATGGCTAGATTTGTGAGTTCATAGGATCCCTAAATTTTTTAAAAATTAATAATAATAATAATTATTATTATAATAATAATAATAATTAAAATTAAAACTTTCACCTATCCAAATATATTATATACTACACATAATTGATTGTTTCAAATGGTAAAAAGTTTGGATTTTCTTAAATTTTATATTCGAATGTTATGAATAAAAAAAAGATATTAAGAGAATTTTTATTTTCTTATAAATTTATTTAACTCGAATTTTGAATAGTTAAAGTCATTATATCTATCGAATATTAAGTACATACAAAAATTAAAAATATATATTATAAATTTAATCATTTAGTGTAATGTAATACAGAGCATTAGGAAAGAATTTCTTCTTAAAAATTATATTAGTTCTTAAATGTTTATATTATAAGATGAAATTTGGATGTTATCATTATTTATATTATTTTTCTTTTTTATCATTTTGGACACAATCCCATGATAAATTTGAGGGTCACAGTCACAACATGGTCAAAGGAAACAAAACCAAACTACACAGAGACTTCGTGTTAAAAAAAAAAAAAAAAAGATTTGAATAAACTGAAGCTTCTTCAGTCTTCAGTTTCAGACAGTTCACTCACTGAAAACAAAAAGAGAGTGGACAATACAGAATCTCTCTCTTTCTTCCTTTTTGTGTGCATACATCACATACTCAACAACCAAGGCAGCGGCAGTGAGTGAACAAACACCAAGAAGAGATCAGGAGTACAAGATTTTATTGCATTTGTGGGATCATAAAAAAAAATAAATAAATAGAACATTCAGAACATAGCAGAAGAAGGGGATAAAAAGATGAGGCCAAACTGGGAGCTCAAGAAATGCTGTAACCATGAGCAAGTTGTGTTTCTTGTCACTCTTGCTGTCTGCACGGTTGTGATTCTTGCGGTATCTATATCTTTCTTTCATTCTTTCTTTATTTCAGCTTTTTCTACTTTCACGAAATGCTAGCAGCTGCTGCATTAGAATACTTTCCGTAAAAAATGTCGTTGGAACCCACTTGATCTAAATGCAAATAAGTAAATGCTAAATATATGTCACTGTCATTTTCACTTGCTCAGTATCTGAAAAGTTGGAGTTGATTTAATCTGGGTACATTTTTTTTTCTTTTTAAGAACTGGGTAGTCCCCCTTATGTCAAAAATTTTTTCTTTTATTTTCACTGTATTTTCTTGCTAGTTTATGTATGGATGGATTCTATTCAATAAAGTACAAGTGGGTTTTCATTATTGCGTTCTGTTGCTGTGAGTCTTACTCTTATTCTTCACATTTTTTTGAAATCTTTGAATATTAGCTTCCTTTGAAGTTTGAAGTGATGCCTGTTACTGTGACCTTTTCTTTCCAGATATTTTCTCTTATCTACCTTACGCTTATCCATTTTCCAAATTGGAAACCTAATTAAAGTGAAAACTAGTGTTGTAGATTGAGAATGTGACCCTTTTTTTTTTTTTTTTTTTTTTTTTTTTTTTAATCTTTGCAGTTATGGAGAACGGTACTGCTGACACCATTCAAGCTTGTAACTGTATTTCTTCATGAAGCAAGTCATGCCATTGCCTGTAAATTGACCTGTGGCCATGTAAGAAGCTGTTTAATCTGTTACACTTTCTGCTATGAAATTTGTAGTGCTTTTGTTGATATGTTGGATACCAAAGCCTCTAATACTCTTGCATTCCATGATGATTGATACTTTTCCGATGGATTGCTTCGATCAAAACAATTTTGTTAAATATTATCAGCATTACATACATTTAACTAACATATCTGTATCTATACATAGCGTCCTACTTAGTTAAGTAAACAGGCAACACAGTGCATCTCCTCCCTGGTGTAGACTTAAATTAGTTCAAGTGCAAGACATGAATGCACAATTTTATAAGTTGGTGCGCCTTTCCCCTAAGAGTGGAAGTGGAGATGCAACATGGTGCTCTGAATCAAGTTGATTTCAAACCAAGTAATTTGCCTGAAGGTCATAATCAAACCTCCAGCTAACTGGGAATGTTAAATTTCCTTCGCTTAAGGAATCATTGATTAGTCCAAGAATGAAGATGTCCCATTTCACATACGTTACACACTTACACTCTTGCTTTCATCGATTGCTTTTGGAACTTAGAGCAATGCTATTATTATTATTACTATCATCATCATCATTTTTGCTGACCTTAGTTTTCTTTCTTTTTAGACCTCATTTCACTTGCAAGCTCTTCATTTCACAGAACTCTCTTGCGGCAAAGATGCATAAACTGCTGCATCCAGCTGCATGTCGAAAGACTTGTGCAATAACTTCAAAACATGTTGGATTCAATATAGTTTAGTATGCATTTGGATGTGTTTTTGTACCAGGTGGAAGGTATTCAGGTTCACGCAGATGAAGGTGGAACCACTCAGACACGCGGTGGTGTATACTGGTTAATCTTGCCAGCTGGATGTATCTTCTGAATCCCCTGGATTTCTTCATTTCTTTCTTCCATTTTTTTTCCCTTAAAGTTGGGGCAGTGAGTTGGTTAACTCCATATGCAGTTTAGAACTTATAGGTTTTCTTTGAGTTATTTATGGATGAATTATTGACTATTGTCACTATTAATGCAATTATTTTGTTTCCTCTCTAGATCTCGGTTCCTCCTTTTGGGGGATGGTTTTGATACTTGCATCCACAAATCTTCTTACAGCAAGAATTGCAGCAGGATGTTTTGTTGTTGCTCTACTTGTTGTACTGTTGGTGGCTAAAAATGTAAGTGGTTGCGAGCATCAAAATGTCTCCTACTTCTGGACTTATAGTCAATTTAACATTTCTCATTGCTACGCACTTATAAATGCATTCAAACTTCATACAGTGACAATTTATTTCAGATTTGGTTTTTTTTATGGCCTTGGCAATTGATACAGAAGTTACTTAGCTGAAATTAATTGCATAATGGATTCAGTAAACAATCCTTAGTGTTTTATTCATATACTTTTATTTGTCTTTGTATTATCAACTATTCATATAGTTTTGTCTCTGTTTAATTACTTTTAATTGTTTACACAGTGGACTCTTCGAGGACTTTGTATTGGTATGTGTTTCAGTAACCTGAATAAATCTGGCAGCCTATGATATGCACATACTTCAGCGGACTGTAGCTTAATGATATTTACATGTTGAGACATCAGGGTTTGTTGTTTTCCTTGGGGTGATTTGGGTCCTGCAAGAAACAACTAAAGTTCGCATTCTTCGGTATATTATTCTATTCATTGGTAAATGCTATTCCATATCTTAGATTTCATGTTGTCTCCTGGAATCCACCATCATGCCCATTCAGAAAACTGTTAATGATCTGATCACTGCTTATCATTGCAGGTGTAATGAACAGCTTGTTTTCTGTTTATGGTATGTAGAACATGCTATCAAATTCGATTGCCAGCTTGTTTCTTTATGAGTTATAGAGACTCATTAATACATCTTTGATGATGTAGATATTTATGATGATCTGATATCCCGTAGAGTCCATTCTAGTGATGCTGAGAAATTTGCAGAAGTTTGTCCTTGCCCATGTAATGGCATGGGGTGGGGCATTATTTGGTAAGCATCTTACCATGGTTGAAATGCATGGTTTCTGCCTGAATTTTTTCTTATTTCTAACCCTGTCTGTGAACTCACTTTGCGCTGTAGGGGTTTAATATCTTTCTTGTTTCTTTGTGGGGCAATGTACCTGGGACTAGTGATATTGTCTTGAGGTACATTCTGATCCTATGTTCAAAACAATCTTCTTCTTCTTCTTCTTCTTCTTCTTACTTTTTTTTTTTGTTTAATTCTAAGCACCTTGTGGTTATATAATGATCGTTGTGTCTAGATGAAAGTTTCGTATAGGATAACCTGTTCTTAGGAAAGCATAAGAAAGTGAAGATATTTGACGAGTCTTTTAGCATTTTCCAGTCTCTTATGCAATTTAGTTCTTTCGTTCCTCTGTGCAGGAGAAATCAATCAGGTCCAAATTTTTTTGGTAACATAGAGACTGAAGATAAATATAATTGCAAAGTTTATACATCCACCAAACGCCATCTCATATTATTGACAAGATGCTTCAATCATGGGTTCATATCACAAATGAACAACTGATAGAAAATGGAATTCATTTCCTGATTTGGTCTGTTCCACATTAAACAAGCGATTCATAGTTTGTAGCGGACAGTACAATAATTTAGACGGATGGTGCCTAAGTTTTATAAGCTTGAATTCATAGTTTCCATGCTCTCCAGATTTGATTACTTGCATTTTGATACGGAATCTTTTTTGCTGGAAATTTCCACCTTATGCCCAGAGAACAGCATATCCTGCGAATGAGCTGTCATCCGTTTAGCGTACTTGTTTTCTCTTGCAGAGTAAATGGGAGGAGGCTTACACTCAGATATAGGATAGAATTCTGTCTTTTTGCCTATTATTTCCAACAGCGCCAACTCAGTCACAATATCCTGTCTTTATTCTTTCAGCTGTAGCAACTCCTTTGTATGAATATCAGAATAACCAGTGAATACTAAGTCATGCATTGAAGAAGAGCATGAGATAAAGCCCGTAATCGACAATTTTGCACCAAGCGGAAGAGGGTCGAAATTTAATCCATTGATGACGCTACAAAAACGTAATTGAACAGGATCCTTTGAAACTGGCGCAATGGTATCAGAATTTTAATAATGATAGCTAAGTTATTTTTCCTGCTAAGTAGCATCTTCTAACAAGCAAAACGTTAAAATGCCCCATAACAATAGCTCGCAAATGAAAGATAAAAACTGAAGAGTTCTAGAATTCAGCATCAACAAAGACGTAGAAAATGAATCCAACAAATCCTGAATGCTACATCAACTCATTAATGTCAAAATTTAAACAGCCCACTAAAAACAATTTTCTGAGAAAAACATTGAAAAGGTGTCACAAGTCTTTTTAAGTTTTTTATGCCTCAGTTACTGGAAACTCAAACACAACATCTTTGCCTGAAAGCTTCCTGTAAACTGCAGAAAATGTCTCCAACTTGTACTCTGTGTTGTTCCGCTCCTTTGGGTCCAAGAAAACCTGTGTAGAAATGGATAAAGATAATACAAATTTGAGTAATTGCATAACAAGAATATTTGGATGATGTTCATAGCAATAATTTCCTACTAGTTTTAAAAACTCTTGAACTATTAAATGTGAACAATCAGATAGTACATCAAAACAATAATTGTCTAAAATTCATTGACAACCTAACATTTACTATCTGTTGAAAATGCATCAAATAACTGAGAATTCATACATCTAAGCTATTCTACTCTTTTTAGACACAATTTATGCTTGGAATTACCTTCATTATCTTGGATCCATCAATTCTATATCTGGTGCGCTTTCCAACAATTTCAGCAGGCAATACAATATCCTCGAGCATTGCCTCGTGCACAGCAGTGAGTGTGCGGGTACGAGGCCTTTGAACAGCTGAACCTTTCTTTGGAGGCCTCAATATCCTCCTGGTGGCAATCAAAATGACATCCTAACAATACAAAGAGAAAATTATGAACAAGAAGCTACTTCTAAAGCAATAAGAAGCTTGTTCTCCTGTTCAGCTGTTATTGTCGTTTTACACAGCAGTGGAGAACAATTGAGAGCAATAAGAAATTTCTTTTTAAGCACATCCAAAACTGATTAGCCTCGTAGGTAAAGCCATCAATAATCTCAAACACAGGCAAGAAACACCACAGAAATGACTCAAAAAACCAATGTAATAATAAGCCACGAGGCAATCAACAGTTAACAAGGAATTACAAAAGACAGGAAACTACACTTGAAACTCCAGTACAGGAGCAAAACTGAAAATTCAAACGTACAAATTCTTTAACAAAATATATTTGGCATTGTATAATGTGTCTTAAGAAAATTTTCTGGTGCACTTTTAATTCAAGCATGAGAGTCAGTACTTAACTCAGCAATAGCTACAATGGTAATGCCAAAGATGTCCTTTATCAACAAATATGATGGAACATTTAAAGTAATTGGAAACCAAACTTCAAAATAGTTCATTTTCTTAAGTAGAATGAGATACAATAACACTTAATAGAAAACAGAGTCAAAATGTGTACTGTCATGTGTATCCATACCAAACTGCACTATAGCAATTGCTTTAGGTCTTTCTTTATAATCATGAACTAAAGGAGAGAGCAACAACATAAATTCCAATGTACCTTTCCACTGAACTTCTTCTCAAGTTCTCTGACAAGCCTAACATGAATCTTTCTGTAAGCTTTCCTCAATCTGTAAGGAATATGTATAACAACAGCCTTCCTGTTCCCAGCAACATCAATTTGACTGCAAGAGAAAAAGAAGAATAAAAATGCATCTAAGGATAACTGACCAGAACAACACATTCCTGATTCCGCGATGCAACCGAACAACAAAACAATTCTTACATTGCAGAATTAATGTAGAGATCCTTCATGTCGGATTTCAACTCCGAGTTGGTGTTCTCCAAATCAAAGAATGCCTACATTGCAAAACAGAATCAAACAACATAAAAAACAAAGCAAATATTTCTCAATTTTCACAAATGTAAAAACAAGAAAAATTTAAACCTGTGCAACAGACTCCTCGAATTCGGTGGGTTCCGCATCCTTATCTTTGTGAATCTTCTGCTTTGTGGTATACATCTTCACAGAACTGGCACAAATACAACAGAACAATCAAGAAAACAAACAAAACTATCAAAAAAATAAGATTGTACTCATAAAATTAGAGAAAAAAACAGTGCAACCGCATATTTTGAATCATTTAGTAATATATTTTTAATACCCACATTCTGAATTCAATAAAGCTAAAACCTTTATCGATATATCAGCATAAAGTTAAGTTCTTTCAAACACAAAATAATAAATCACTGCTCGGATACAGAGAAAACAGTACGGAAAATGACTCAAATTGATTTATTTCTTTAAAAAAACGTGAGCTTTTTTTTTCTCACACTTTCTTGGCAGCCAAACAAAAGATAACAGTGATAGCATTAAGTGCGCACCTGAAGAAGAAGAAGAAGATCAAAGAGGGGAGTAGGCGAACGCTTAAGTGACGCTTTTCGAGCTTTGTAGATCAGAGAGAAACCCTAGGGCTTGGAGTTTAAGATGCCTTTAAAACCACATAATCAAAGGTCATGATTGCTTCGTGTTCCTACTTGGACGGTCACGATTAACAGAGCAAAAAAGGTCGATAGGCCCAGCCTTTTTTCTTTTCTTTCAAACCCAACTTCAAGCGCTTTGATCATAAAAGGTATGGGCCCAATTTAGAAATATATTATGTATTACGCATAATTAATTGTAAGTGGTAAAAAGTTTAAATTCTCTTAAAGTTTTATATGCGAATATTATATATAAAAAAAAGGAGGTATAAGGGGAATTTTGTTTTTTTATAAATTTATTTAACTCGAATTCTGAATAATTAAAATCATTATAACTAACGAATATTAGGAACATACAAATATTAAAAATATATATTATAAATTTAATCATTTAGTGTAATGTAATAAAGTGGATTAGGAATGAATTTCTTCTTAAAAATTATATTAGTCCTTAAATGTTTATATTATAAGATGAAATTTGGATGATATATTAACTTTGTTATTGCAATAACACTTCTATAAACATATGCCTCACCAGTTCTGCTTAAGAAAGCGAGATCTTTTGAATCGTTTTACTACTGAAGTATCACAACATCAAGCAAAAGGTGAAAATAAAGAGCAAACACTCATTTTGGTAATTGAAAGGGAATAATTTTCATTATATAAAATTGAAGAGAAATTATATGTTACATAAAAATGTATTGATAAATAGAGTATTATTGCAAAAATAATTTGTAATTTAAGATGGATAAACGATAAAATGTATATTTTTTTATATCTATTTTTTTTTTCTATTTGATATACATGTTTTGTAGTTCTATATAATTACTCAAAATTTTATGAGTTTTGGATACTAGTGGTTTAGATAAGAATTTTTTTTTTTAAATAATGTCATCGAAAATTCCAAAGGCGTAAAACTTAAAATATTTTTTGTTTACTTTTGATTTATTTTCCGTATATAAAACAATTAATTACACGTTTATTGAACTTATTGAAGAAACTAAACAATCTCATTATATTTTTTCAACTGTTTATATATCCAATGATATTTATTTCTAAACAAAAATAATTTATTATAATTTGAAGAAATGTATTAAGTGTCTCTTGTTTTTTAAGAATGTATTTAATATTTTAGTTCCATTCACTTTCAAATATTTTGGATTTATTTTTCGTTTATATTATATATATATACACATAATTAAAGCCATCTTCTTAAATATACATAGAATTTTTACAATATTATCTCTTAAAAACAGTATATTTTTAAATAACAAAATTAATAATCATGCACAAGAAAAGATCTCCAAGAAAATACAAATATATGAATAGTAAATACAGTATATAATGAGTATACTTTTGGTATATTATTTGTTTTTAATACACTTCAAAATAAATAAAAATTTGATTATAACCTTTAATTTAAACAAAAATCTATTTATTATTGTTGTTGTTGTTATTTTTAAATTTGATTTTTACTTGAACTAAAAGAAGACAATATGTGAAATTAATTTTTATTTAATTTAGAAGGAAATAGTTATTTTATTATGTATGTAATCCCTCAACATTTACATCATTTGACCTACTTACTAATAAAAAAATTATTTCAGAAATTTTAATTTAATTTTTACAATTAACACTTAAAAAATAAAAATTAATTTTTGAATATATCAAATAATTAATATGAAGAATCCTTTAATATTTTACAGAAAAAATTTATTCAGCTTAATGAAGAATACTAAAAAATCTCATTATAGTTTTCCAACCATTTATATTTTATATATCCAATTATTTTTATTTATGAATAAAAAAATGTATTATAGCTAAGAGACAGACATTAAGTGTCTCTTTTTTTTTTTTTAAAGATGTATCAGATATTTCATTTTCGTTCAATTTTGAATTTTTTTTGTTTATTTTCAGTTTACTTTTGGTTTAATTTATATATATATTTAGCTTTATGAAGAATACTTAACAATCTCATTATATATTTTTTTAACTACTTATATATCCAATGATATTTATTTCTAAATAAAAATAATATATTAGAAGTGGAAGACATGTATTAAATGTCTCTTATTTTTCAAAAATATATATTATATTTCAGTTTCATTCAACTCAAATTTTTTTTATTTATCTTCTGTATATTTTTAGTTTATTTTCTATATATAAAATAATCTCTTATACTTTTATTCAATTTCATGAAAAATATTGAATAATCTCTTTATATTTTTTAACTATTTATATGTCCAGTGCTATTTATTTCTAAATAAAAATAATGTGTTATAACTGGAATAGGATAACTACTAATTTCTATTCATTACAATGGATATTGAAGTGACAATTTTATTTTCAAAAATTTTAAAGTGGATGGAATTCAAATTTCAAAGGCATGATATTTGAAATATTTTTTGTTTACTTGTTATTTGCTATATTAACAGTTTTGTTCATCGTGGTTGGAATATAAATTTTAAAGACATGAAATTTGACATATACATTTGATTTATTTTTCATATATTTTTTGTATATTTTTAGTTTACTAAAATGTGGTGTAGCTGGTTTTTTCAATCAAATACCAATGAATGATCATCTAATTTTATGTGTTGATCATCTCATAACACCTAAAACTTTGCAATAAATGCAAGAAACTAGGTAGCAATAATCTTTTGGGCAATGTTCATCTTCTCATATTGTTGATGCACCAACATGTATAATTAATATTGAAGGAAAGAAAGCACACGACGTATCCCAAAAAGAAGAACCACTTTTGCAATCAATAGAATGTCATTGTAAACAGTATAGAGAGTTTTATATATTTAACGCTATTCTTCTATGTTACATCTTAGCTAATATATATGTATATAAGAGTCCTAAACGAGCAAGTCAACTATACAAAATAAATACAAAAACCAATCTTATAACTCAGCCCTTATAAAATTAGCCTATAAATCAGCAAGTAATACTGGAATCCTATATGTCACTCACACTCCCCCTCAAGCTGGAGCATAAATGTCTATCATTTGAAGCTTGTTACTCAATTTGGTGAAGTCAGCCTTATTAAGGGCCTTAATGAACATATCAGCTACTTGGTCCTTTTGAAGGAGTAAATGGGGTATAAATCCTTTTGTCAGTAACTACATTTCTTGCAAAGTGATAATTAACTTCAATGTGCTTTGTCCATTCGTGAAAAACAAGATTACTCACAATATGAATCACTGCTTGATTATCACAATGCATAGGAATAGGATATGTAAATGAGGTACCGAAATCTTTAAGAAGAGCCTTTAACCATATTAGTTCATAAGTGGTATGAGCAATGGCATGATATTCTGCTTCAGCACTAGACCCAGACACAACTGTCTGTTTTTTGCTTTTCCAAGTTACTAGATTGCCTCCTACAAAAGTACAATAACTTGATGTGGATTTTCTATTACTCTTGTCACTAGTATAGTTGGTATTTGAATTGCTAACTAATTTCACATGTTTGTTCTTTTTGAATTATAGCCTTTCTTGGAGATTTTTTTTATATATCTTAAAATATTGCAAGTAACCTCCCAATGATGCTTCTTAGGTTTTTCCATAAATTGGCTAATTAGTCCCATAACATGCACAATATCTTGTATAATCACTATTAGGTAAATAAGCTTCCCAACTAGGCGTTTGTATTGGGCACTATCCTTAAAGTCTTTATCCTCCTTCCTTAAGTCTAGGTTGGGTTCCATCGAGACATTCACTTGTTTTGCTCTTAACAAACCCGTTTTTTGTAAAAGGTCAGCTGTATACTTTCCTTCAGATAACACTATACCCTATTTACCCCGAGCAACCTTAATACTAAAAAAGCACCTTAACTGACTAAGGTTTTTTATAATAATTTTTTTTAAGTATTTTTTGGTTTATTCAATGCCAGTTACATCACTACTTAACAAGAGTTATCATCAACATATACAATAACTACCATAATGCTAGATGAACTACTTCATACAAAGACTGAATGATCAGCTTAACTCCACCTAAATCTTACAATAAAATTACTTGGCTGAATTTATCAAACCAAACTCTAAGACTATGCTTTAAACCATAAATAGCCTTTTTTAGTTTACACACTAAGTAAGTCTCCTCCAGAGCAACAAATTCAGGCGGATGCTCCATATGAATTTCTTCATATAAGTCTCTATAAAGGAATGCATTCTTTATATCTAATTGATACACTGGCCATTCTTGATTGGCTACCACAGATATAAGAACATGAAAGGAGCTCAGTTGAGCAACAAGAAAGAAGGTTTCAAAGAAGTCAATACCTTGTATCTGGGTGTATCCTTTGGTAACCGGTTTTGCTTTAAACCATTCAATAGAACCATTAGGATGGTACTTTATAGTATAAATCCATTTGCATGCAACTAGACAAACCCCCTCAGGTAAGGGTACCAAATCCTATGTGCCTCTACTAAGAAAAGTTGTTATCTCTTCATCCATAGCCTTTTTTTAATTAGGATCATGAATTACCTCTTGGTAATTCCTAAAAATAAATACATATGATAAAGACAAAGTAAAATGATGAAAAGAAGGACCAAAACGATTAAAGGAAATAACATTAGCAATACGACGTTGAGTATGCGAGCATTTACCTATTTGAAAAATGATTTGGAAACAAACCTCTTTTTAGATATAGGATCATAACATTTGTAGCCCTCTTGAGTTCTAGAATACCTTAAGAAAATACCATGAACAACTTTAGGAGAAAGTTTATCTATACTAGTCTTAAAAAGATGAATAAAGCACACACATTAAAAAATACAAGGAGTAAAGGAAAAAGTGGAGAGTTAGAAAAAAGATATTTAAAAGGGATGTCACCTTCAAGAGTAGAAGATGACATCCTATAATAAGAAAGCATGCTATAAGTACAACATTACTCTAAAGATATTTAGGTACATGCATTTGAATCATAATGGTGCAAGCAACCTCAAGAAGATGTCTATTTTTACACTCTACCATATCATTTTACTATGGGGTATAGGTACCAGATGTTTGGTGAATAATTCCATAAGAAGAACAAAAATTAGAGAAATCAGTCTTCATATATTCTAGAGCATTATTAGATCTTAACACACAAATATGAGAAGAAAATTGAGTTTGTATCTCACTATGAAAGGTTTTAAATACATTAAGGACACATGACCTATCTTTTAATAAATAAATCCAGGTCATTCTAGAATAATCATCCACAAAGGTAATAAAGTACTTATAGGATAACGATATGAACCCCATACATTTGAATGCACTAAATCAAAAGGATAAGAACTTCGACTTTCTGTATAAGGAAAAGACGTTTTATGATGTTTACCTAGTTGACACACATCACAATTTATTTTTGAGAGAAATTCACTAAAAGACACAACTTTCTTTAACTGAGAAAGGTTAGGATGACCTAACCAACAATACCAATAGTAAGGTGACACACCCCCAATAACAACAGCAATAGACAAAAAGTTGAGATACTAAATTCCCCCTAACTCAGGGCCATGTCCAATCACTATATTCTTTTAGAGATCCTAAAAATAAAATGATAAGAAAAGAAAGTCACAAAACAGTTCAAAGATTTTGCAATTTGATGAATGAAAAGAAAATTAAATGATAATTTTAAGACATATAAAACTTTGTCAAGTTTAAGGGAGGAGGTATAAACAATACCAAAACCAAAAATAGTATAAACAAAACCATTAGTAGCAGTAATAAATGAAAGTGATTGACAAGGTGTAAAATTATGGAATTAACGTTGGTCGCTAGTCATGTGATTTGATGCACCTGATTCTATTAACCAATAATTACCAAAAGAAGCAATAAGTGCACCAATACCTATTTGGAGATCATAAGAGGCAATAGAATTTAGTTGAGAGTGGATTAACCTTTCATACTCCTCTTTAAAAATTTGAATAACATTCTTATGAATAGTTAAAGTAGACCAATTTGAAGCAAGTGTAATAGCTATTGTTGTATGAACAGTGGATATTTTTACACCTTTTTTTGCTCAGTCAAGTTTACCATGTTTATCCTAATAAGTATCCATAGTGTGATTTTTTTCTACAAAAAACACGTAACCTGTAATGACCTTTGCCCTTCTAGTTGTATTTTGCATGTGCAGCCATAGCTGAATGTTCAAGGTCATTACTAGGAGCAAACAAAATAAAAGAAGCATATTGCAAATGTGAGAAAGCAGACTAAAGCATAGGCATACTGCTACCTCCAAGTAATTAACTCCGAAGAGTGTTAAATTGATCATTTTAGTTCATTAAAAAGCCACAAACAAACATATTTTCTCATTGATGTTTTTGAGTCTCTAAATCTATAGATAGGGGCTAGAGTTCATGGAATTCATTAATAATTCCTCTATAGGCAAAAAAAATTCAAAAAGTGACCTCTCACCTTGCTTATTATCAATAAATTGTTGAAACAAAGAAAAAATATGTGAGTTATTTCCATCATTAGAAAACATCTCCTTAATGGCACTCTATATATCTTTAATAGTTAAAACAAGGCCAATAGAGGCTGCTATTTCAAGTTCCAAGGAATTCAACATCCATATTTTCACTGCACAATCAGATTAGTGCCATGAAGAATGCTTATTATCTAAATAATATGGCATATTTCTACAAGATGATGATCACTACCCTGAGAACCCAAGAAGGTATGAAATGCTTAGGACCAAAGGGCAAAATATATATAAATACATATATATATTTGTATCACTAATAATAAAAATAATTATGGCCCTTTAAAAAAATTGATGATAGTCTTTCATTAGCTAGTACTTTATATAGGTTCCTACAATAAATATATCATTTGAAATGTTAAAGATTGCAAATGAACTTACTAATGCTGTTTTTTTTTATTAAGGGTGAAATTCTGTTTTTAAAATTTAGTTAAACAAAATATGGAATAATTGTCACCACCTTAACAAGTTAAAGAAGTTCTTAAAATGTTCCATTGCAATTTGTTTTTTAGAAAAAAATATAGAGATAATTATTAATAAATTTAAAACAAAATATTTTTTTTGAACAACGATTTTTTAGAGGTTGGAGGAGGAGTGAGAATTCAAACCTTTAACATCTACAAAGTGCCAAAGCCTTGCGACTTGATGGTAGGCCATCCGTCCTAGGTGGGCTTGGCAAAAAATATTTAAAACAAAATATTAATTAACCATAGGTTGTATAAAGAATAAAATAATACAAAATAAAAGATATTAATCAATAGATGCATGGAACATAAATAATGAAATTTAATGTTAATATTTATAAAGTAGAAAAAAATTGCCGAGTAACTTTATAATAAATTGAATATAAAAATTTAACTTAATATATAAACAATATGTAATAATTTATTAGCAATTACTTATGTGTTTAGTTGTGTATAGTATTTTTTTTAATTAAAATTAACTTATTCATAAATAACATACATCACCTTAAGCTATTAATAAATGGTTTTGCTATTTTACTATTATTTTTATAAATTTATTAATAAAATTATTATAAATATATTTCTAAAGCTTTTGGAAAATAAAATTAAAAAATTTAATTTAAAATGTAAACATAAAATTAGACATGAAATTCATTGCTTAATTAAATAAGAAAATTTAATTTTAGTTGCCAAATAAATAATTAAATAAAATTGGCACAACATATCCATTCTATAAGTATTTAAATTTTATTAATAGAAAATGAGAAAAAAAACATTATTAGAAAAATCTTAAAACCACATGCCTAATAAAAACTTATAATCTGTTACCTAAATAAAGAAAAAACTAACAATAATTATTTCATATGACTCTTTTCATACAAAGCAAAACAAAATTCAAGTATTATAAAAGACACTAAAAAACTCAAAATTAGCAAACTAAAAAAATTGACATAATCCTTCATCTTCTGAAATATTTTCATTTTGATCTTCATTTGAACCTTTATCATTGGTATCAACATGAAAATAAATAAATCAATCAATTTTTATTATGTTAAAATGTTTATTTTATATATGAAATAATTTCTACAATTATATAACTACTTGTATCTAATATGTTCTAGGGCTATACAACAAGCAATTCTAAATAGTTATTTTAAAATAGTAAATTTAAAATATATAAAGTTTAACTAATCATATGTAAAAGAAGTTATACCAAATGTGAAGTTTCTCCATCAGATGTATGTTGAACTTTCTGTGTTATACTATATGATTGTAAAATTTGTTGTACAATAATGGGTATTTGACCTTTCAGCCTATCATGCTTATCTTCCAGTTCTTTTGTGCGATTGTGCCATTTTTCATTTTCTCTCATGCGTTCTTCAATGCGTTCTTCAATAAAAAAAATGTTTATAGTTTATTGCACAATCGTATATTAAAATAAATTTATTTTACAAATGTTATAAAAACATATATAATAAAAACACATGAAAAAAGTTTAGCATATTACATGAAATGTTTTTACTTTCTGAGTAGCCCAAGCATCATTTCTTTTCATATGAATTTTCTTTTATAATTCATTAGGACTAGGCTCTTTATTGATTTCTTAAAGCTGCAATGATTTGATTAAATTGATTAATAAAAAAATTTTCAGTTTTATACATTAAATAAATAACACAATTTTTATACCATATCTAATCTGTATTTTCTCATAGGTACAGATTCAACAGTGACAATTAAATCAGATTGTGCTTGATTTCCTCTATTCCTTTCACGTCGAATCTATATACATAACCAATAAATTAACCATTTAAATTTATATTTAATTTCTTAAAATAATAAAATAAAGGTATGAATTAGAAAATATATAACAAAATATATTTACCATCCACTTTTCTATTACTCCATTTATGTACCATTAGCTTCCATTCAGATGGTTTTACGCATGATGGACAAGGGTTTTTAAGATCTTCAAAAGTGTGGTATTTAGTAAACGCATTATTTCTGAGTTTAGATATCCAATCTGAATAATGAAGCTTCACATGAAATCTAACTACTTCTCTGACCTCATCCTCAAGGTAATTGTATATGAAACCAACTTGTTTAAAGCAATAAAAAAAATCTCAAATTCAGATTCTGGATAGTCTATACAAGTGATCCATGACCCATTTATATTTTGGTGGAAAAGATTGTCGATCTCATGACATGCTTTAAGAGTTATAATGCCATAAATGACATAAAAAAAAATTAATAAAAGAGTATTAATTTGTATGCATCTGTTAATTCTAAAACTAAAATTTCATAAATGAAACATTACCTGTCCTCGACCTTTCTTCTTTGTAATGATAGCTTTTCATAAAATCAATCATAAAAAAACAAATTATGTTTCTAGCACATGCACAAATGTATATTTTAAAATATTATAATTAACTCCCTATATTTTTAATTTGTAAAATATATAATTGACATCCTATATTTTAAATTGTACTAAATAAATCCTTAAAAGTTTCATTTTTAGCCAATTAAATCTTTTTTTTACTTTTTTTTTATCTCAATGAAAAGAATAAAAAAGTAAAGGACCAAAAGATGGATTTTGCCAATATTATTCAAGTATTACCTTGGTCACTAGCCTCAATAGAAGAATCTAATGTCCTTCGTGGAACTTCTAATGATTATGATGAAGTCCCACCTATTAGATTAATACGATCATGTATACCAGATTCTTAGTGCGAGTCTTCAGTTGAAATTTGAGAATGATTTTGTCTAGAAGTTGCATCTTTTATTGTAAGAGATCTTGTGCCCTACTTTTTCTTGCCATTTTTGCTTGTTATGTTTGAGAAATAAAGTGCTAATTAGCAATACTACACAACAATATATGTTTCCTATTATATATATATATATATATATGTACACACACACATGGGATTATGGAATTAGCAAATAAGAAAAAAATAAACCATAATTAATAATTTTTTTGCAACTAATAAAGAAATAGACACTATGAATATTACTATTGAAAAAATTCAATTTATTAAAAAATATAATAAATTAATAATATAGATTATCCTAAAATTATACAATCAATTTCATTTCTTTCCTAAATAATTTCTTCATTTACATCCTCTATGACATTAATGTCATGCATTATAGATTCCTCTTCTTGGTATGGCTCAACTTCCTCGATAGAAATTTTAAAAAGATTTCTTGGTTTTGTTTCAATTATGAAACTCTAAACAGAATCTTTCATTCTTCTCACATAATACACTTGATTAGCTTGGGTAGCTAGTATATAAGGCTTATGGGTATTTAGTCTACGAGAAGTGTTAATGTTATTGATCCCGTGATTATCTCTCTTATACCTAATTCCTTCATGAGTTATATCATACCAATCATATATGAACAATACAACTTGAATTCCTTCTGTGTAATGAAGTTCAATGATATCTATAAGTGAACTATAATAAGGAATATTGCTACTTTGAAATTCTCCTTGACCTCAACTCCACTATTTTGAGTTCTTTTACTAACTTCACATTACTTTGTATGGAACCTAAAACCATTAACATAGTAACCAGAGTGACAAGCTAAAGAGAGCAAGTACTTATCACTTTGTTTATTTCCTTTATAATGTAATTGAGTAATCTACAAAAGGAAAAATCAATTATTCAATTCATAACATATATATTTTATAATATTTAATGCATTAATGATGAAAAAGTTATTATACCTTGTGTTTGAACCATTCCACGAAATGACGATTATGCTCTTTATCAATTTTAGCCACACCTAAATCACTTAGGTATTGTTTATGCTTTTTGTATAAAATATGAGTTATACATAACTTATTAGTAAGAAGATACATCATATAATTAAGTTTCTTACTGCACATAAGACTTAGCTTCATCGCAATTATGCAAAACATAAAGTGTATTAACATTCTAAAGCTTATCTTCCAATTCTTTCATTATCGCTTTTCCTAAAGGGCGACCAGATGTTGGAAAAATTGACAGTGTATAAGGTTTAGAAGAATGTTCTCTGTTATCTTTATTTCTTTCAGGCCGATTAAAAATAGTCTCAACTCCATGCAAGTAATGAGAGAAAAAAGTTATACATTCATCTGTCGAATATGCCTCAGCAATAGATCCTTCTGGATGTGCCTTATTACAAACATGACCCTTTAAATCTTTCAAATCCCTATTTAAGAATTATAAATGTAAAGAAATGTCATTACTTTTTAACCATGTTAGACATTGTACTATAATAAGTTCTACCGTGAAATAAATAGTACTATAATAAGTTCTACCGTGAAATAAATAACTAAAGATATTGTACTTTCAATAGGATACATCCATCGATATTGCACTGAACCAACAACTTTTGCTTACCAAGCTAAGTGAATAGCTAAGTGCACCATTACATAAAAAAAATGCAAGCAAAAAAATTTATTCCAGCTTACAAAGTACAAAGGCATTTATCTATCTAGCTTGTCTAAATCCTCTTGGCATAGAACTTTAGAGCATAATTCAAGTTATCGAACTCAATCAGTGCATTATAGACGTGCTTTGGGAGTAAGTCTTTAACTACTAATGGAAGAATTCTCTCGAATAAAATATGACAATTATGAGTCTTGATGCTTGAAATTTTACCCTTTCCAACATTCACACATTGAGATAAGTTTGATGCATAGCCATTTGGAAATTTTAGATTTTATAACCAATGACATAATTCCTTTCTCTCTTCTTTTGATAATAAGAAACAAGTAGAGGGTAGTATAGTCTTCCCATTTTCTTTTTTAGGATGAAGATAATGTCTAATTCCCATCTTTTGGGTATCTTAAAGTACACTTAATGAGTCTTTTATTTTTCCATCAATATTCATTAATGTACCGATCACATTATCACATATATATGTATATAAGTGATGAGTGTAAAAATATCTTATTTTTAACACTCTATAATAAAGATTTAATATTTAATTTATTGCATGTTTATTTGATTTTTGGATTTTTCTAGTTAATTTATATAAGTTTATTTAGTTGTTAGGATTTTTGTTAATTTGGTTATTATTAAGTTCATTAGTTAATTTTTATTTAAAATTTGAATTTAGGATTCATTGGAAAAGATTTTGAAGGAGTTGAGAGCATTGAATAGGCGGAGATAAGATTTGGGAGGGAATAACAATTTAAATTTTGAAGTTAAAGAGAATTTTTTAATTCAGCTTGTTCGCGCGCAGCCACATAAGAAATCTGCGCATCCATGCCTGATTTCAAAGTACCTAACACAATTTGTGCACCCTGCTATGTAGCCACGCAAGACTCAGTATAATGTTCCTATGTACCTTGCTGTGCAGCCACGCGCATGGGTGCGCAAAGTTGCATAAGCTATTGTAACAACTTTCTGAATTCAAATTTTGAGCTGCAAATTTGGGATAACTTCATAGTTTTGAATTTGTAACAAATTCTAGAGTTTGTTAAGAGTCTATGCCTATAAGCCTCCTAAAGAGCAAAGGAGAAGACGAAGTTTTTGGCAACAAGTTTTAGAATAGATCTTGGATCAAGCTTTTGGTACTTTTATTTTTCTTTTAGAATCAAGTAGCTTTGATTTAAGTTCTTATTTTCATGCTGAGAGAGAGTTTAAGTGTTATAACCCGAGTTTTAGATTGTTTTATTTTAAATCGGGATATGCAGTGTTAATAATTTTAAAACTATATTTGATTATTTTACTATTTTGTGAATAATTGTTATTACTTTTACGTTTAATTAAAAAATTTCTACATAAATAATTATTTTAGGAATTTATTTGCGTCATATTTAAGTACTAAGGTTATTTTATTTTAAAATGATGTTTATTTTTACATTTTTATCATAATAATAATTATAATTATTAAATACATCATTTTTGCATGATTATTTATTGTGATCTTATACATATATATATATATATATATATATATATATATATATATATATATATATATATATATATATATATACACATATATATATTAGGGTTAGTGTTATTTTATGTATGTGTTATATGTGTGTGCGTGTATATATATATATATATATATATATATATAATAATTGTGTGGTGTGTGTTTTTGTGTAATTATATATTAAAGTTTATTATATTATAATGTAAAGTTATATTAATATATATATATAAACCTAAAATATCAAAAACCTACCCCCTTCTCCTTCTTCTTCCCAAAACCCACCCTCACCATCAGCCTCACCGCTGCAACGCCGACTAGCAACCATCGATGAGCCTCCCGGACTTCCACCCCCTCCTCCAGCAGCTTTGCTGCCTCCAGTCACCTTCCCCAGTGCCGGCAGCAGCTGAACTTCCATTTTTGGTCAAAAATCTTCACCACCACCGTTCAAGTCGATTCCGACCACCATTTTTGACACCGCCGGTCCCATTCTCTTCCTCTCTTACCGGTGAGTGTGAATCCAAGCTCCCTTTAGCTTAAAAACTCATTTTGGTGAGGTGTTGATCAAATTTTAATTTCAGTCACTATGAGTTTTTTGATTTTTTTGAACTTTATTCCTTGTGATTCATGAGAAGTGCCTTCAAAAAAGTTGATCCCTCTAGCTTAATCTACATCCTAGAATTTTTTTGTAATTTTTGGAAATTATTTTGATTTTTGTGAATTTTTTATTATTTTATTATTATTTTATAATTTTCATAAATTAATTAAATAAATTATGAAATTGTGATTTTTGGTGTTTTTGGTGGTTAATATTAATTTTAGAATTTAACTTATAATTTTTGTGATTTTTGTGTAATTTTTATAATTATTTAGTTTATGTTATTTTTGGAAATTTAGTTTAAATATATATTTTGTTAGTAATTATTGGTTAATTAAGTATATTTGTTGATTTTAGTGAATAATATGTTGAGAAAATAATTTTTTAGTATTTATATAATTTTTATTGAATTTTTTAATATTATTAGTATTTTATGTGAATTTTTATATACTAGGGGTATTTTGGTAATTTGGTGTTAATTTTAGTTAAAAATTAAATTTAATTGGTTTTAATAATTATTTGAGGTATAAAAATTATTTTTATGAATTAATTACTAATTTTAACTAATTAATACTATTTTTTGAAAATTATTTTCAAATTATATATAATATACTATTTTTATAAATAAATGGGTTTTTAGTAATTTTTAATATGTTTTTGGACTAATTAAGTAATTTAGATTTATAAAATGAAATTTTATTAATATTGGTGTATTTATCGAGAAATATCGATTTCAATAATATTATATTATTAATTAGGGTTTTTAAGTAATTATCGGTGAAATAATTACTTTTGGTGTTTTTAATATTTAAATTGCTATATTTTGGTACTTAAAGGGTATTTTTGGTATTTATGAAATTTTAATATATTTTGTGTATTTGTTGTGAATTGTGGACCTCGGTCGGGGGAAATTGTAGTTTGGGGACCTGACCGAGAAGTTTTGTGGATTCTATTCGAAGTGTATTTTTCTTGTAGGATCGGCTTTACCTTTTAAGTAGAGAGATGTGCATTTTACAGAGGAGGTTTTGCCGAATTTTTGGTAGAATTCTCGTAAAATGTGACATTCGGTCAAATTCCTATTCTCTGTCTGTGTTTAGAATTCTAGATTGAGTTTCTAAAAGTTAAGTTAAAATTATTTTGATTTTTTTGTTATTATTTTATTATTAGTTGCACCGAGACCAATGCCTAGTGGACCAGGCTCGTTGGACTCATCTCGAGGAGTGCACAACTGTGAGTTATTATAATATATATGCATTGCTTAGGTTGCATATTTTAGAATTCTATGTTTTAAATATAAATTTTGTATAATTGCCTATTTGAATGTTTAAGTATATTTTAGGTATACTTTTAGTATATTTTCGGTATATTATGAAATAAATGCATGTTTTCCTTTTTAATTAAATCTAGCTTATTTTCAAATATATTATTGGTTTAATTTAATATATTCAATGATTTATTTGAGTTGATTATACGTATATATACCTGAAATATACTTAGTTTATTTTAGGTATATTTCTAGTATATATATGGTTTATTTGTTTATTTTAAATATCATTATACATCATTTATTTTTCTGAATGTATGTTTTAATATAAATGAAGGATATTGATAGAACATGCTTTCTAATGGGCAGCACTAGGACCGTATACGTACCGGTGTGATAGATTGGAGTTAAGTGAAAATTAATTGTGGTAATTATGAGTGATTGATATGATTGATTTGACTGAGGTTGTTGTGATTGAGAGCGTGATTAATGGAGCTCGGTTGACCAAGTGTCTCGGGGCCAATTACACTGACAATCAGATTGCTAGAGCTCGGTCGACTTAG
This sequence comes from Mallotus nudiflorus, assembly GCA_947683625.1. Classification (NCBI taxonomy): domain Eukaryota; kingdom Viridiplantae; phylum Streptophyta; class Magnoliopsida; order Malpighiales; family Euphorbiaceae; genus Mallotus; species Mallotus nudiflorus. The sequence continues at coordinate 751,082 of CANTUR010000001.1, forward strand.
TGTCTCGGGGCTAGTCTACTGTCCATATGGATTAAGTGAATTTACTTGGATTTAAGTGAGCCTATATGGCTAAAGTACTTTCTATTGGTATTGAGGTTGTGATCATTTAGGGTTCTATTTGATCCTTCATAACTGATGATTTTCAGTATTATTATAAAAAATGATTTTCTTTGCATCTATGGGTGTTTGCCTGTATATATATTTATTATATATACTTTTGAGTGTCTGCATTTGACATTTAGCTATGCGTGTATATATATTATAATAATTCACTCAGTGAGGTCTGACTCCCCTCCGTTGATATTTTTACAGAAGAGTCCTCTTCTTCAGACCTCAGTAGTAAACCTGTCCGTCGTATTTCTTCTGCTCCGGCTTTATTATGTAAATCGGTTACTTGAGTTTTACTTTGTACTTTAGACACTACAGTAGTAGTAGTATTTGACTCTGTCGAGATTTTTTTTTTATTTATGCATGTATAAGGATTTTACCTCAGAGTGTTTCTCTGAAGATTGTATTAAAAGATTTCTATTTATGATATATATGATGTGATTTTATGTTATTAAAGGAAGTTGAGAATTTATTTTATTATTTGAGATTTAATTTCCGCTGAATAATATTTTATTTATTTTATTTTATTACATGCTTTTATTTTAAGGCTTGCTATGGGTTCCGGATTCGAAAGAATTCCCATTTCCTAGAGCCGGTCATAGCCCCTATTTTGGGTTGTGACATTAAGTTTAAAGTTTTGAAGGAACAATATCCTCCATTGCAAGCTTGTTAGGCAAAAGAAAGGGGGTTTTCTTTATTAAACTCTTTTGTTATTATTTTCCTTTATATAATAATGGTTGGAATTTTTTTTCTTTACTTTTTCTTCTTCTCTCCTTTTTAGCATGAGTAGCTAAGTAAATTTTTAGGGTTCTTGCTTCAATTTAATTATATTTATATTGTGATTAATTTTAAGTCTTTAATTTTGATTCATTGGTTGTTATTGAACTTAGTATCATCTTAGGCTTGATCACCCTTAGATTGAATTTACACTTTAGAACTTAATTGAGAAATAGGATTTATTGGACTTAAACAATAACCTTTAGTTGCTTACTTAGTTAAGAGACATTTAAGTGACTAACATTTATTAAAAAGTTGGACATAAAATTAAGTTTAAAAGACACTTAGTAATTGAGAGCTGTAAAACTTGGTGTTTATTTTACTTAATTAATTATAGATTTGTTTGGGAAGAAAATCTATGATTTTATAGATGCTTTCAAAGTGAATCAAGATTAGCATAGACTTAGAAGTTAATCTACCTTAAGAAAAAGTTAAATTAAGAGTAAGAACGCTAGCTTTTATTTGATTGATTTAATTAAATTTAATTTGTTTATTTGCATTTTTACTCAAACCAAAATTTGATGTTTCAATAAACAAACACTTTTATTATTTCAGTATTCAATTTTCCAATCTCTTTAGGATCAATATTTTTACTACTTGTACGACTCTGTACGCTTGCAGATTTCACTTGTCAACAAAAGTCCTAAATAAGGAAGTCAACTATAAAAAAAAATACAAAAATAAATCCTATAAATCAGGCCCTATAAATCTACCTATAAAATAAGAAATAATACTGTAGTCCTATATGTTAAAGGGTGAGCACGAGTTGGGAAAATTCAGGATTTAAAATCTCCAGAACTGTACCATATTTCAAGAATTTTAAAAATAAAATCTTCAGTACTAGTATCTAATTTAAAAATCTCCATACCGATATCATTCCATTTTTTGAGATGGTTCGGTACAAAGATTCTATTTTATTAAAACGGATTCGTATTGTATGGTCTAATATGGGAATTTGAAAATTTATGTAATAGAAAACTTTATATTATTAATTAAAATTATATTTATTATCCACAAATAAATTAAAATTATATTAATTATCCACAAACCAAACCAACATAGTTTTGGATAAAAATATGTCATTTGGGTTATATATATAATATTATTTACCTCATTACTTTTAAATAATATCTATAATATTAAAATACTTATTATTATTAAATATAATAATAGAAATATATTTTAATTAATAAAAATAACGTTGTAAACGGTGGAGTTTAGCGTGCGTCTAAGATTTTAGCAATCATGATATTATTTAAGCTCAAGGCTCTAGGCTCTAGGAATATAGGAACACAATACCATATCACAAAAACATGGCGTGGAGATGAGGAGTTGTCACCCAAAGTAATAATTGGGATAAATCAAAATAGATGATACTTGATTTTCTAAAAGAAAGCTAGCACTACAATCAAGAAATTCTGGGAACGGAATACTAACTTCTCTTAGTCTTGTGTTAATTTAGAATTAGTTTATTAATTATTACTTTATTCTCTAACTACATGCAATTTCATTTTAAACTCTAATTATCATTCATCTAACCCAAGGCAACTAGTCATGAAATGACTCATAAAAATTGTATTCATATAACGAGATGTCCTTAAATTAGTCTAAACTATGTTAATTTTAATTAGGTGAGCTAAGTCTATATTTTATTTACAAGTGAAATGGAACTAAAGGTAGGCCTATATTTAAAGATAATTAATGAACCTAAGTCTACTTGTTTTAATTCTAAAGAAATGAGTTTAAGTCTATTAATTTTTATGGAAATGAATTAGATTGGGTTTGAATTAATAGGCATAGTTCTAATTAATTTTAATTTAAGTGAAAAATGGGCTTAAGTCTATTTATTTTTAAAAAAAGAAAAATTGCTTTAATAGATTAGACTATGTCTACATTAATTTTAATAGCTAAAAGATGGGCCTAAGTCTAAGTTAATCCAATGGGCCTGAATTGATTTTAAAATTAATTAAAATCTAAAATCCAATTAAAAACCTATTTTAAATAAGTTAATCCTAAACATGGGTTTGGAGCCCAAAATGCAAAAAAAATAAACAAGCCCAAAAACATAAAAAAAAATACATAAAACAATCAAATAAAAGATCAAACAAGCAATTAAATTATATTTTTTAAAAAACCCTAATTTGATTTCATGCAACAATATTAATCTACAGCTACCATTGATTTTAGTTTAGATTTTACCAAATGAACCATAATTTACTAATTGATTTTAATACAGAAAGGTAAATAAAAGATTTCACTATTCCTACTGTTGGAGTTATTACAATTCCTACGTATGTAAATTAAAATTAATTAATTACATACCGAAATAAACCAAATAAATAAAAATATAGGATAATAAAAAGCAAGGACCTTAAAATCTATGTGATTTATACAGGATTTAATCCATGACATTCCATGGATCTTCACTAGGTTTTTTTTGTTTCAATCAAATCTCCATCAAATTTCCACCATAATCAAAGAAACACAAAATCAATAAAAATGGTTAGAAAGTAATATAAAAATCAACATCAAAATAAAATTAAAAAAAAAAAGAAAAAAAAAGAAGAAGATGGTGAAGTGTAATGTAGTATTAATTTGCTCCTCTAACGTGAGAAATCCGCAAGTGTACGGAGTCGGTTCAAGTAGTAAAATAAAGTATCGATCACACAAAGATTACAAATTGAGTATTGAAATACTAAAAGTGTTTGTTTGTTTAAACACCGAATTTTGATTTGAAAATCAAATAAAAATAAACAAAACAAATTTAATTAAAACTTAACAATCAAATTAAAGGCTATCATTTCAACCTTTTCTAAAAGTTAATTAAACATCTAAGTCTTTAACTAATCTTAATTCAATTTGAAAGCATCTTTAAAACCATAGATTTTCCTCTTAGATAAACCAATAATTATTTGAGTAGAATTAACATATAGTTTACTAGCTCTTATTAACTAAATGTTTCTTTAACCCAATTTTAAGTCCAGCTTTTTAATCAATATTAGTCACTTAAATGTCTCTCAACTAAGTAAGTGACTAATATGTTTTTTTTTAATCCAATAGAACCTATCTCTCAATTAAGTTCTAAAGTATAAATTCAATCTAGGGGTGATCAAGCCTAAGATGACATTAAGTTCAACAACAACCAAATAATTAAGATTAAAGACTTAGATTTTAACTCAAAAAAAAAAAATTACATGGTTAAAATAAAATAAGAACCCTAAAAATATGCTTAGCTATGCATGTTAAAAGAAAGAGAAGAAGATGAAGTAGAGAAGAAATAACCAATCATTATTAATTAAAAGAAAATAATAACCAAAGAATTTAAATAAGAAAACCACCATTTACTGCTTCAAACAGCTGCAATAGAAGGTCTTGTTCCTTAAGAACTTCAAAACTAATTTTCTACTTAACATGAACAAGAACTTGAATGAAAATTAACTTTGATTCTTTAAAGTAAAAATTTTTAGAGAAGACTAAGTGTAGCCTCTTTTTGCTTTTATGAAGGCCTCCTATTTATAGCCTCAAACAACTTTGAGGTTTGTTACAATTCAAATCCCACAAATTCCCCTCAAATCATCAACTTAAAATTTGAATTTAAGAAGTTGTTGCAACAGCTTGCACTACTATGCACACCTAGGCACATGGTTGTGTCACAGGGTATGTCAGTTTTCTAACACTCAGGCATAGCTCTGTACACCTAGGCACATGGCTATGTCAGAACAAATTGCTTTTAAAACTCCATTTTTCTTCAAGACTTTAACTTGTTGTCACCTCCAAATCATGTTTTTGACTTGTTCAAATCTTTCAACTTCCTTCATACATTCTTATTTCAAAAATTAAATAAAGATTAACTAAATAAACTTAAAAACAAACAAAATTAACAAAAATCCTAACAACTAAACAAAATTAACAAAAATAAATAAAAGATCTAAAAATTAACTAAATTAATTAAAAATGCAACTAATTAGATTCTATTCCCATAGAAAAGAGTGTTCAAAATATAATATTTTTCTCACTCATCATTCTCAAAGTAGAAATCATTGTTGAAAATTGATCTTGATTGATTTTTTAGAATCTCACAGACGTATTGTGTTTTTTTAAAAAGAACATATCAAGGCTTTTTTCTAGGCTCCCTTCTTTTTTCTTTTCTCTCTAATCTCTTTTTGAAAGTAGCCTTTTTTCTTGTGGTTTAGTAGCCTTTTTCTTTTTCAGCAGCCTTTTTCCTTTTTTTTTAAGAAAAAAGACCCTCTTTTTAATCCAAATCCTGTTTTTTCTCAAGAGTCTCCACCTCCTAATTATTTATCTTTAATAAGGTTTTATTTAAATTTTTTTGATAATGAAAACAAAGCATATCTAAAAATACACGAAAAAAACATGGTTTAACAAGATAATACTTATCAAAATTTATTTATTTATTTTTATTATTTTTTAACCAATCAGAAATCAAATAAATGAATTTTTTAAAAATAACTGCGATTAGAATTGTATATTTCCGATCGGAATTGTGAAATTCCGATCATAATTATATAATTCTGATCGTAAATCTGTAATTCTGATCAGAAATATGGAATTCCGATCAGTAATTTTTTTTTAACATTTAATTATAAAAAAATCCCTGAAAAAAATTAAATTTTGCAATCAAACCGCAAAAAGAAACATTGCAATTTAGTTCTTAATACTCACAATTTTAGTTCTAAAAATTCAAAATCAATTTCTAGAAATCAATTTCGATTACATTTTCATCATAGGAGCTCTCTGTCACATCCACATTCAATTATTCCAAAATTGGGTGCATACAAACCTATCTTCTCTTATTTTTATTTGTAAATTCACTATTCACTTTAATTAAAAGGACATAGTATTGGGCAAAACTTTATATATTATTTACCTCATTACTTTTACATAATATCTATAAGATTAAATTACTTATTATTATTAAATATAATAATAGCAATATATTTTAATTAATAAAAATAACTTATCTTCTCTTGTTTTTGTTTGTAAAATTACTATTTACTTTAATTAAAACGACATAGTATTGGGCAAAATCACATCCTTTTGGTTATTTATAATATATGTCTATATATTATTATGTAGCAAATCATAATTATAATTATATTATTTAGCTTATTAATTTTAAATAATATCAGTAAGATTATAGTACGTAATAACAATAATAATTAATAAGTTATTGAATATAATAATATTCCTTAGCTCACTAATTTTAAATAATAAGATTATATTACTTACTAAAAATAATAACTAATAAGTTATCAAATATGATAATAACAACATATTTTAATAAAAAACTGTAAAATTTGAAATTATACAATATTAATTTTCTCATTTGCATATTTTTAGTTTAAATTGAAAAATAATAAGTTTTTCACATTTTTACTTGTTGTTGATAATAATAATAATTTTCTTATTTCTCATATTTTAAGTTTAAAGTGTGTTGTAATGGACATTCCACATTCTTAGTTGTTAATTGAATTATTTGAAACTATGTGATGTGAATTTTTTTTTTTATATTTTAAGTTTAAATTGTAATATAATAGACATTTCATATTTTTACTTGTTAATTGAATAATAATAGTAGTAGTAGTAACAATGATAATAATATTATTAATAATAAAATTAATAAAAATATTTTGTTAACAATTTAATTATTATATTTTAATCACAAAACATATTAATTTTTATCATATATTATTATATTTTTGTATATTAATTGACAATATAATTAATATAATTAAGTTACTACTTGCTACTATTTATTAATATCTATGTATTACTTATTAAATTAATATTTGTTACTATATTTGGTTTTCGGTTCGATATGGTTCTCGGTTTAGCTTTTTTGTATATATTCAATACCGTACCAAATTAGTCATAAAATTTGGTTCGGTTCAGTTCAGAATTAAAATTATTCAGTCTGGTACAGTTCGAATGTCTTTCAGTTCGGTTTAATATTTTCTCTGTCTCATACTCAACTCTATATACGTTACTCACAGTCACATTTTCCAGGAGGATAGCATTAATAATTTTGAGACACCATGAGCATGTAGTTGTAGTTTGCACTTTATTTATGACTTTTTTTACTTTTGTTTATTAATATTCACTTTATTACTTTTATTTCCATTCAAATTGGAATTTGATACTCCTCTATCTTTTTGTAGTACTCTCTCTCTCTCTCTCTCTCTCTCTATATATATATATATATATATATATATTTATTTATTTATATATTAAATGGAATTTTTTTGTTTATTTTTGATTTATTTTTCATATACTTTTGATTTATTTTCCATATTATTTCATATATGAAACAATCTTCTAACTATTTATAAATCCAATTATATAAAAATGATGTACTATAATTTGAATGGAACAATTACTAGTTTTTATTCATTACAATAGCAAATAGATTGACAATTTCGTTTTCAAATATTTTAAAGTGGCTAGATTACAAACTCCAAATGCATGAACCTTAAAATATTTTCCATTTACTTTTGATCTATTTTTTGTTTATTTTCATATATGTTTAGAATATTTTCCGTATATAAAACAATTTCTTACTAATTTATATTTCAAAATATTTTCTATAATCATAAAAATCTATATATCCGAAATTTTATTTTTTATTAAAAACTAATGTGAGTTTTATAATTTAAATATTTTAATTATAAATTTTCCCCAAAATCAAGTTATGTGTTTTTTTTAACCATTTATTAGTTGGGGTACAATAAGTCTCAAATACTTATTGTGTAACTCTTCTCAAAGTCTTCTTACGTAGCTTTAAGAACCATTTTTGATAGTAAAATAATTTATGGATATCAATCTAATGTTAAAAAAGAACGTGAATCCAAACCATGAGGGCCACAATCTAGGTGACAGCCCTGTAACAATCACAGTTACACTCCAACAACTAGTTAGTTGATGATCACGATCGTGTTAATTTATGATCACGATCGTGACTAGGTATATCACAATTGTGACCAAGCTTTTCCTTTCAAAAAGTTGTTTAAGCATTTAATGAGCATAATGAAGCTTAAAGAAGGTCGAGTCGCTCTCCAACAGCTAGTTTTTACTTCTCAATTATATATGCACCTCTCAAAACCTCATTTAAAAGGTTAGATGAAGTGGCTGTGAAAATTAAATTCTTAGCATTCAAGTGTACTTTAAACATTTCTTTAATTACTTTCTTAAACCCTTTGAGTGTGGGTTGTGTGATCTAAATCAGGTTCTCTTTCAACTCTTTTTTTGGGTTAAAAAAGGCAAGTGAGGAATTAATTCTAGTGGAATTGGTTTAAGTATGAACTACTGAAATAATTGGATTTTGGTTGTGGTTAAAGCTAAGCTAAGAAAAGCTTGTTTGTAAAGGTTTGAGTTCAGTCTTAAAACTCTCTTGTAATCAATCTAAGAAAGTGAATAGATGGTTGTGGGTCTGCAATATCCTAACTTAAGGATAAATTAGGTGAAGATGTAAGTTTTTGATAAACTGAACTCCTTAAATCTTTGTGTTCTCTATTCTAATATTCTGTAATGACCCTGTATTTTAAATAATATAAAATTATTTTGAGATATGCAGTGTTAATAAAATTTTAAATTTTATTTATATATTATTATTAATTATGTATATTCTTTATTTATTTTATTTTAAAAGTTTTATTTACGTAAAATGTTTATTTTGGGAGTTCTATTATTTAAATATATTAAAGTTATTATTGTTACTATTAATTTAAATAGTATTATTATTATTATTACTATTTCATTGTTAATATTATTATTATTCTTATTATTATTATCATCATCATTATTATTATTGTTAGTATTATTGTTATTGTTATTTTATTAGGTTTAGTAATATTATTATGTGTTATTGTGTTATGTGCATGTGTTGTATTTAAATGTATGTGTGTGTGTATATATATATATAATAATAATAATAATAATAAAAAAAAAAAGATTAAAAATAAAATTTTCAGGTCAAAGTCACCACCTCCATCTTTCTTTCTTTTTTTTTCTTTTTTCTTCCTTTCCCCGTTTTCCCTTTATTTCCCACACCTTTAGTGCAACCCACCATTATGCCGGATATCAACAACCGCCACCACCCATCATCGTCGACCCCTCTCTTCCTCCTCTACCTTCATGTCACCTGAAGACCGTCGAACCGCCGCCTAGAAGCTTGGAAACAGTAGCAGCAGCAGTGGGGATAGCTTCATGTCGGCAACTCCATTTTCGGCCACCTCAGCTCCTTAATCTGGTGTCGATCAACTCCTTTTGGACTAGTGAGTCCATTTCCAAGCTCCATTTGAGCTTTAACCCTCTTGTTTTTTAATTTTAGTTAGATTTTAGTTTATGTCTATTTTAGGTTTTTTTTTTTTTTGAGCTTGTTATTGATTGATTTATGAATTCTTACTTTACAAATGTTGATCTTGGCAACTTTAGGTTCTCAAAAATAATTTTTTTATTTTTTGTATTAATTTGAATTATGGGTAAATTTTTATTATTTTATTATTTTAATATTAAAATATTGAATTTTTGATAATTATGTTAATTAGTTAGTTTTAACGAAAATTTAGTTAAATTACTGTTATTAACAATAATAATAATAATAATAAAAATATTAATATATAAATAAAATTTAAAATTTATTAACACTGCATATCTTAAAATAATTTAATATTATTTCAAATACAGGGTCATTACAATCTTTCCTCCTTATAAGAATTCGTCCTTAAATTCAAAGAAAAGAATAAAAATAAGAACTATCGAGGAAAGAGGTAAGGGTAAGAAGCTCCCAAGTGAGCTCCTCCATGTTCTTGCTTCGCCACAACATCTTGACCATCGAGATCTGCTTTGAACGCAACTAACGAACTTGATTGTCTACAATCACAACTGGTTCCTCATCGTATGTCAAGTCTTCATTTACTTCCACACTATCAGGCTACAACACGTGTGAAGGGTTCAAAATATACTTCCTCAGCATCGAGATATGGAACACTGGATGCACTTAAGACAAATTCAAAGACAAAGCCAACCAATATGCAACCATACCCACTCTCTCAAGAATCTCGAACGGTCCAATATATCTCGGTACTAGCTTTCCCTTCTTGCCAAATCTCATCACACCCTTCATCAGAGACACCTTCAGAAATACATAGTCTCCAACCTAGAATTCCACATCTCTACGTCTCGGATCCGTATAGCTCTTATATTTACTAACTGCGGTCTCTAATCTTTTTCTTATCACAGTAACCTTCTCAACGACATCCTGAGCCATCTCAGGTCTAGTCAATGCCCTCTCTCCAATCTCATCCCAACTTATAGGGGATCTACACTTCCTTACATACAAAGCCTTGTAAGGTGCCATCCCAATTCTGCTATGGTAGCTGTTATTATATGCAAACTCCAAAAGCGGCAAATGATCATCCCAGTTACCTCCTAGATCCAATACACACATCTTTAACATATCTTCAAGTGTCTAGATCATCCTTTCAGACTGACCATCTATCTAAGGGTGAAAAGCGAGTACTAAAATCAAGCCTAGTGCCTATCGCTTCTTGTAACTTCTGCCAAAATCGGGAGGTAAACATTGAACCTCTATTAAATACAATAGACACAGGTACTCTATGAAGGCATACAATATGCTTAACATACACTTTTGCCAATTTAGCTACAGAATAAATGGCTTTCACATGCAAGAAATGAGTAGACTTAGTCAACCTGTCCACAATCACCCAGATGGAATCACATCAATCCTTAGAATGAGGTAGCCCAACCATAAAATCTATAGCAATTCTCTCCCATTTCCACTCAGGAATAGGAAGCCGCTCAAGCTTCCCACAAGGCTTTTGATGTTCAGCTTTCACTTACTGACATGTCAAGCACTTAGTAATAAAATTAGCTATATCCTTCTTCAGTCCATCCCACTAGTACAAGTCTTTGATACTATGGTATATCTTAGTGACACTGGATGTACGTTGTGGGCTGTAGAATATGCTTTCTTAAGGATCTCTTCTCTCAAATTATCCACATCAAGAACGTACAACCTACCACTGATCCATAAAACACCTTCATTATTAAGTGTGAAATCAGTTAACTTCCTTGCATGAATATTCTCTACAAGCTCTGCAAGAGTAGGATCTCAGCCCTGCGCTGCCTTAATCCTATCTCTCAGCACAGATTAAACTATGAACTGAGCTAATAACCCACTTGATCTACTTATCTTCATCATTAAACCTTGATCCACCAACTGGTGTAACTCTTGGATTAATGGTCTCCTCTCTACACTGATGTAAGAAAGACTACCTAAGGACTTCCTACTCAAGGCATCTGCTACCATATTAGCCTTGCCTGAATGATAAAGAATCTCACAATCATAGTTCTTCAAGAGTTCTAACCATCTCCTCTGCCTCAGATTCAGATCTCTCTGCTAAAAAATATACTTAAGGCTCTTGTGATTAGTGAAAATCTTATAAGTCACCTCGTATAGATAATGTCTCCAAATCTTGAGAGCAAAGATCACTACAACCATCTCTAGGTCGTTAGTAGGATAATTTTGTTCATGCTTCTTCAACTGCCTCAAAGCATAACTTATCACCCTACCATTCTGCATCAACACACAACCTAGGCCGACCCTAGAGGTATCACAATACATAGTGAATTTATCTACTCCATTAGGTAAAGCCAAAACTATAGTTATGGTCAACTTCTCCTTTAGCAACTGAAAATTATTTTTACAAGCATCTGACCATTCAAACTTCATATTCCTGAGTCAAGTGAGTCATAGGAGCTGCAATTCTGAAAAAATCCTACACAAATCTCCTATAATACCTAGCTAAACCCAAAAAACTATGAATCTTTATGATTGTCATTGGTCTAGGTCACTCAGACACTACCTCAATCTTCTGTAGATCAACCTGGATACCATATTTAGACACCATATGTCCAAGGAATATAACACTCTCCAACTAGAAATCACACTTTGAGAATTTAGCATAAAGCTGATGTTCTCTCAGTGTCTGCAATATAGTCCTCAAGTGATATACATGCTCCTCCATACTCTTTAAATATACCAGTATATTATCAATAAAGACTACCATAAACTGATCCATAAATGGTTTGAATACTTTGTTCATCAGATCCATAAAAGCTGCTGGTGAATTTATCAACCCAAATGACATCACAAAAAATTCATAATGGCCATATCGAGTGCAGAATGTCATTTTAGGAACATCAGCTTCACTAATCCACAACTGATGATAACCCGACCTCAAGTCAATCTTAGAAAAGAATTGTGCACCCTAAAGCTAATCAAACAAATCATTTATCCTCGGGAGAGGATACTTGTTCGTCACTGTTACTTTATTCAGCTCTTTATAATCAATGTACAGTCTCAGGGTACCATCTTTTGTCCTCACAAATAGGACCGGTGCACCCCAAGGAGAAACACTGGGTCTGATGAAACCCTTATCTAGCAATTCCTGCAACTATTTTTTCAACTCTTTTAACTTTGTAGGAGCTATTTTGTAAGGTCGCATCGAAATAGGAGTAGTGCCTGAAACCACATCTATAAAGAATTCAATCTCTCTATAAGGTGGTAAACTTAGCAACTCCTCAGAAAAAACATCAGGGAACTCACAGGTAATAGGAACATCTGTGAGTGATAACTTCTCTACGGAAGTATCCCTGACTAATGCCAAATATCCTTGACAACCCTTCCTCAGTATCTTTTTAGCCGTGATAGCGGAGATGAAATTCTGAGGTGCAGAACTCTTATCACCCACAAACTTAAACTATTCTTCATCAGGAATTTTAAAAATCACCTCTTTACTCAGATAATCCATAACGATATAGTGCTATGACAACCAATCCATACCTAGAATTACATCAAACTCCATCACATCCAATAACACCAATTATGCTAGCAATTATCTGCCTTCGATAAACACTGGACAACTGAAAAGAACAATGTTGGTGTCCAATGAATCGCTTAAAGGAGTGGCGACATACAAAGGAAAAGTCATCCTTGAAGCTTGCCAACACGACTTTGAAGTAAAAATAGGGGATACGAAGGAGTGTGTGGCACCTGGATCAAATAAAACCCAAGTATTCAAGTAACATATGGGAATAATACCTGTAACAATGGAATTAAATGCCTGAACATCTTGTCGAGCGAGGTGAAAAACCCTGGCTTGACCTCGACCTCCCTGATGATTGCTATAAGCCTGGCCAAAACCTTTAGCACCTCCTCTGGTACCTTTGCCACTTCCCTGTTAGACTACAATCTGAGTCAAACTCAGATGCTGAGTTGGAGGTAACTGAAAAGGAGCTAGTGCTGCACTAGTAATCAACTGTTGTGAAAACTACAAAAATTGCTATGGCTAAAAACTAGAATATGGACATGATCTGGAAAAATGTCTCGTCTGTCCACATCTAAAGTATGTCAACAGTGCTATATAATAGGGTCCCTGATGGACTTTACCACAAATCTAATAAGCACTAGCTGTTGATCCTATGTTGCCGTATCCCGAACTCCAACCACTACTGCTAGTGGAAGCACTAGAACCAAATCTGATAGGCCTACACTGTCCCCCACAACCATGCCTCCTACTACTATGATATCTTGGCCACTGCCTATGACTTTGCTGTACTGAGCCTCTCTACTGACTACTGGAACCAATCTAGAAAGTCAAATATGGAGTAGTCTGGAATCCTCCTAACTAAATACCTAACTGATAGTAATCAAGCATAGCTCCTTGCTTGACTAGTCTCAACTCTATCTCTTTGGCCAACTCTATCATCGACTCTAGAGTAAGGCCCGCAGTAGGCATCCCAGCAAATACAGAACCCAGACCAATGACATAAGTCATGATAGTAAAATACTGATATAGCATCAAATCCTTTGTATATCTGCCAAGTTGGAGAAACTCTCTGGTGTAATCCTCGATAGATCTTCACCTCTGGTGATGCTCGTCAACCGAAGTCTATAACTCATCCGAAGTGGCTCTGGGTAGAATCTCCTCATAAATCTTTGTCTGAACTATGCCTAAGTCATCATAGTCATATACGGCTGAATCACTTGGACAAGCAAATCTAGGGATGGTCCCTCAATAGACAACTCGAGTTAGTAGTCTGAGTCCTTGTCTCAATAGCGTGCAAAAAGTCTAACGGATTTGACGTCCCATCAAAAGCTATCTTGCTGACTCTAGCTATAATAACTCGAGTTTTTAAATATTTTTATACTGTATCGGAATATGCAGTATTAATAATTTTAATATATATATTTTACTATCTAATTATTTTGTTAATAATTAAAGTTATTTTTAAATTATTCTAAGTTTTCTATGTAAAATTTTTTCGAAACCTATATTTTTGGGAAAATAATACCTAAATAATAATTTATTTATTTACATTAGTTCATTTTCTTAAATTGCATGGTTTCATGCATAATTAAAAATTTGAATAATATATATATATATATATATATATATATATATATATATATATATATATATATATATATATATATATATATATATATATATATATATATATATATATAATTGTGATTATTAGGGTTTATTATTTAACTATATATATATATTATAATTTATTATTATTATTATTATTATTATTATTATTATTATTATTATTATTATTATTATTATTATTATTATTATGTGTTATATATATATATATGTATATGTATATATATTTATGTGTGGTGTGTGATTATTTTATATTATAATATTATTATATTTTAATATAAAGTGTTAATGATATATATATAAACTAAAGGAAAATCACATCTTATGCCCTCATCCTCTTCCTCACGCCCGAAACCCACCTCCCCTCACTCCTCACCGCTACAACGCCGTTCAGAGGCCATCGGTGTGCCTCCCGGAGTGCCGCCGTGTAATATCCCGTGTTTTTAAATATTTTTATAATGCATCGGGATATGCAGTGTTAATAATTTTGTATATAATTATGATATTTTTACGAGTTAATATGTATTTAAAGCTTATTTTAATTGTTGTATATTATTTTAAGTGTTTTACGTAAAATTTTCTCGAGAATTCTATTTTTGGGGAAATTTTCCACGTAAATAATTTACTATTAATTATTTTAAATAGATTTACGGACTTGCATGAACTCATATATATTTTTAAAGTACTAAATAATGTATATATGTTTATTTATTTATTTAACTAGGGTTTAATTAATTACCCTAATATTATATTATTTATTTATTAGTTTATTGTTATTTAATTATTTTTATTTAGTATTAAATTATTCAAATATTAAATTATATGTGTATGGTGTATATTTAATGTGTGTGATTTTATATTATTTTAATATATAGTGTAAATTATATATATATATACATATATACATTTAATATTAAACAAATTATAAAGTTTGAAATATTTACAAGTGTGTCATTCGTCCTTCTTCTTCCTCCCGACCGTTCCCATCGCTGTTCCACCGCTGCGACCGTCGTTTTCTTTCCATCGGTGTGCCTCCTGGCGTGCCACCTCCTTCCTCCAGCCGTTTCGCCGCCTGCTGCAGCTGTTTCCAGCGTCGGGAAGCCCGTTTTTGGCCGGAAGCCGAGAGTTTGCATTTTCTTCTTCCCTCGCGATTTCGGCCACCATTTTTGACACCGCTGATCTCTTTCTTCTCCTTAAGCTCTGATAAGTGTGATTCTAAGCTTTGTTTCACTTAAAATGGTCTTGATTTGCTTAGGTTTCGATTTTGGTAATTCGACCATTTTAGGGTTCTTGGTTTTTTTGAACTTTGAATTGATTGATTCATGAAAAGTCCCTTAACAAATGTTGTTCCCCTTAGCTTAATATTCATGTGTGAATTTTTATAGAATTTTTGGGAATTATTTTGATTTTTGGGTATTTTTGAATATTTTATTATTATTTTCTAATTTTGAAAATTAATTAATTAAATTATGAAATTGTGTTTTATGATAAATATAGGTGTTGAAATTAATTATATAAATTTATTTGGATTTTTTATGAATTTCTATGTATTTATTTTGAATTTAATTAGTTTATATAATTTTTGAAAAAGAGGGTTAATTGTGTTTTTAATTGAAATTAATTAGTTAATTGAGTTTAATTATTGATATTATTGATAAATATGTTGAGAAAATTAATTTTGTGCAATTATATTATTTTTGGTGAATTTTTGGAGTAATTTTAGTATATTTATATATATAGGGGCATTTTGATAATTTTACCCTAAATTGACTAAAAATATAATTAAATTGGTTTTAATAGTTATTTAAGGTATAAAAATGATTTCTAAAAATTATTTAGTATTTTTAATTAATTAAAACTATTTTTCGTGAATTATTTTCAATTATATATATAATATACGATTTTTCTAAATAAAATGAGTTTTTATCGGTTTTTACTGTGTTTTAGGGCTAATTATGTAATTTCTACTTATTAAATGCATTTATGTGTTATAAGGGCATTTTTGGTATTTTTATATTATTCTATGATTGTGGACCCCGATCGATAGACTGTAGTTTGGAGTCCGACCGAGGGGTTGTGGATGTGTTTTTGTGTCTGTTTTTCAAAGTGTGTTTCTTTTCAGGACCGGCTCTACTCTTTGAGTAGAGAGATGTCCGTTTTACAGGGGAGGTTCTGCCGAATTTTTGATAGAATTCTCATAAAACGTGATGTCCAGTCAAACCCTAATTTTGATTCTGTGCCTAATATTCTAGATCGAGTTTCTAGGATTTTCTATTAGGTTTATTCTGATGTCTGTTATTTATTATTTGTTTAGTTGCGCCGAGATCGAGGCCTAGTGGACCAGGCCCATCGAACCTATCTCGAGGAGCGCACTAAGTGTGAGTTACTATTTTATATATATATGTTTAGGGTGCATGATTTAGAAATGTATGCTATTTTGATTAATTATGCATAAATAATTCATTTGGTATTTAAGTTTATCTTCAGTTTATATTCGGTATATTTTGGTATATCTTAAATTATATGCATGCTTTATTAAACATTTATATTTAAAATGTTTTTAAATATATATTTAGTTTATTTTACGATTATATTGGATTTATTTGACGTATATATACTCGAAATATACCTGGTTTACTTTTGGTATATTTATAGTATATATATGATTTATGTTGCTATTTATTTCAAATTCATGCATCATTTATTTGTGAATGTATGTTTTATATTTATTAATGAAGGATATCAATAGAACGTGCTACCTAGTGGGCAGCACTAGGACCAAGTACGTATCGGTACGCTTATAGCATTTAGGCTATATTACTAACCATTTATGGATATTGATTGGAATTGATTTATCTGATGTGTGATGTGATTTGGGAGTGTGATTGTTGGAGCTCGGTTGACCAAGTGTCTTAGGGCCAATCACACTGATAGTCGGACTGCTGGAGCTCGGTTGACTTAGTATCTCGAGGCCAGTCTACTGTCTAAATGGAATAAGTGAATATTTTGGAATAAATGAGCCTGTATGGCTAGAGTGTTGTCTAACACTGTTTTGAGGTTACGATTTTCTAGGGTTCTATTTGATCTTTCATGAACTATGATTTTAAATAAAAATATATAAAATGAATTTATCGCATCTGTGTGTATTTGCTTGTATATATATACATATTATATATACTTTGATTGTGTGCATTGACATTTAGTATGCATGTATATATATTATAATAATTCACTCAGTGAGGTCTGACTCCCCTCCGTTGACCATTTTTCAGGAGAGTCATCGTCTTCAGACCTCAATAGCAGGTCTGTACGCCGGATTTCTTCCGCCCCGGCTTCTTTATGTAAACTGCTTATCTGAGTATTGAGTTTTATTTTTATAATCTAGACATTGCAGTAGTTGTAAATTAATTATGGATTTTATGTATTATATTTGTGTGAATTAGGTATTTTAAGAATTTGAACTGGATTTGTATTAAAAGATTTATATATATGAGATGAGAATTTGATTTAAATTCCCTGGTGGTGGATTATTATTTTTATATTTATGGTTTTATTCTGCTGCACAATATTTTATTTAATTGTGTTATTATTATTACTATTGCATGTTTATTTTATTTTTAGGCTTGTTACGGGTTCCGGATTCGAAAGAATTCCCGTTTTCGAGCGCCGGTCATGGCCCCTATTTTGGGTCGTGACACGCCGCCTTCCCTAGCTGCTTCGCCACCCTCTTCGACACCAGTGGTCACTGTAGAACCCGAAGAAGCAAAAAATCAAGCCACCTCCGTTCAACCACATTCCGGCCACCATTTTTTATGATTCCGGTGCCGTTTTGCTCCTAGAACTCCATAGAAGCCGATTCCAAGCTTCTTTAGCTTGAAAACTCGATTTGCTAAGGATTTGAACTTCATTTCATTTTCGGCCATTTAAGTTTCTAGATTTTTTTAAACTTTGATCTTAGTGATTTGAGCTAAATTCCTTCACAAAAGTTGCTTCTCCTAGCTCAATCTACATCCTAGAATTTCTGTAGAATTTTTGGAATTTATTTTGATTTTTGTGAATTTTTTATTATTTTATTAATATTTTCTAATTTTCGTAAATTAATTAAATAAATTGTGAAATTGAGATTTTTTGGTGTTTATAGAGGTTGAAATTAATTTTATAAATTAATTTATAATTTTTGTGATTTTTGTGTAATTAATATAATTTTAATTAGTTTAGGTGAATTTTGAAAATTTAGGTTAAATGAGTATTTTGTTAAAATTAATTGGTTAATTGAGTATAATTATTGATTTTATTGAATTATATGTTGAGAAAATAATTTTTGAGTAATTATATAATTTTTAGTGAATTTTTCAATAATTATTGTATATTATGTGAATTTTTATATATTAGGGGTATTTTGGTAATTTGGTAGTAATATTAGTTGAATATTAAGTTTAATTGGTTTTAATAATTATTTGGGGTGTAAAAATGATTTTTACAAATTATTTACTATTTTTAACTAATTAAAACTATTTTTCAAAATTTATTTTCAAATTATATATAATATACTATTTTTGTAAATGAATGAGTTTTTAGTGATTTTTAATATGTTTTTGGGCTAATTAAGTAATTTGGATTTATAAAATGAATTTCTGCTAATATTTGTGAATTTATCGAGAATTATCAATTTTTATAATATTTTATTAATATTAAGGTTTTTAAGTAAAAATCGGTAAAATAATTATTTTTAGTGTTTTGATATCTAAATTTCTATATTTTGGTATACAAAGGGTATTTTTGGTATTTTTGGAATTTTTAGGTATTCTGTGTATATCTCGTGAATTGTGAACCTCGGTCGGTAGAACTATAGTTTGGGAATCCGATCGAGGAGTAATGTGGATATTTGTATTCGAAGTATATTTTCTTGCAGGACCGGCTTTACTTTTTAAGTAGAGAAATATCCGTTTTACAGGGGAGGTTCTGCCAAATTTTCGGTAGAATTCTTAAAATGTGACATTCAGTCAAATTCTTATTCTTTGTCTGTGTTTAGAATTCTAGATCGAATCTCTAGAAATTTCTTTAGATTTATTCTAATTCCGTGTTAATATTGTATTTGTTAGTTGCGTTGAGACCGAGGCCTAGTGGACTAGGCCCGTCTCGTCGAACGCACAATTATGACTTGTTATTTTATATATACGTGTATTAGGATGCATGTTTTTAGAATTGTAAGTTTTAATTGTATGAAATATGCATAAATAATTTAATAAATGCTTAAGTATGTTTTAGGTATATTTTAGTATATTTTTGGTATATTTTAAATTAAATGCATGTATTATTCTTAATTTATACCTAAGTTGTTTTTAAGTATATATATGGTTTATTTTTGGTTTATTTTATAATTGAACTAAATTTATTTGACATATATATACTCGAAATATACTTGGTTTATTTTTGGTATATTTCTAGTATATATATGGTTTATATTGCCATTTAATTTAATATCATGCATCATTTATTTTACGAATGTATGAATTTATTTTAATGAAGGAGATCGATAGAACGTGCTACCTAGTGGGCAGCACTAGGACCGAGTACATACCGGTACAACGATAGAATTTAGGTTAAATTACTAACCTATTGGTGGATTAAGACTTGTTGATTAATCTGATTAATGTGAGATGTGATTTGAGAGTGTGATTGCTGGACTTCGGTTGATCAAGTATCTCGGGGCCAATCACACTGACAGTCAGACTGCTGTAGCTCGGTTGACTTAGTGTCTCGGGGCCAGTCTACTGTCCAAATGGAATAAGTGAATTTATTTGAAATAAGTGAGCCTGTATGGCTAGAGTGTTGTCTAATACAAATTGAGGTTGTGATCATTTAAGGTTCTATTTGATCCTTCATAAATTGATATTTTTCAGTATTATATACAAAGTGATTTTAGCATCTGTGTGTATTTGTCTGTATATATATTTATTATATATATTTTGTTGAGTGTCTGCATTTGACATTTTGTTATGCATGTGTATATATTATAACAATTCACTCAGTGAGGTCTGACTCCCCTCTGTTGACATTTTTCAGGAGAGTCTTCGTCCTCAGACCTCAGTAGCAGGCCTATACGCCGGATTTCTTCCGCCCCGGCCTTATTGTGTAAACTGCTTACCTGAGTTTTTTTTTTATTCTAGACACTACAGCAGTGGTTTCAGTGAGCTGTATGTATTATATATGTATGAGATTTAAATTTTAAAAGTTTGAACCGAGAATTTGTATTGAAAGATTTTATATATATGAGATGGATTTATATTATCGAATGAGTTGATGGATTATTATTTTACTTATGAGATTTAATTCCACTGTATAATATTTTATTTAATTTAATATTTATTGTATGCTTTTATTTTTTGAGGCTTGCTACGGGTTCCGGATTCGAAAGAATTCCCATTCCCTAGTGCCAGTCATGGCCCCCTATTTTGGGTCGTGACATTGGCATAGAACAAAGTTGCCTTAGGGTCAGATATACCCTACTGATAGGCAGGCTATATTGGCGGTGCAATTGGAGGTATTGCAGCTTCCTTATACTCTAGCTCTATAGGATCCTCATCCTGTAGCTCTCGCTGTCTACGGCGATCTACCACTCCTCAAGGTCTACCTCTACCTCAGCTTCTGTGCCTCACTGGCAGCTCAGGAAGTAAAATCTCATCCTAAAAAGACTCATCATCCTCGGCCTTAATGACCGATGGAGCGACACGCGCTCGCCTCCTTATTCTGAAAAGATAAAATCGAAGAGATTCAAACAAAACAGATAATCTAGTGGTCATGCGGAATACTAAATCGAGGAAAACTTATCGAAGACATACTCAAACCTAATTAACTGTAGTAGCTTCAAAGAAAACACAACTCTAAAAACTTAGGGCCACAACACTAATAACCTAGGCTCTGATACTAACTTTGTTATGGCCCAAATAGGGGAGTAATGACTGGCACTAAAGAATAGAAATTCTTTCGAATCCAGAACTTATAGCAAGCCTTAAAAATAAAAACACATGAAATAAATAAATAAAAAAACATCAGAATTAAAACTTAAGTCGATATAAAATAAATACTTAACTATCATATCATAAAATAAACATATTTCCATACAATATTCATATAAAGGTCTCTTATATTAAAATAACATTCTATAAATACAAAGCACCACTACTGCAGTTTTATAAAATACAATAAAGTTCAGATAAATAATTTACATAATCTAGCTGGGGCTGAGGAAGTCCGGTGTAGGGGTCTACTACTAAGGTATGATGATAAGGAATCTCCTAAAAAAAATATATTGAGGGGAGTCAGACCTCACTGAATAAATTATTATGATATATATACATGCAATCTAAGTCATATATAGTCAGGCATTAGTATAACTATAAATATATACAAACATTTTACACGAATGCTAAAAACTCATTTTATATAAATAATAGATGCATAAAAAAACTTATTTTAATTGAAGGACCGAAGCATAACCCTAACAGTTCGTAACCTCAATCATAAAAATCATTAGCCAACAGGCTTAATCAAAACTCAAAGTATTTATTTATCCAACTTAAGGTAGTAGACTGGCCCCGAGTACACTAGGTCAACCGAGGTTCCGCAATCTCACTACCTACATGACTGGCCCCGAGTACACTTGGTTAACTGAGGATCCACAATCAACCTATCCCAAAACCAATATCTCAATAGCAATATTACATTCTCAACCTAATTTTATCGTACTATCTCGCAATAGTCCTAGCGTAGCCCACTAGATAGCATGTTCTACTGCTATCCTTCAAATCATTCTTATAATTATTAAAAATAGTAAAATGCATAATTAAAATACTTGTGGCATTCATTTAAAAAGGATATATCACCTATATACTAAAAGTATACTATAAATATACTAAAAATATACTAAATGCATATGTTGAATATATTACAAATATACTAAATAGATATACTAAAACATGCTAACGTATATATGTCATATATATACAAATTATATATATATAAAAAAACAAACTAAGTTAAATGTCACATTTACCAAAAATATACCTAAAGTATACCAATAATATATTTCGTCATTTAATAAAATAATTCATATTTAAACTCATTATGAAATTTAAAACTCGAATTCATGCACCCTATATGCAATGCATATATAAAATAATAACTCACAAGTTTGCATTTCTCAAGATTGAATCAACCAACCCGGTCCAATAAGTCTCAATTTCGACATAACTAGAAAATAAATAATAATAACAAATTAGAATAAATTCCTAACTTATACTTCTAAAGGAGACTTGATCTAAGAATCCAAAACTCAAATGATACAGAAATTTAGGATCAACCCGACATCACGTTTTACTAAAATTCTATCAAAAATTTGGCAAAACCTCCTCTGTAAAACAGACATCTCTCTATAGACAGTCGAGCCAATCCTGTAAGAAAAATACACTTCTAAAACACAAGGCTCAACACCTCGGGTTTGAACCCCAAACTATACAAATTCCCAACCGAGGTTCACAATTCATCAAAAATACAAATAAAATAATAAATATATTAAAAAATTATTAAATTCCATAAATATCCACAAAATACCAAAATATAATATATATAAACATTAAATCATTAAATATAATTATTTTCACAACAATTAAATAAAATCTCAATTAATAATATAATATTAATAAAAATCCAATTTTTCCATAATTCCACATAAAATGGTAAAATTCACTTTTATATACTCAAATGGCTTAACTATAAAATAAAGGTAATTAAAAATCCATTTAATCACAAAAATAGTAAATAATATATTTTTTGAAAATAAGTTTTGAAAATTAGTATTAATTAGTTAAAAATAGTAAATAATATATAAAAAATCATTTTAATACCCTATATAATTCTACAATCATTTAAAACATATTATTTAACTATAATTTCCACAAAATTACACAATTAACCTATATATACAAAATTCACATAAAATAAAAATATTCTCAAAAATTATATAAATTCACTAAAAATTATTTTAATAATTCTAAAATTATTAACTCAAATTAATAACACTAATTTAACTAAATTTTCATTAAAACTAATTAATTAACATACTATCAAAAATTCAATATTTTAATATTAAAATAACAAAAATTACCCATAATTCAAATTAATACAAAAAAAATTTTAAAAAAATATATTTTTGAGAAGCTAAAGTTGCCAAGATCAACATTTCTTAAGCAAGAATCCATAAAATCAATCAATATCAAGTTCAAAAAAAAACCCTAAAACACATAAACTAAAAATTGAAGATAACTCAAAATCAAAGGGATTTAAGCTTGAACGAAGTTTGAAAATAAACCCACCGAAGCTTGGTGGTTCAAACAAGATCGGTGCGACGCAAAATGGTGGTCGAAATCGAAGTCGCCAGCGAGAAGCTCCTCCCTACTGCTGCTGCTGTTTTCGGTGATTCTAGCAGCTACTGATGCGTCCCGGCGTGACGGAAGGGAAGGAGGAGGCGAAGGGAGCCGATGATGACTAATGGTGGTCGCTAGTGGTGGCTGTGGTAGCTCCGATAGTGCAGGCAGAGTCTCGGGAAAAAGAAGAAGAATAAAAGAAAAAGAAAGGAGAGAGAAATAGATTTGACCCATTTTTTACCTTTTTTAATTATGAAAAGTCTAAAATGCCCCTCAAACCAAATGACAATAATAATAATATGAACAATAATAATAATATTAACAATAATAATATTATTATTATTAATAACAACAACAACAACAATAATAATAATAATAATAATATATAAAAAAAAATATTTTTGAGAAGCTAAAGTTGCCAAGATCAACATTTCTTAAGTAAGAATCCATGAATCAATAATATCAAGTTCAAAAAAAATAAAAATCCTGAAACACATAAACTAAAAATTGAAGATAACTCAAAATCAAAGGGATTTAAGCTCGAACAAAGCTTGGAAATGAACCCATCGAAGCTTAGTGGTTCCAACAAGACCGGTGCAATGCAAAATGGTGGCCTGAATCGAAGTCACTGGTGCGAAGCTCCTCCTTACTGTTATTGCTGTTTTCGACACTTCTGACGACTACTGACGCGTCCCGGCGTGACGGAAGGGAAGGAGGAAGTGAGGGGAGTGGCTGGTGGTGATCGCTAGTGGCAGCTTCGGTGGCGGCTATAGTGGCATAGACAGAGTCTCGAGAAGAAGAAAAAAAAAAAAAGATAAAGAATGGAGAAAGAAATGGATTTGACCCATATTTTACCTTTTTTTAATTATAAAAAAATTAAAATATTCCTCAAATCAAATAACAATAATAATATATAAATAAAATTTAAAATTTATTAAAATTACATATCTCCAAAAAATTTAATATTATTTAAAATATAAAATTTTTTCAATGGACGCCTTGTTGTCAGGAGTTATCATCACATTGGGAAGCAAAATCTTCCTCCTTTCCAAGACAACTTGGGCTTACATGCGAGAAGAAAAAGCATGAGGTTGTTAATGGGCTTAAGATTATGAGCATCAAACTAACGCCATATACACCAAGCCCTATATCTGTATCCAAACCAAGCTTGCTATTCTGGACTGCAGACACAGATCATCTGCGCCATTGGCACTGTTTCTCAGGACAATCTTTCTCTCAAGGTTGTTCAAACTAACTTTAAAGCTATTTCCAGGCAAATCGCATTCAGCTCAGCTTAAATAAATAGCCTTTTAGGCCTTTTGCTACGTTCTTTTTGCTTTGTTCCTTTTGGATGACTGTAGATAGTCAAATAGTTTACTTCTTCCTTATGTTATCTCTATGAAGAAGTAGATTATGTGGCTATTCCAGCCGGACGTAATCTATGACTTTTAATGAATCATGATTGTTAAAAAAAAAAAAAAAGACTTATATATATATATATATATTTTTTTTTTTTTCTTTTTTCGACAAACACAAATAGATTTATATTATGGCGTGCATGGAGTGAATTAATTAATGTAGGAGTCGGTCGAAACCAAAATGTACGAGTCAATAACAGCCTTATTTAGCACGCGTGACCAAAACACAGAGAATGGTCAAATTTTGAGACGTCCACCGCAATCTAATGCCATCAAATCTATAGTCTCATTCTCTAATACCATCAAATTTCTATGTCAAATTGTATACTTGTCACTTCGTTCACATCATAATAATAATAATAATAATTAACTTGATAATGTATGAAAAATAAAAAAAAATATTTATTCATATTATACTTAATAACTAATAATAATATTAACAATAGTAGCAGTAGTAGATTTTAACTTTTTATAAATTATTGGTGTTTAAAATTTTACTACATTTAATTTGAATTTATAGATAAAATAATAAAAATAATAAAAAATTTTAAATAATTAATTTAATATAATTACACATATCAATACCTAAATTTAATATATTATTTAAGTAAAAATAAATTTTTGTATTTATTGACTGTATTATATTTTTATTAATTAAATATATAGTAGAGGAAAGAAAAAATTGAATTAAAATTGGAAAACAAAAAGAAATCAATAATATATATATTATTTCCTTCTAGGAGGGAGACTTTTTAGATTGGAATAAATAAATAAATAGTGTCTGAACTTTTCGTTTTTGCTATAGTGTTTGAATAATTATTTTAATAATAAGGTGTCATAACATGTAAAAAATTTGTAAATAGTATTTTTAATAGGTTAAAGTGTTTATATGTCTTAATTAAAATAATAAATTTACTTAAATACTTTTTTTTATATGAAATATTATGTTCTTTTTATTCTAATTATTTTTTAAAAAATTATTAGCAAAAAAGTATCTTTATTTATCAAAGTAAACTAAAAAATTAAATATTATTTTAAAAAAATTATTTTATTAATTATAGTAGTTGAATTTAATTTTTATTCACAACATTTCAGTCAAATTAAATTTTTATTATTTATTTTTAATTATAATAATGTATTTTATTTTAGTAAATTATATTTTTCTTTTCAGTCTTTTATGATAAATTTTAAAAATAAATTGAATATTTTTATTTTAATTTAATTTTTCAATAACAGTAGTAAAATTTTATTATTTTATTTTAATAACATACAGTAAATTTTTCTTTTAAATTTAATGGGAAATTTTAAGGTAACTTTGCTTTTCATATACTTTACCTTTTACTCTGCTTTTATCATCTTAAAATTAGAGTGAATTATCTAATCTAATGGGAATATTAGCAAAGTAGAATTTACTTTGTAAAAACAAAATAACTATAAAATGCACCAAATTTAATATATATGAGTGAAAAATAAATTTTTTATTTGGAAAAAAAAAATGAAGTCTAATATAAAAAGAGCATTTAAGACAATTTATTGTTTAAAATAAGACATTAAGTATTTTAATCTATAAAATCTGTTAGAAATATCATTTTAGACATTTTTACAAATTTAGACATTTAATTGTAAAAAAAAAATTATTTAAACACCGAAATAACAAAAATAAAAAAGTTTTAACACCATGTATTTATTCTTTTTTAGATTAAGTTCATTTCCATCTCAATAGAATTAAAGAAACTCAGTTTTGGTAATGGCTCACAAAATATTTTCAACATACTAATAACTTTAATAGCTAACTGTCATATACTCTATCCGCCAATGAACTTTAGATCAGTTGGTCTAAAAAGTTGCCTTGGGTTTAAACCATAAGTGGTGCAAAAGTTTTGGACTAAAATGTCTGCTAATAATAGCAATATTAAAATAGTTAGTGATAATCTTAGTATTAAAGTAGTATTATAATTGTTGTTCGAGAAAATCCATCAAATTATATATATATATATATTTGTGTTTGTGCGCACGCGTGTATGTGTGAAAGAGAAAGTGATATATTATATCTTCAACTTTAATTCAATTATCAATTAAATTATATTTTAAATTTCATTTTAATTTGTTTTTTTAATTTTATAAATTGTGTCATTCTCTTTAATTTTATTTGAAAAATCTAATTATATTTTTAAAAATTATTTTTAGATCCTTATAAAATAAATTTGACAGTTATTGAATTTTTCTTTTTCTTAAAAAAAATAAAATAATTTTTTTTAAGTTTTAATTTTATCATTTTTGAAATAATTTTAAAAATCAAATTTTAATTTTTTTACATAAAATTTTAACTTTTATATATCAATTAAAAAAATAAAAAAGTAATAATTTATGAATCAAATTATTATATAAACTAATATTAATAAAAATAAATGAAGTAAGCATTTTAAACTATCATTATAAATAATAATAAATTTTAAATATTTCTTTTTTTTGAAAAAATAAATATTTTTTATATTTTTAACTAACATTTTTAGTCACTCAAAATTTTTTCTTTTTTTATCTAACACTTTTTTTGCTTGAACTCTATTAAAAAAAATTTTAAATAATGTGGTTAAAAATTGAAAAATAAATATTAAAATAATTAAAATTTAAGAATTTTTAGTAAAAAAATAAAAAATTATAAAAATTAATTTTAAAATTTATATTAAGAGTGACAAAATTAAAATTTAAAAATATATTCTTACATTTTATTTTTTTTCTTATAAGAAAAAAGGACAAAAATTTAATAAGTTACCAATTTATTTTATAAAAATTAAATTAAATTAATAATTGATTTAATTAGGGTGTGGTTTTGAATTTCATGACATGCGACGTCATTCGAAGCTGCTCATCCTTCCACATTCCATGTGGGGAAAATTAAAACCAACCATCTAAAGGCATCAACGTGAAACAGTGCAACACCACACCCTTTTTTTTTTTTTTTGGAAAAGATCGCCAGTGATTTATTTGTTGGAATTATGGAAGGAGAGAGTTCCGTCCCCCTACGCATCAAAGGTGAACTGAATGAAAACGACACGTATCACATATCTTGCATTATTATTGGTAATAAGTTTACACCCTTCAATTTGAAGGCTTCAAACTTTTAGATAAAAGCTACACAGGATGAACATATATCGTTTATAGGTATAATATATATAATTAATATTTTATTTTATAATTTTATCATTTTAATATATGAACTTAGTTAGAATACACTAATTCATACTAATATGATAACATAATGTACTTAGAGTTTTTCGTATCTGTCATTTTTTATCATTTTGACATATTTATTTATAAATTTTAATTAGTCAAATCCTCATGATGTGACACATGCTGATTCATTATTCTATAACACATGCATTGATAGAGTTTTTAAAATTATATTTTAATCAAGTTAAGATATCAAAATGATAAAACTATAAAGTGAAATATTAAATTAATAAAAAGTAATAAATATAAAAGATTATATATGTATTATGTAATTGCTTATATTATAGTACAAATATTTATATTTATATAAATAGAATTATAACTATTAAATTAATTTTTATTTAATTATAAACATTAAATATATATATAAAATGAGATATGGTATTAATTGACAAATATTAATGTGCATTTGCTTCTAATATTTGAAACTTTTACTATTAGTAAGTTGCAAGTAATGCACCCAATGATCCACTAATTATTCCTTTCTTTCAAATTTCAGATTTTGTATTTATTTTTACTATTGATTAATTTGATTTAAAATATTTTATAGAATTAATTTAATTTTATTTAAAAAGAAAAAACTATTTTGTATTATACGATAATGAATACACTGAATTATTAATATTCTAGAAAGGATATTACATTAAAGTTTTTTATCTTCAATTCAATTCATCTAGTTACTAATTAGCACATGTGCAAGATCATTATAGATTCACATATATTCTCCAGCAATTTCCTAGTAATTAGCATATATATACAGCTATAATTATGGTCAAACTTTTACTAGAAATTTTTTCCTTTGAAGTGTGGTTATATATATATATATATACGGTGGTGAACTGATGAGTTATCTGACCAGTCCACTGATGATATATATATATATATATAAATATATAGTTTGATGTGGTCTTGACTATTTCTTTTCCAATTCCTTAATCAACTTTTTTGTTGCAAAATTGGATTGTTGCTATGTATTCATTAATTAGAACATAAAGTTGTCAATGTCATTTCTTATGGCTCCAAAACGGCATTTGCTTTAATATTATTGTTCTAGTCAATATTAGTTAACCTAATTTATTCCTTTTTTTTTTTCCCTTTTTTATGGTGAAAGAATTGAACATGAGATGAACTAGTACGTACAGATATAAGTTGATTCATTTAATTGTTTGTTGATTTTTTTAAGGGCTTTATTTTAAATATCGAACGTCAAAATTGGGTGAACTAATTGTATAACTCTTTTTAAAGTATGTTCAATTTTCATTTACTCTATTTTAAAAAAAAAATATTAAATATCAAATCAAATTGAAGAACTTGGATTTGATTTTTATAAAATTTTATGTATTTTGAAAAGTAATATATTTGATTTTTGAAATTTTTTGAATTTAATAGATCTAGCCCTCCATTATTCACTTGGTTGTGATTAACAATCCACAACATACAAAGTCTACATTTATGGCCTATCAATTTTTAGTTTTCTACATTTTCTAGGTGAATTGTTTAATCAATTTGTCATATATATATATATATATATATATATTGATGTGGTGAGGTAATTGCAAGCTCACATGAAAAGATGGGTAGGTGATCAAGTTAGCGAAGTGGGTAATTGTTAAAGATGTGTAGAGTACCATTCAACAAAAGGAATCACTTCAAAAGATAAAGACAAAGAATTCCCCCATGCATCATCAATCACACCAACAAAAGTCATCCATTTAGAAGTCGTTGGTGGATGGATTCCTTTCAAATTAACTACAGCGTCTTATAATAGCATTTAAATTTTAGACTTTTTTGCTTCCTAGAATTGGCTCATATTTGTTGTTTGTAGTTGTAGGTAACTCCAATAAGAATCAATCTTTCTGTTAGTGGCATTGAAAATTTTGCATTATACATAATGGAAATTTCAAAGGAAGAAGAAGAAGAAGAAGAAGAACCACCTCTCTTTGTCTTTGTCAAGTAATCTAATTGACTTCACATTCCATCCTCTAATATAATACGTTATCCATCTTCAATAATCAAATGATTAATGCTCTTGATTAAACTTCTTTACCACCCCACTTATATGACAATATTTACAAAAAGAAAAGAAAATATGTCTTGGCAAACTAATAACTTATTCTTGATTTTTTTACATACTCTACCCAGTAGGATACACTTTAACAACCATTTTTTTTTTTTAAATCATGTTGGATGCACTGATACTCAATGCAAATTTCAACAAATACTACTACTTTTTCTTTTCTTTTCTTTTCAATTAAGGTTTAATAGGTCATGAACTATATTAATTAAAAAAAAAATGTAACTTTTCATTTTGCAGGTCCACTAAATTACCTTTTGCCCTTATTTCAGGTGCCATAAAAAATTGGAAGCAAAAACATAATTTTGTGAGCATGACAGATTGTACAACACTAGATAATTTTTCCCTGGATAGTTTTTTCCTTTTTAATTATAAAAATAAAAATTAAATTCTATATCTCAAAATTTTAAAAGTTACTGTTTAACTACTTTTACACTGACATATGTATATATTTTGATATAATACAAAATAATATTAAGTTTTAAATCTTGTTAAAACAAAATAATATCCACAATTGCTGTAAATTTTGGGTAGACAAATTTAACAGTTTATCATATTTATCACACAATCACACAATTAATCCTACAAGCTAAAAGCTAATGTACTATACCGAATATTTGTTGGATAAAAAAAAAACTCACTTAGTCTTGTAAATTTCTATATTGTCATGAATTCATCCATGCCCCAGATGTAATTATCTCCAAATTCACATCCAACCCAATTGCTTTCCGCCACAAGGCAATCGCCAGCCGGATGATTCTCAAATCCTCCAGATGTTGACCCATTTGCCAGGTTCACTGATTCCATGTTATAGTAACTAATGTCACAACAATAATAATAATCACCTTTAGCGTAGTTGCAGCCGTTACTGTTACTATCCATGGCATGCAAAGGGCTAGTTGGGTATTCTGATAATTGAGATATTCGGGAGATATTCATTGATTCTGTTGAAGAAATGCATGAATTTGAACCATGCTCTGAGTCTGAGTTATGCTCAGGGTGAGCCTCCAGCAGGCTACAGTTCTTGTCTTTTAACTCTTCTTGACCTGAAGCAACTTGTGGCAGCTGGGGCAACTGCGGTGGTCGTGGCGGAGGCGGCGGTGATTGTAAAGTATTAACAGGAGTAGGAACATAATTGACAGGCTGAGAAAGTGTTGATGAGTCTTGGGATAAGGTAGCTAATGATGATCCAGCTGATTCAATCTTTTGAAGCAATCTTGGCATCCAAAAACACCTAACTATTTCTTGAAAAGCTGTGCTATTTGCATCTACCTTAAGATGCTTTGCTTGTTTTTGCACTCGTGTTCTCCAATAGTTCTTGATTTCATTGTCAGTTCTTCCTGGTAAATGTTGTGCTATTTTTGACCACCTATCATTCCAAAAAAAAAAAAAATCATTTACCTACAATTACCATATAATAATTAAAATGCAACTTTTTTTTTTATTTTTTTATTTTCTCAAGAAGTAATATATAATAGTACAGTTACAGTTAAAAATGTAGAATCAAATATCAATCTCAGGTGGTATAATTGGTTAGAAATTTATATTTTCTTAAATAAAGTTTTGAGTACCGAGTTTTTTACATTGAGAACCAAAGGTGAAAAGAATTTTATTTTTTAATGAATATTGAACCATCAAATAAATAAATAAATGTAGAATAAAATTAATGGTGACATTGATTTGTACATGTTGGTGGGCTCAGCTTGAGCAAGAATAAGATACAGAAGGTGTATGTGTTACCTGTTACCCAACTTAGAATGGAGATCAAGAATCAAGAGCTGTTCCTGTGGAGTAAGGTTTCCACGCTTAACATCAGGTTTTAGATAATTTAACCATCTCAGCCTGCAACTTTTGCCTGTTCTGCGTAACCCTGTAACAAAAAATAAAAAGTATTATAGTTCAAAGTGTGTATTAATTATATAGAAACTAACTAGTTCGGAGTATATATTCTTATATACCTGCACGTTTTGCAAGCAAATTCCATCGGCCTTCGCCATGGCGAGCAATGGAATGAACGAGAAGATTATCTTCTTCAAGTGTCCATGGCCCTCTCCTGAGCTCATGAGCACCATCTTCACTAGAGCTGCTGCTCATGCTTTTGCTTAAAGATGACATATAAATATAAATAGAATTGAGTACTGTAATGAATTAATGAGCATCAAGACTTATGCTATGATGAAAGCAAGCGAAGAAGCAATTTATGATTTACCTATATATATATATATAAAGACTACATAAAGAGAGAAGGGGACCAACTTTCAAAGGCTTTCACTGTAACAGCTTTCTTTTCAAAAGAAGTAGCTAATACAAGTAAACACAATGGAGTTTCCATTGAACTTCCTCAAATATGTATAAAAAATTAATAAGGGAAATAACAAACATTGTAAATCTTTTAGAATATTTTATCACTTGGTCTCTTGACCTATTTGCAGGCAAATCAAGGGGGAAAAAAAATTACTTTTTTTTGGGGGCAGAAGTAAAAATTTTCTTTAATCTGTTTTTCTTTAAGAGATCATGAACCTATGTTTTGTTCATCATGCATCAATCCAATGATTAATTTGTTCCGCGACGATAGCATCACAGACTGTAAAATGACAATTTTTTTAAAAAAATAATACCGTCACATGAATAATAGATAATATTATTTAAAATAATGTCTTTTTTGATAAATTCCTAATCCACTATTTAAAACAGCTCACTATGAATATCTTTTCTCTAATTTCGTTAATCTTCAACTTATGAATGCTAATATTCTTAGAAAAAAATGTTATATTAATTAAAATAATTTCTTTTTGGGATTTAAACGAGCTTTTTTTTACATTAAGAATTTCAAATAATAATAATAATAATAATAATATAAAAAAATTATGTACTGGTTGTATGCAAAATGGACAAATTAAAACGATCCTGCACATAGATTCAATTATCTTAGCATATAAAACAACTTAACAACTCATTCTGTAGTTTTTTTTTTTTCAATACATTGAAGAGATTCTGTCCGAAGAAAAAGTTGCAGCCCTGCAACTAATGACGAATCTCACTTGATTACCACGTTATTCATAATTAAATCATCTTTAACAATAATAATAGTTATTATTGTAAAAATTATTTTTATTAGAAATATATAATTAATTAACATGAATAATACAACATTATAATTAAAAAAAAGCACTATATATATAAATTATTATTGTTATTGTTATTATATTCTATAAAGCATAACAAACAATATTATATGATCAAATAGAAAGGCAAATAGTAATTACCCATTAATGTGTGTATCAATATAATTGACTTCACTTTTTCTATTAAAAAAAAAAGAACAATTACTTCCCTTCGATAAACTTGATAAATATAATATGTTTATGCATGAAAAATTTCACTTTTACAGAGCGATGATAGTATTAGCAAATTTATTTATTTTCTTTGCTATGATTTTATAAAGGAATATATGTTCGTATATGTGTTATATATTTTTGAGAAGAAGCATCTTTCAGATATAGCATGTGACAAAGAATCAAGAATAAGGGGGAAAAAAAAAAAGAAAAGAAGGAAAAGAATGGAAACTTGTGTGCTTCTTTTCTTGCAAATAACATGATCTATACTAATGCCTAAAGAGGCTTGGTCCTCTAAATAGGATACCATAAAGTTTACATGAAAGAATTGGGATATATGATTAAAGAGATAAGGATTGATTACCAAGAGAACAACTTAAACATTACTCTCTCTCATTCAGTCTCTAGAATTCAACTCACTCACTCAACGCAGGATCATTGTGATAGACACAAAAGAGAAGGGCCAAATTAAGAAAATGAGCATATAAAATCAAATTCTTGAAAATGAAACTTTTAGAATCAAATCT
This sequence comes from Mallotus nudiflorus, assembly GCA_947683625.1. Taxonomy (NCBI): domain Eukaryota; kingdom Viridiplantae; phylum Streptophyta; class Magnoliopsida; order Malpighiales; family Euphorbiaceae; genus Mallotus; species Mallotus nudiflorus. The sequence goes on from CANTUR010000001.1 coordinate 785,473, forward strand.
TTTTAATGCCTTTGTTAAAAGGGCTAGGTGCTGCCTTTGCATATATCAGTCTCCCTTACATGACATGAAACGTGCTTGACTGCACAAAAATGAAAATAAAGATATAACAATTTTATCACAAAAAAACAAGAATGTCTATAAAAACGTGCTCCTCTCTTTTGGTGTTTCACCTAATCAGGCGGCATAATTTTGATTTGATTTGTGTTTTTGCTTGGAATCTCATCAAACCATGACTTCTTCTTCTTCTTCTTCTTCTTTATTTACTTATTTTTTTTTTCAATCCCTTAATTTCTTCTTTTTAATTTCACATTTTTGTAGGTTTTTTTAATGATATTTCCATACACGGAAACTTTTATATATTCCCAATATATTATACTTAACAATTATCCATAGTCAGTGTATTATACTCAACTGTTAGTTTTCCAACATAAAAATAAGTATTTTATTTTTATTACTCAATTGTAAATCATTTATATAATGTTTCACAAATTCTATCCTAAATGCAATGCATTTGGTATAAATAATTTTTTTTAATAAATATAAAATATTAGAAAATATTTAAAATATGTACCACAAGTTTGATTATTGGATAATAAATACAGAAGAGTGTGTATTTGTAACTCTTGATACTTGTATAGATTATTTAATTATTATTTACTTATAGTTTTTACAACTTGAGGAGTGTTCAAAACAAAGACATTAATTAAAAAAAAAAAATACAGCACTTGGAAATGCTCCCTTACACTTGTCTATATATATATATATTTGTTCTTGCTGCTTTATTTGACCACCACCCTTGTGTTGCAATGTGCTGTTGTTCCTTTCATCTTTCCAATTTTTTTTTGAGTTGAAAACGGACTATTCATCAGCTGCCTCTGCCATTGAGTTCAAGTACAGACCCTTATTAAGCAGCCGCACATATTGTCGGCTAAGATAAGTTTAAGGTCAGTGGACGACCAACAACTAATAAGGCAAAAAAAAAAAAAAAAAAATCATTACTCAACATATATCTGCACTCTCGCTTTTTTGAAATATGAATAAAATCAAATTAATTCAAATTAATTCTCAGTTCAATTCGGAAAAAATTATAACTGCTGCAAATATCTATTAATAATTAATTTAATATGGTTATATATAATAATTTAAGTTCAAAACATCATTTAAGTAAAAATAACTATTTATTAACTAATTTCAGCAGTAATTAGTTGATACCATAGTCATTTTTTATTGTAAATATATATTTGAATGTCGTTATAAAATTTAAATTTTTAATTTTTTCACACCATAAAAAACAGATTAACATAATAAATACCAATTGTGTAAAAATATGCGTCTTGCTAATAAAATTTTAACAAAATTTTCTAGTAAATATGATGGAAATGAAAACAATTTTTGTTGAAAATATATCCATAGAATTTTTAAAAGATCATGAAAACTGGGGGCAGATTTGGATAGAAGAGGACAAGGGCCTCCATGTTCCATTGCAATTATGCATATGTAATTTTTCCTAGCTGTGTGCAAAGGGGCGGAGTCCAACTTGACTAGAATTGAGCATAGCCAAACCAACACATGGCTACGCGTGAATTGCTGTACCCAAAAGCAGAGTCCCATGGAAGAGTTGAGTAGGCCATAACATAGCTGTAACATGCTTTAAGACAAATGATAGAATATCGTCATAGTGAAAAAAATTTATAAAAAATAATTTAATAAAATTAATTTGAAAACTATAGACTAATTAAATATATTAGTTAAAAAATTATAATAAATATTCATAATAAATTCAAATATCAAATCAGATATTTGTATCATTTATTTTATCGAAAGTTGAATAGTTAAGTGATATAATTCTGTTAATGGATTAAGGGTTAAGAATTTGATCTTTACTTCTCTTTTTCAATTAAAATATATATAGTTAAGTTTTATATGAAAAAATATATAATTTTACTTATAGCTGTAAAGAGAGAAACACTTAAATATGGATAATATATTAAATAAAAAATTATGAAACACTTAAACACGGATAACATATTAAATAAAATATTATGTATAAATTAAAAAATTTAATTTTTATTAAATTACAACAAATAATTGAATAACTAATCCATACCAAAAAGTTAAAATATCAAAAAAAAATCATAAAAATAGATAAAAATTCAAATTAAATCTAAACTATTTATGAATAAAATTGAAAATAACTGGTATTTTAAAAAAATATTTATGTATTTAATTCAGCTTCAGTAATCGTTTACTAGTTTCTATTGAAGAAATGTATCAGAAATATCTTTTTTATTTTTTGGGTGCTAAACATCAACTGATCCATGATTAGAGTTCGAGATTAAGCGTGGAGTAATGTTGTCATTGATTGCAAAGTATGATGACTTGTTGACATGAGCTTGGAACTTAAAAACTTTTGTTTCATTTGATATGTCATATAGGTCAAAGCTAAGAAACGAGAATTAATTAGCTGATATAGCAGACGATGGTGATGACTAAGAATGACAATGATGTTATATCTATATTGCTGACGATGGTGATGATATAACAACACATTAAGAAGAGAAATGACTTTGATCAAAGCGCGATTAACGCCAACAATCTCATGTTTATTTTTTTAACAAAACACAAGTTAAAATCAAATTGCTGATGATGAAGATGATGATAAGAGAAGAAACCAAAACATAACGGTACGTAATAATATTTTTATAATATTTTAATTAATTTAGTTTGATTCACAGATTATGTGAATTGACTATTAAATTGAATTACACGGGTTAATTAATGAAGTGATTAAGTAAAATCTCGGTTGATAAATATAAATATTTCTGGAATTTGATTTAATTTATGATTAGATATTGCACGCAATACACACTTAGCCAACTCATGCTGGCCAAGTCCAACATGTTCCTAACAGCCATAATGAAATCTCCATGTCTTTCAACACCTCAGTCACGGAATGACTCGATTCGTCATGAAAAACATTTACTTATCTTCAGTTTGTTTTGTATTCTTTGAATTCTGGATAGGGCTTGGTTGGAAGCATTTCTTTATCTTTCATAAATGGAATTTAAAATAAAAAATATTCTAACTAAAATTATATAATAAAAATCGCAGAAGATAAATTAGACCATTTATATTTTTTTATTGTAATAAATTTATATCCATATTTGTGGAAAAAAAATATTAAAAAGTTTTATTTTGGAATACGTAAGTTCTGTTATATGTAAATACTCTAATTCTATTACATTTAAAATCCTATTTTTTCTTTCCAAAAAAATATGTATTTTATTCTAATTAAGGCTCCATTTGTTTGCGGAAAAATTTTTTTGAAAAATATTTTTTCTGAAAAATATTTTATGTAAATATTTTCAGAAATGTTTAGCTACAACACTAGAAAATAATTGAAAAATATGATTCTTTATGACATCAATATTTTTTATTATTCAAATTATCTCTTTGTAATTGAACTAATGTATATTCTTTATAAATTATCCTTTTATAATAGACCTGATATATTAATACAAAATCTATATAATAATGAATCTATATAAAAAAAATGAAAGGAAAAAAGAAGGGGATGAGAGAAAAAATGAAAAAAGAGTTTAAGGAGAAAAGAAGGAGAGAAGGTAAAGAAAAAAGAGAAAATAAAATTAAAAAAGAAGTGGAAAAGAAAAAAAGAAAGAAATAAGGTAAAAAATGAGTAAAAAAAAAGAGAAAAGGAGAAAAAAATGAGAGAAGAAAACAATAAAGAGAAAATAAAAATAAAAAAGAAAAAAATAAAGAAAAAATTAAAATTAAAAAAAATACTAAAACTAAAAGTAAGAAATAAAGAATATGGATATTTTAGGTAAATTTATCTTATTTTTAAGTATTGAAAACTAACTACCCATTGTAAGGATGAAAAGTTATTTTCCTATATTTTTAAGTTATTTTTTTAATTAATAATTTATTTTTTTGACTTATTTTTTAAATAATTCAAACATTGAAAAAAATATATATATATATTTTGAAAGAATAGTTGTCGTAAAAACAAACGGAGCCCCCTATTTTTTTCAACTATTGTCTACTTTTATTTTATTATATTTATTCAATTATTATTATTATACATATTAATAATATATATGTATTTTTAATAAAAAATAATAATAAAATAAAGCCATTGTAATAACTTTGTACATTTTTATCTATCATTAATTTGAAGTTTCATTTTATTAAAATAATTTATTAAATTTTTTACATAATAACAAACTCGTTCAAAATAATAACATATATTTTATATTTATATAATTCTAATATTCAATAAAATAATAATTATTTTTCAAAATTGTTGTTATATAAACATTATATATTTTTACATTTAAAACATGATTGGATATTTTTGCACTACATTTATTAATATCTACGCTCCACATTAATTAATATACTTGAAATACAAATTATACAATTATCTTAACTTATATTATCATTTTTATCAATAATATATTTTAACTTGCAATTTTTATTATTTATCAAAATAAATTGTACATATTGTAAAAAGGTATTTTTGATTTATTGAGTAAAATTATTTTTATTAAAACCTTTTTTAAAAATTTGTGATGCTATAAAAAAGCAGTCAAATCAATTGACGAAAAGTGTATAACAAATTTGCATGTAAATTTAAAAAAAAACTCTTAATTATGTAAATTTTTTAATTATAATAAACTATTTTTTAATATTTTAAAAGAAAAAAATATTATAAATGTGAATATTAATTTTAAAAATTTATAATTATTTTTTTTTCTTGAATAATTCAAGTAAAAAAATATGGAATATAAAATTCTAAATTTTGTATTCCATTTCAACCATATTTTATTTTTACTTATTCAAAATAAAAAAAACCCAATAGGTGGCCCTTGAACTTTAGTGGTTTGTTCATTTCAACCATAATTTATTTTTACTTATTCAAACTAGGAAAAATCCATTGGGTGGCCCTCAAACTTTTATGGTTTGTTTCATTGAGCTCCTATACATTTATTGTGTTTTAAAAGACTCTAAAATATTTATTTGATACAACATCGAACCCTTTTTTACCAGAGAGTAAAATTGATAGAAAAATGACGTTATTTCCATATTCATGTAGGATAGTGTCCTCAAACTCTATAACCACATAGGATTGTCTTCTTCAACTATCAAGAATAGGTTGGTAACCAAATTCAGCCTCTAAATTGAGGAACCGTGAATAAATTGAAGTAAGATTATAGAAGATATCACTTTATAGAAGTGTAAAGAAATGAGAATGACATTTGGAAGTGGGGTTGGTCGAAGTAATGTTTCTAAAGCAACAATTCTTGTGAAGCTTCTAATGGAATTTTTAGTTCAGTAGATGCACCAAGTATGTCACGATCCAAAACAGGGGTCATGACCGGCACTAGGGAATGAGAATTCTTTCGAATTCGGAACCCGTAGCAAGCCTAAAAATAAATAAAAACATGCAATAATAATAATAACATAGTTAAAATAATCTGCAGCAGAAATAAATCATAAATAATTAAATAATAGTCCACCACGGGATTTAAATCAACAACTCATCTCATATATATAAATAAACTTTTAATACAAATCTAGTTCAAATATTTAAAGTACATAACTCATACAGATATATTATAACATCCTTTTTCAATTTTACAACTACTGCAGTATCTAGATTATAAAAATAAAACTCAGGTGAGCAGTTTACATAGAGAAGCCGGGGCAGAAGAAATCCGACGTATGAGTCTGCTACTGAGGTCTGAAGACGATGACTTTTCTGAAATATAGTCAACGGAGGGGAGTCAGACCTCACTAAGTGAATTACTATAATATATATACATGCATAACTAAGTGGCAATGCACACAGTCAATAGTGTATGTAACAAATATATATACAAGCAAATACACACAGATGCAACAAAATCATTTTATATATTTTTACTGAAAATCACAGTTTATGAAGGAACAAATAGAATCCTAGAAAATCGCAACCTCAAAACAATGTTAGAAAACACTTTAGCCATACAGGCTCACTTATTCCAAATATATTCACTTGTTCCATTTGGACAGTAGATTGGCCCCGAGACACTAAGTCAACCGAGCTCCAGCAGTCTGACTGTCAGTGTGATTGGTCCCGAGACACTTGGTCAACCGAGCTCCAGCAATTACACTCCCACATCATATCTCACACAATAAATAATCAAATCCAATCAATATCCACAAATGGTTAGTAATATAGCCTAAATGCTATCAGCGTGTCGGTACGTACTCGGTCCTAGTGCTGCCCACTAGGTAGCACGTTCTATTGATATCCTTCATTAAAATATAAAACATACATTCATAAAAATAAATGATGCATGAATTTAATTAAAAATGGCAACATAAACCGTATATATACTAGAAATATACCAAAAGTAAACTAGGTATATTTCGAGTATATAGACGTCAAATAAATCCAATTAAATTACAAATTAAACTATAAATATATTCAAAGACATTTTAAACATAATTCATTAATAAAACATGCATATAGTTTAAAATATACCGAAAATAAACCAAAAATAAACTTAAGTACTAATTAAGTCATTATGCATATTTAATCAAAATAACACATATATTTCTAAAATCATGCATCTTAGAGCATATATATATAAAATAACAACTCACTATTTATTACGCTCCTCGAGACAGATCTGACGGGTCTTGTCCACTAGGCCTCGGTCTCAGCGCAACTAAACAAACAAATAATGACAGAAATCAGAATAAATCTAACAGAAGTTCTAAAGACTCGATCTAGAATACTAGACACAGAATTAAATAAGAATTCGACTGGACATCACGTTTTACGAGAATTCTACCAAAAATCCGGCAGAACCTCCCCTGTAAAACGGACGTCTCTCTACTCAAAGAGTAGAGTTGGCCCTGCAAAGAAAATAAACACAGAATTCACAATCAAAATCCCTCAGTTGGACTCCAAACTACAAATCACCGACCGAGGTCCACAATTCACGGAATATTCACAAAATACCAAAAATACCCTTATATACTAAAAATACATTTTATAAATCCAAATTACATAATCAACCATAAAACACATTAAAAACCAATAAAAACTCATTTATTTAGAAAAATCGTATAATATACATATAATTTGAAAATAATTTACGAAAAATAGTTTTAATTAGTTAAAAATACTAAATAATTTGTAGAAATCATTTTTGTGCCCTAAATAACTATTAAAACAGATTTAATTACATTTTTAGCCAATTTAATGTAAAATTATCAAAATATCCCTATATATATAAATTTACTAAAATTCACCAAAAATAATATAATTACACAAAAATTAATTTTCTCAACATATATTTCAATAAAATCAATAAATATACTCAATTAACCAATTTATTTCAATTAAACACATAATTAACCCTATTTTTCAAAATTACATAAAATAAATAAATTCAAAATAAATACATAAAAATTCACAAAAATTACAAATAAATTTTTATAATTCATTTCAACACCTATAATTACCATAAAACACAATTTCATAAATTAATTAATTAATTTTTGAAAATTAGAAAATATTAATAAAATAATCAAAAATACCCAAAAATCAAAATAAATTCCAAAAATTCCACAAAAATTACAGAGTATAGATTGAGCTACAAGGATCAAAGTTTGTGAAGGAAAATTTCATGAATCAAACAAATTGAAGTTAAAAAAAAATTCAAAACTCAAGTAGGCCGAATTTGAAAAATTGACAAAAACCTTACCAAATCGAGTTTAAAGCTTAAAGGAAGCTTAGAATCATCTTCTATGGTGTCTGAGGAGTTCAACGGCATCGGAATGATAGGTTTTGGTGGCTGGAAACGTGAGGTGTGGAGGAAGAAGCAACTTTCGGCCAAAACAGGTTTCTTGGCTTCACCGACGTCGGAGAGGGTGGAAGGGAGACACTGACGGTAGTCGGCCGGAGTTGCAGCGGGATGGTGAGGTGATGGCGTTGGGTTGAGGGGAGAAAGAGTCAATGGCAAGGTTTGTAAATTTGATAAACTTTATAAATTTGTATATATATATATATATAACTTTAATAATCTATACTTTAATATAATAGTTTTATATTCAAAATTTCTACACCACACAATTTAAAAAATAATTAATATATATACATATACACGTGTTAATTAAATAACAACTATATAATATATATACATACATAATTAAAATAATTACTAAACCCTAAAATTATTAAATATATGAATATATGTGCATGTATATATATGTATTTTAATATGACATTTAAAATAATGCATGGACTCATACAAATTTGTAAATCTATTTAAAATAATTAATATTAAATTATTTACGTGTCAATTTCTCCGAGAATACAATTCCGGAAAAATTTTACGTAAAGCACTTAAAATAATTAAGAATAATTAAAATAACTTAATGATTATCAAACATATAAAAATAATCATAAATATATACAAATTATTAATATGCATATCTCGATGCAGTATAAAAATATTTAAAAACTCGGGATATTACAGTCATCCCCCCTTACAAGAATTCGTCCTCGAACTCCAGAAAAGAATAATTACAAGATCAAGAAGGGAAGAGATACGGGTAAGAAGCTCGCATCTCAGCTTCAGTCTCTCACGTATGCTCCTCAACTCTGTTGCTACGCCACAGAACCTTGACCATCGGAATCTAGTTCGACCGCAACTATCGAACTTGATAGTCAACGATCGCCACAGGTTCTTCCATAAACGTCAAATCTTCATTCACTTCTACACTGTCGGGCTGCAAAACGTGTGAAGGGTCTGAGATATACTTCCTCAAAATCAAGATATGAAATACCGGATGCACCTGTGACATACTCGGGGGCAAAGCCAACCGATATGCAACAATGTCAACTCTCTCCAGAATCTCAAACGGTTCGATATATCTCGGTGCTAACTTACCCTTCCTGCCAAATCTTATCACACCCTTCATCGGAGACACCTTCAGAAAAACATAGTCTCCAACCTGAAATTCCAAATCTCTGCGCCTAGGATCTGCATAGCTCTTCTGCTTGCTAACTGCGGTCTCTAATTTGTGCTTAATCACGGCGACTTTCTGTGCAGCATCCTGAACCATCTCAGGTCCAGTCAAAGCTCTTTCCCCAATCTCATCCCAACTCATAAGGGATCTACACTTCCTTCCATACAACGCCTCATATAGTGCCATACCAATACTGCTATGGTAGCTGTTATTATATGCAAACTCTACGAGTGGTAAATGATCATCCCAGCTACCTCCCAAATCCAGGACACACATCCTCAACATATCTTCTAGTGTCTGGATCGTTCTCTTAGACTGACCATCTGTCTGAGGATGAAAAGCAGTACTGAAATCTAACCTAGTGCCCATTGCTTCCTGCAACTTCTGCCAAAAATGAGAGGTAATCACTGAACCTCTGTCTGACATAATGGACACAGGTATTCCATGAAGGTACACAATATGCTTCACATATAGCTTCGCCAATCTAGCTACAGAATAAGTGGCTTTCATAGGCAAGAAATGTGCAGACTTCGTCAACCTGTCTACAATCACCCAGATGGAATCCTATCCATCCTTAGAACGAGGCAAACCTACCATAAAATCCATAGCTATCCTTTCCCACTTCCACTCGAAAATAGGAAGAGGCTGAAGCTTTCCAGAAGGCTTCTGATGTTCAGCTTTCACTTGTTGACACATCAGGCACTTAGCAATATAATAAATGACATCCTTCTTCAGTCCGTCCCACCAATATAAATCTCAGATACTGTGGTACATCTTAGTGACACCCGGATGTACGCTATAGATTGTAGAATATGCTTCCTCTAGGATCACTTCTCTCAAATCCTCCACATCAGGAACACACAATCTACCACTGATCCACAACACACCATCATTATCAAGTGTGAAATCAGTGAACTTCCCTGCTCGAACATTCTCTGCAAGCACTTCTAGAATAGGATCTTGGCTTTGAGCTGCTTTAATCCTATCCCTTAGTACAAATCGTACCTTAAATTGAGCTAGCAGTCCACCTGACCTACTGATTTTCATCATCAGACCTTGATCCACCAACAGATGCAACTCCTGGATCAACGGTCTCCTCTCAATACTGATGTGAGCAAGACTGCCTGAGGACTTTCTACTCAAGGCATCTGCTACCATATTAGCCTTGCCCGGATGATATAATATCTCACAGTCATAATCCTTTAACAACTCCACCATCTTCTCTTCCTCAAATTCAGATCTCTCTGCTGGAAAATGTACTTAAGGCTCTTATAATCAGTAAAAATCTCACAAGTCACCCCGTACAGATAATGTCTCCAAATCTTCAGAGCAAAGATCATTGCAACCATTTCAAGGTCATGTGTGGGATAGTTCTGCTCATGCTTCTTCAACTGCCTTGAAGCATAGGCTATCACCCTACCATTCTGCATCAACACACAACCAAGGCCAACTCTAGAGGCATCATAATAAATTGTGAACTTGTCCATACTATTAGGCAAAGCTAGCACTGGGGCTGTGGTCAACTTCTCCTTCAACAATTGAAAATTGTTCTCACAAGCTTCAGACCACTCAAATCTAACATTCTTTTGAGTCAAGCGAGTCATAGGGACTACAATTCTAGAAAAATCCTATACAAACCGCCTATAATACCCGGCTAAACCCAGAAAACTTTGAATCTCAATAACAGAAGTTGGTCTAGGCCACTCAGACACTGCTTCAATCTTCTGTGGATCAACCTGGATACCCTCTTTAGACACTACATGTCCAAGAAAAGAAACACTCTCCATCCAAAAATCACACTTCGAGAATTTAGCATAAAGTTGATGATCTCTCAGTGTCTGCAGTACAGTCCTTAAGTGATATACATGCTCCTCCATACTCCTCGAATAAACAAGTATATCATCAATGAAGACTACCATAAATTGATCCATATATGGTCTGAATACCCTGTTCATCAGGTCCATAAAAGCTACTGGTGCATTAGTCAAGCCAAAAGACATCACCAGAAACTCATAATGGCCATATTGAGTGCGGAATGCCATTTTAGGAACATCGGCTTCACTAATCCACAGCTAATGATAACTTGACCTCAGATCAATCTTGGAAAAGAACTGTGCACCCTGTAGCTGATCAAACAAGTCATCTATCCTCGGGAAAGGATACTTATTCTTCACTGTCACCTTATTCAGCTCTCTATAGTCAATGCACAGTCTCAGGGTACCATCCTTCTTCTTCACAAACAGAACTAGTGCACCCCAAGGAGAAACACTGGGTCTGATAAAACCCTTATCCAATAACTCTTGCAACTGCTCCTTCAACTCTTTCAACTCTGCAGGAGCCATTTTATAGGGTGGCATAGATATAGGAGTAGTACCTAGAACCACATCTATACAGAACTCAAACTCTCTGTGAGGTGGTAAACCTGGCAACTCCTCAGGAAAAACATCAGGAAACTCACAGGCAACAGGAACATCTGTGAGTGACAACTTCTCCACTGAAGTATCCCTGACTAATGCCAAATATCCCTGACATCCTTTCCTCAGTAATTTCCTAGCCGTAATAATAGAAATAAGATTCTGAGGTTCGAAATTCCTATCACCCATAAACTTAAATTCTTCTTCATCATGAATTTTGAAAGTCACCTCTTTATTCCGACAATCTACCACTGTATAGTGCTGAGATAACCAATCCATACCCAGAATAACATCAAATTCCATCACATCCAACAGAATCAAATCAGTGGGTAATTCTCTACCTCCCACGAGAACTGGACAACTAGAAAGAACAATATCGGTGTCTAAAGAATCGCTCAGAGGAGTGGCAACAGACAAAGGAAAAGCCATCCTCAAAGCTTGCCAATAAGACTTGAAAGCAAAAACGGGAGAAACAAACGAATACGTGGCACCCAGATCAAACAAAACCCATGCATCCAGGTAACAGACATAAATAATACCTGCCACGACTGCATTAGATGCCTGAGCATCCTACTGAGTAAGGTGGAAGACTCTGGCCTATCCTCGACCTCCCTATTGGCTGGTAGAAGCCTGGCCAACACCTCTGGCACCTCCTCTAGCACCTCTACCACGACCCTACTGTGGAACAAGCTGAGTGAAACTCTGATGCTGGGCTGGGGGCAATTGAAATGGAACGGGTGCAGCACTGGCAATTGACTGCTATGGAAATCGTAGAATCTGCGGCTGCTGATACCCAGAGTAAGGACATGATCTGGCATAATGTCCTGTCTGCCCGCATCTGAAGCGTGTCAGTGGTGTCAGGAAACACGGTCCCTGATGGACTCTACCGTAGGTCTAGCAAACACTGGCAGCTTATCCAGAACTACGACCACTACTGCTACTCGAAGCACTTGATCTGAATCTAAACGGTCTACACTAACCTCCACGGCCATGTCTACTGCTCTGATGCACTCACTGCTGCTGTCTCTGACTCTATTAAGTCGGACCTCTCTGCTGACTACTCGAACCAACATGAAAACTAGAGTATGGAGTAGCCTGCAATCCACTCGATCGAACTCCTAACTGGTAATAATCAGGCATCGCTCCCTGCCTAACTAGCCTCAGCTCAATCTCCTTAGCCAACTCAATCACAGACTCCAGAGTAAGGCCTGTTATAGGCATACTAGCAAATGCAGAACCCAATCCGGTGATGTAGGTAGTGACTGCGAAATACTGATCTCGCATCAAATCCTCTGCATATCTACCTAGCCGGAGGAACTCTCAGGTGTACTCCTCTATAAATCGATCACCGCGAGATATGTTGGTCAATCGGAGACGATAGCTCATACGGAGAGGCTTTGGACAGAATCTCCTCATAAATCGCTCTCGAAACTGAGCCCAGGTCATCATCATTATGTAGGGCTGAATCATCTGAATAAACCAGTCTAGGGCTGGTCCCTCAACAGACAACTCGATGATCATAATCCACTGATACTCGGTGTGAGCAGTCCGAGTCTGAATCTTGATCCTATGCAGAAAATCTAAAGGATCAGAAGTCCCATCAAAAGCAATCCTGCCAACTCTGGTATAGAACAAAGCTGCCTCAGGGTCAGACATACCCTGCTGGTAGGCAGGTTGAACAGGCTGAACAATCGGAGGTATAGGATCTTCAAACTCAGGCTCAACAGGCTCCTCGTCCTGTATCTCTCTCTGCCTAGCAAGCCTTAAAATAAAATAAAAGCATGCAACAATAATAAAAATAAATATAATACCTCGCAGCGGAAATAAATCTCATAATTAAAATAAAATAATAATCCACCAATAGATTTAATAATATGAATCCATCTCATATATATATATATATATATATATATATATATATATATATATATATATATATATATATATATATATATATATATATATATATATATAAACTTTTAATACAATCTCAGTTTAAATCTTTAAAATACAAATCTCATACAAACATAATACATAAATCCCATAACTTGACTATAACTATTGCAGTGTCTAGAATATAAAATAAAATTAAGTAAGCAGTTTACATAGTAAAGTTGGGGCAGAAGATATCCAGCGTAAGGGTCTACTACTGAGGTCTGAGGATGAAGACTCTCCTGAAAAATAGTGAACGGAGGGGAGTCAGACCTCACTGAGTGAATTGTTATAGTATATATACATGCATAGCTAAATGACAATACACACATTCAATAATATATATATAATAAATATATATACAAGCAAATACACACAAATGTAGCAAAATCATTTTATATATATACTGAAAATAATATCTGATTTTTGAAGGATCAAATAGAACCCTAAATGATCACAACCTCAAATAGTGTTAGACAATACTCTAGCCATATAGGCTCACTTATTCCAAATAAATTCACTTGTTCCGTTTGGACAGTAGACTGGCCCCGAGACACTAAGTCAACCAAGCTCCAACAGTCTGACTATCAGTGTGATTGGCCCGAGACACTTGGTCAACCGAGCTCCAATAATCACACTCTCAAATCACATCTCACATCAATCAAATCAATCCGTTCAATATCCAGAAATGGGTTAGTAATATAACCTAAATTCTATCGTTGTACTGGTACGTACTCGATCCTAGTGCTGCCTACTAGGTAGCACGTTCTATTGATATCCTTCATTATTATATAAAACATACATTCATAAAATAAATGATGCATGACATTAATTAAAATAACAATATAAACCATATATATACTAGAAATATACCAAAATTAAATCAGGTATATTTCGAGTATATATACGTCAATAAATTTAATTTAATTATAAAATAAACTATAAATATACTTAAAAACATTTTAAGAATAATTCATTAATAAAACATGCATATAATAAAAAATATACCAAAAATAAACCTAAGCAATTATTAAACCATATATGCATATTTTATACAAAAAAAACATACATTTCTTAAAACATGCATCCTAGAGCACGTATATATAAGATAACAACTCACAGTTATTGCGCTCCTCGAGACAGGTTCGACGGGCCTAGTCCACTAGGCCTCGGTCTCGGCACAACTAAACAAAAAAATGACAATACGGAATTAGAATAAGTCTATCGAAATTCTAGAGACTCGATATAGAAATACTGAACACAGATAAGGAATAGGAATTCGACCGGACATCACGTTTTATGAGAATTCTACTGAAAATTTGGCAGAACCTCCCCTGTAAAACGAACATCTCTCTACTCAAAGAGTAGGGCCGATCCTGCAAAGAAACACACTTCGAATAAAAATAGTCTCACAACCCCTCGGTCGGACTCCCAAACTACAATTCCACCGACTGAGGTTCACAATTCACGAGGTAATTACATAATACATTAAAATGCGAAAAATACCCTTTATAAATCAAAATATAGCAAATTAGAAATTTAAACGCTAAAAATAATTATTTTACCGATAAATACATAAAAACCCTAATTTTGATAAAATATTATTAAAAATCCATAATTCTTGATAAATTCATAAACATTAACCAAAATACATTTTATAAATCCAAATTACATAATTAACCCTAAAACATATTAAAAATCAATAAAAACTCATTTATTTAAAAAAATAGTATATTATATATAATTTGAAAATAATTTATGAAAAATAGTTTTAATTAGTTAAAAATACTAAATAATTTGTAGAAATCATTTTTATACCTCAAATAACTATTAAAACCAATTTAATTATATTTTTAGCCAATTTAGTGCCAAATTACCAAAATACCCCTACTATATATAAATTCACTATGATTATTCAAAAATTCTCTAAAAATAGTATAATTACTCAAAAATTAATTTCTCAGCATATAATTCAATAATATCACTAATTATACTCAATTAACCAATTAATTTCAATAAAATACATAATTAACCTAATTTTCTAAAAATCACACAAACTAATTAAATTCACAATAATTATATAAAAATCATAAAAATTAAAAATAAATTTCTAAAATTCATTTTAATACCTATAAACACCATAAATCATAATTTCATAATTTAATTAATTAATTTACGAAAATTAGAAAATATTAATAAAATAATAAAAAATTCACAAAAATCAAAATAATTCCCAAAAATTTTATAAAAAATTTCCACATGTAGATTGAGCTACTAGGATCATTCTTTGTGAAGGAAGTTTGCTTGAATAATTTAAATCTAAGCTCAAAAAATTTAAGAACTCAAAGTGGTCAAAATTGAAAATTGGAAACCTAGGAAAATCTAGACCAAATCAAGTGAAACCAGGCTTGGAAATGCACTCATTGGAGCTCATGGAAGAGATAGAGACCGGTGGCACTTCAAATGGTGGCCGGAATCATTATGATCGGAGTTGGATCTAAGTTTCGGTTTCTTTGAAGAAAATCGGCCAAACAACGTCGGAAAAGGGAGCTAAGGGCAGCGAGATGGGCTGGAGATGGAGGAGGACAGCTGAGAGGCACACTGACGGTGAGAAACGAAGGTCACAGTCACCGAAAATGGAAGGAGATCGTTGGGCATAGAGAGGAAGGAGTCGATGGCATTTTCGTAAATATGGAGAACTTTTTGTTTTGTAAATATTATATGTACATATTTGTATATATATAACTATAGTTTGCATTATTATAATATATAAATATTATATTCAAATTAATATACACCACACACCCAAATAATAATATATATATACATATACATATACAATACACATATTAATTATTATTAAAACTATATAATATAATATCAATTTAATTAAAATAAACCCTAATTAATTAAATGTGCATATATGCATGTATATGTATATATTTTAATACGACACTTAAAAATTGTGCATGGACTCATGCAAATTCACAAAACCATCTAAAATAATTAATATTTATTTATTTGAGTTTTAATTTCCCTGAAAATAAAACCCTCGAAAAAATTTTACGTAAAAGACTTAAAATAATTAAAAATGACTTTAATAAATAATAAGCTAATTAAATAATCAAAAATATAATTTAAAATTATTAACACTGCATATCCCGATACAGTTTAAAATTATTTAAAAATTCGGGATATTATAGGTTCATTGCAAATACGCAACTTAAACGAGGGTGAACACACTGCAATAAGTGAGGCAATACAAGAAATAAAAACACTGAGGAATGAGATAATGAACTTGAAGGTCACCTTGCTTAAATCAAACAAAGAAAATAAATATTTAAGGTGGAGCAAAGATTATTATAAAGTTGGAGTTTTTTTGCTGCGAGTTTATTCTTATTCAAAGTTTACAGAGGTAATATGTAAGGTTCAATATTTTATAGACTAAATGGTTTTTTTATGAAAAGAGAATCCGGTTGAGGGTTCCTAATTTATGCACATTTACTTGTGCATGTTCAATATATGTATTTCAAACTTAATGGTGATAAATTGTCACATACTGTTATTCTATGTAATTTGCCACTATTTATTTTGAAATGGCTTTGTCCATACTCTTTAAAATTGGTAAGCTTGACTAAGACAACTTAAAGTCATTCATATACTTAAAATTTAGTAAGCTTGGCATAGCTTGACAATATGCACAATTGCAAACTATGAATAAAGGCAATACAAAATTTAATAAGCTTGTAAGATAACAAAGGCAATATGTTGCAAAATATGCACAATTGCTACTGTTAAACTTTAAGGGGGTAAAATAATCATTTTTTATAGTTATAAGTAATTAAGTAAAATTATATTTAATTCGTGTTGATACCATCTAGAATATTCCCACCTAATTAGGGGTCCTCTACCCCCCTAAATAGGAACACATGGACAAGGGAGAAGACAGATCCGTCCAAGGAACTACCTCAAAGAGGAATCCTAACCGAAGAAGGACCACTCTCCAACAAAGATTATGATTCACTGATCCATAAGGAATCCCATTCCTCCCAGGTTTGAGTATTGCTCTATATAGAACCCTATACCCATCATAAGGGGACATCTCATTCACACACATTTAAGTTATCTCACCTCCTCCCTGCTTTTATTCTTTAACTTAGGCATCAGAGTGTTTGTGGGGATTCCTCCCACCTCTCACCTTGCCCCTTATTTCGTGCTTTGCAGGACGTCTAGCCCAGGAGTTCTGGAGATTAGTTATCAAGTGGCGTCGTCTGTGGGAACTCCTTGGGAAAAGCCATTCATTTTACTTGCTAAGCTAAAGACACCTTCACTATGACTTCTAGCCCACCTCCAGCCCAAATTCCTGAGGCTGGCACCTATCCTTTCAATTGACCTTTCAAACCCTTTCCCAGCAATAATACCACCACCCACCTTGCAGCATGTTGGAGCCTCATCCGGACATGTACCTTCACTTTCAAAAAACACCCCGAGATACCCGTCTTTAGGCACAGATCTCCCGTATTATGCTCCATTGCAGCACCATCGATCAATACCCTCAATACCTTTTCCAAGCCTACTAGAAATGACAACAATAACCACTCCAAACCTAAACACTGTAACCCAAACACTCGGCCTTGACCAAGTAAGTAAAGAGGCCATGATAAAAAATATTCAAGCACAAATAGCCTTGATATAACAACTGCTAAGCGCTATAATACAGAGCGGGCATACTGAACCGGCTTCAAATAATGATAATATAGCACCCCGACAAGCCCCAAGGATGAGCACATGGATGGGTAAAGCACCAGAAGGGGAGTGTAGTTCGTCCATCCCAGCTTTGGATGATTCAAAATTAGCGCAGAAGGTTGAGGAAGCAATGAACAAAGCCCGAACTAAACCTAGAAAGGAAGAAGAATGGGTGATGGATAGCAGAACTCCGTTTGTCAGCAGAATAATTCAAACAGAGATTCCTAGTAAGTTTAGAACCCCGCAGCTTGATTAGTATGATGGGACAGGAGACCCTATCAGTCATATATCGACTTTCCAGACAAAGATGCTACTCCAGAATGTGAATGATGGATCATGTGCAGAGTCTTCCCAAGTACACTCACGAAGAGCGCCCAAAAATGGTTTCATCAGCTCCCGAAGAATTTTATCACTTCTTTTGAGGACCTAGCGGAGCAGTTCCATATCAGATTCATCACTAATATCCCTCCCGTAAAAAACATCAATGACCTGCGGATGTGCCAACAGGAGGCTGATGAATCTCTACGAAGTTACCTTGACTGTTTCAATAAAATAGCTATGCAGATTGAGCACCTCGTTGATGAAGTTGCCATAGAAGCTTTGAAAAATGGCACCAGACTCAGAAATCTAAAAGACAAATTAATGACTAAAGAGCCAAATACCATTGCATAGGCAATGGCGATAGCGGTTCAGATGATAAAGATGGACAAAGACAGGAGGATGCGTCGAGAAGAAGACATGCCATCAATCAAGGATGAATAGCCAAAACAAAATGAGTAAGCTTCCCAAAAATGAATTTCAGAACTTCGGTAGATAGATTTGATAGGGAAGCGGACAGATATACACCCCTGAACACCTCTCGATCCAGTATCCTTATGTGGGTCAGGCAAAATGGAGTAGAGATTACACCAGCCAAGAGAATCAGCCCAAGCCCGAGATTTACTTATGACAGAAGCCAATACTACGAGTACCATAGAGAGTACGACCATAACACAGAAGGCTACAGAGAACTGAAGAGTGCCATAGAAAAATTGGTGCAGCGGGGAAAGCTTGATAATTTCACTAACGCGCCGAGGGGATGCGAAAACCCAGAAAACCATGACCATGACAAAGTTGAGGCAAAGAAAGCTAGGAAAGAACCGATTGGGATGATCAACATGATTATAGAAGGAGAAAATACCGGGAAACGGTTAAAGCACAGTAGAGGAGAAAAAATGATACCTGGGAAAAGCGATAGTATTTTCAACCCTGAAGACAATTTGCATATACATCACACTCACAGTGATGCCCTGGTGATAACTGCATGCATAAATAAGTCTCGGGTCAAAAGGCTACTGGTCGATAATGGGAGTGCTATCAATGTTTATCTTGGAATGCGTACAAAGCTATGGGTAGCTCCATCACCAACTTAACGACCATCCAGAACCCCATCACTAGTTTTTATGGGGGAACGGTGCAACCAATGGGGATTGTCAATCTAGACCTAGAATTCGGAAACCAAGAGGATGAGGAAACAAAAATCGTCTGGACTTCATTCAACGTGGTAGACATACCACTAGCCTATAATGGGATAATAGGACGGCCGGTACTTTATGAAGCAGATGCAGTCACCAGCATATGGCAATTAACCATGAAAATTCTAGTAAAGAAGGGGACCTTTACTATTAGGGGAGATCAGCAAATGGCCAGACAATGCTATTAGATGACCATGAAGTCTCTGGCAGAGGCTTTTCATTTAGAGGCATGGGAAATTGAGAAGCAAGGCACTGACCCACAACTAGTGGAAGACATGGAGACATTATGAATCAAGGGAGGAAAGTCCGTGAAAATTGGCAATGCCCTTAATCTGAACATCAAAGACACAATAAGGGACGTCCTTACCAAACATTCAGAGGATTTTGCTTCTCAATCCTCTGAGATCGTCGGCGTGGACCCACGGGTTGCCTGTTACTGCCTAAACATCAAACCAGGAGCCAAGCCAGTAGCATAGAAGAAAAGAACTTTTGCTTATGAAAGAAAAAAGATCATTGCTGAGGAAACGATGAAGCTATTGGCAGCCAGATTCATTAAAGAGGTTACTCACCCGGACTAGGTAGCCAACGTGGTACTCATTAAAAAAGCAAACGGGAAGTACAAAATGTGTGTAGACTACATCGACCTTAACTAAGCATGCCTTAAATACAGCTACCCGTTACCAACGATTGATTAGCTCGTGGATTCCACCACTGGCCATGGGTTATACAGCTTCGTAGATGCTACACAAGGTTATCACCAGATCCCCATAAAGAAAGAAGATCAGGAGAAAACGTCCTTCGTCACACATAAAGGGTTGTACTGCTACAAGGTGATGCCCTTCGGACTGAAAAATGCTAGAGCCACGTACCAAAGAATGATGAAACAAGTCCTCCAGAGCTAGATTGGAACCAGCGTAGAGGTATATGTGGATGACATCATCATCAAAAGTAAGCACTTGGAGCATCACCCAGCGGACGTGGATCGAGTCCTCCAGTTACAAAGCCAATCCAGGATTAAGTTGAATCCTGATAAATGTGTCTTCAGAGTCCAGGCAGGTAAGTTCCTGGGGTTCATGATTTCTCATCGAGGCATTGAAGCCAACCCATAAAAAATGGAAGCCATACTCAACATGGCGGCATCGAAGAGCATCCATGATATACAAAAGCTAAATGGTAGAATAACCATACTGGGGCATTTTATTTCTTACTCGACTAGGTGATGTCTACCATTGTTTTGAGCTTTCAAAAGTTCTGGCAAGTTTCAGTGGTCTGCTGATTGCCAGGCAGCCTTTGAAGAAATTAAAAGATTCTTATCTTCCCCACTATTAATCAGCCGTCCGATACCGAATGAGACCTTATACTTATACCTCTCTATTGGCTGAGAATGCATCGCTTCAGTACTGGTAAGGGAAGAGGGAAGCCAGCAAAGCCCTGTTTACTATGTTAGTAAGATGCTTCGAGGACCTAAAGTTTGATACCCCATGCTGGACAAATTAGCCTTAACTATAGTTCATGCTTCTCAAAAGCTTCAGCACTACTTCTAAGCTCACCATATTATAGTCCGGTCCCATTTCCCGCTATGAAAAATATTATAGAGACCATAGACTTCAGGCAGGCTAGTGTAATGGTCGATCTTACTCGGTGAGTTTGATATTGATTACGAGCCCCGACAACAGATGAAAGCCCAGGCATTAGCAGATTTTGTACAAGAAATGGCTCCAAAAGATATAACCTTGACCAAGATACCAGAATGGAAGCTCTATATTAATGGTGCATCCTCAACTCAGGGTTCCAGCGCGGGAATAATCCTCAGGGGGCCACATAAAGTTCATATCCAGTATGCAGTCCGCATAGAGTATAATGCCACCAACAATGCAGCTGACTACAAAGCACTCATCACAGGGTTGAAACTAGCCACTGAAGTTAGGGCTGAACACCTCATCATACACTTAGATTCCCAACTAGTAGTCAACCAAGTCAGCGGAGCATTTCAAGTCAAAGATGCCTACATTGCCAAGACGTAGGCAAAGCCAGGTGACTTTTGCAACACATCGAGCAAGATGGAGGCCAATGGAAGATCGTCTAGATTCCTAGGGAAGACAACAATGAGGCCAATTACCTTGCTAAATCCGCAGTTGAGAACAGTCAAGCATTTAGGGATATGAATTTCATCGAATCACTCATCAGTCCCAATACAGAGGACACTGAAGTTTTCAGAACACAAGTAGTCTCGGAATGGATACAGCCCATAATCCAATATCTTGAACATGGCACACTCCTAGAAGATAAGCTGTAAGCTCGGAAGCTCAAGGCCAAAGCAGCCCATGATTCCATCCATCGAGGGGAGCTCTATCGAAAATCCCTATCGTACCCCTGGTCAAAGTGTGTTTCCCTGGAGGAAGGAAATTACATACTCCGAGAAATCCACGAAGGAATATGTGGTGCACATAAGTCCCACTATTCGCTCACTAGAAAGGCTTTGCTCTAAGGGTATTACTGGCCCACCATGTCCAAGGATGCCCAGCAGCTAACACAATCATTCATGTCCCTAGTGCCAGCACTATGCCCTACTTAGCCACAAATCTTCTTAGCCTTTGCATCCCATCGGCAGCCCTTGGACTTTCGCCATGTGGGGGATAGACATCCTGGGTCCTTTTCCTCCCTCTACCTTACAGAAAAAGTTCTTAATCATGGCCATTGACCATTTTACGAAATGGGTAAAAGCAGAAGCAGTCCCAACCATCATAGAAGCCCGGATACATCACTTTTTCTAGAAGGAGATCATTTGCAGATTCGGCATCCCCCATACTTTAATTATAGACAACAGTAAATAGTTCGACAATCATAAATTTAGAAGTTTTTGCTCAGACCTTGGAATAAAACTGCGCTTTACCTCAGTAGCTCACCCGCAGATGAATGGACAAATTGAGGTCACCAACAGAATCCTCATGCAAGGGTTGAAGAAAAGACTCAACAACAAGAAAGGGAACTAGGTCGAAGAGTTGAACAATATAATCTGGGCCTACAAAACCATACCCCAATCATCCACTGGCGAAATGCCATTCAGATTGACTTATGGCATGGATGTAGTAATTCCAGTGGAGGTTAGGTCCCCAAGTTACCGGGTAAGCCAAGACCTCAACCATGTTGTCAATAGCATCGACACATGGATATGCCTTGACGTATTAGAGGAATGAAGAGAATAAGCGGCAACAATGACTGAGGCACATTGGTAAAGGATAACCCGGTATCACCATCTGTGTAAACCAACAGAGAATTTTAGGACGAGTGACTAGGTACTCAGAAGAGCATATATTGGCAAAGGCACCTCGAGCACCGACAAATTAGGTCCAAATTGGGAAGGCCGGTATCATATCTAATAATGCAAAATAAAGTGGGCGTACAGACTAAGAGAAAGAGGAGGCAGAGAACTATCGAGGTTCTGGAACTTAGACTCTCTCAGGAAATATTATCAGTAATCTTGTACTCAAATACCCAATCTAATTCAATAATAAAAAGTATCTTCATTGATAAAGAATGTCTTTACACATGATTGATTAAAAAAAAAAAGATATAAGATACATATTATCCTATACATATCTACTATAGTATTTGAACACCTGGACCCGCAGTTTCGGAAACTGAGAGGGAAGCAATATTGGCAGCCTCTGGATGCTCGCCAGACCCAGCTATAGCAGCGGCCTATTCAGACTCCCTCACAGGAAAGGAATCGGCTTTTCAACGGGCGTCCTCCTCTGTAGCAAGCCTGGCTAGATGGGCTGGAGTTATCCGATCTAAGGCCCCTAAATCCAATCCTAAGTCTTGATAGAGCAGGATCCTTTTTCACTCAGCCCGATACGCCTTCAGAAACCCCCTTACCATGCTTTGATATGCCTTTTTATCATTTGCATGAGATTTCTCAAGCTCCACCAACCTCCCTTGAAGCTCAGTAATTTGAAGATCCTGCTCCTCGATCCTCCTTGTCAGCTGGGCATGGTTATGTTCCAGTTTAGAAACCTTTTTCTGATTAGCCTCGGCATCAGATTTGGCCTCCACATATCTTGTCTGGCAGTGCTCCAGAGCTGCCTTGGCACTATCCAGCTTCTTCTCAAAATCTATAGCTATCGTCCCCACCACAGTTTCTTTTAAGCTGTACTAGCTCTTCAAGTAGAAGTATTGATCCTTCGCTAGTAGTAAGGCCTGAGTCATCTGCCAAAAATAACCAGGCAACTTAGTCAAGAATCCACTACAAAAGTTGTATCAAGTAGCAGAAACTCCCTTACCTCCAGCGACTAGTCGATCATGGAATTTAGCAATTCATCCGGTCCCTCCTCCGACCAACGCTGCATTTCATTGGGTAACCGCAGTGACTCAGCATACTGGTACCATACTTGACCGTTAGAGATGCTCGGGGGCTTCATCTTTTTCAATATCTAGCCCCGCATATCCGGACAACCAGATAACCGGGGGCGCTGGACGTAAATCTCTTTGTCCAACCCTCTGTATCTGACCCTGTGTCGATCAGTCACCTTTTTATTTGCCCGACCTGCTCCGGCCACTCACTTTCCATCGGTGCCTTGCCCTTGGGGTCAGCGGGAACAACCTCCGAAGCCGGAGGAGCCTCAGTTTCCAAGGAAGGAGAAATCTGGCCCTCCTCCACTGCAGCTGGCTCATCTACTAGGGAAATCCTGCCTGCAAAATCAAAAAAGTTAGCCATCTACATCTGGAAAAATAAGACGAGTCAGAAAAAACAAAGCTCGAAGCAAAATAATCATACCAGGGGAATGGTTGCGACTCGGACAGACTCTCCACAGACACCTCCGGGACACATCTTCCACGGATTGAGCTTCAGCGAGTCTATCTAGATGTATCCGCAAAACTAACTCCATATCAGGATCAAAAAGTTTCGCTGGACAGGTCACTTTATAACACTTGTCCGACCATATCCTCCAGACATCCAGGAAGTATGATTGATGTTCCACAACGAAAAAATGGTATCTCCACTTCTTGTGAGATCCGAAAGTTTAACAAAAAGTGAATGGTTGGGTACGGTCAAAAGGGAGAACATCAGCTCTCCCTTCTTTCTAGTCAGCCTATACAAATACCAGAGGACATCTAAATCGGGAACCCTACCCTCTTCATGCATCAGCTGGATGAACCCGGTAAGTATCCTATAACTATTCGGATGAAGCTGACCGGGCGCAATGTTATTCCTATTAAGAAAGTCTTTGACAAAGTGATCTAAAGGAAATTTCAGACCCCCCTCTAATTGGTCGAAGTACATTGCTAATCTACTTAGCCCCGATAAAGGGGTATGTGCCCTAAACCTTCTATCTACAGTATGAAGGGCATAATCGACAGGGATGCAGAACCACTACCGATACCACCCTAGCAATTTACTATCTACATTGGACACAAAGAGGTCAAAGCTAATTTCTTCCTAGGGAGCCATAGCAAAGAAAGGGACAAAAACCAAATGACAAAAAAGGGGCAAAAAGAGGAGGAAGAAAAGATGAAAAGAATCACCTGGTCACCTCAAGCAAGAATTATGGTAGGATGGAATAGAAATGGTGGATGCAGTAGAAACGCAGCAAAAATAGAATAAAAAAGTGAAGAAATCAAAATGTGCCAGTTAGTAAGCGTAGCAGTATTTATAGAGATACGGAAGGACCTGGAAGCACGCCATTAACTGCCCTCATTATTACTGTGCTCCTCCCTAGGCCACCAAGGGCCTGTTGTGAATAAAATAACCCATTAGGCGAGGAGTTGCGATAACGGTTGTACGAGCATTTCATTCACTGACACACAAAATGACGCATCAATCACCTGATCTCAGGAGTTGAAATAAAACCACCACATGTTGGCCCACCCACATCTTCAAGTGGGTCGCTCCATTAAGCAAATAGGGAGATGTTTCAAGCATCATTCCCAGCCCATTCTGAGCACATAAGTCTAGTGACTGAAGCTGGCACCCTCAGGTCGCTTCTGTAATATTGAGGTTCCGAGCATGTAAGCCTCATGCCCCTGAGCCAAGCATCTAAGTCTTGTTCATATAAGTCTAGTAACTTAAGCTGGCACCCTCACATCGCTTTCGTAGTACTGAGGTTCCGAGCATGTAAGCCTTGTGCCCTTGAGCCTAGCATCTAAGTCTCGTTCACATAAGTCCAGTAACTGAAGCTGGCACTCTGAGGTCGCTTCTATTATACTGAGGTTTCAAGCATGTAAGCGTCACGCCCCTGAGCCGAGCATCTAAGTCTCGTTCACATAAGTCCAATGACTGAAGCTGGCACCCTCAGGTTGCTTCCGTAGTATTGAGGTTCCGAGCATGTAAGCCTCGTGCCCCTGAGCCGAGCATTCAAGTCTCATTCACATAAGTCCAGTAACTGAAGCTGGCACCCTCAGGTTGCTTCCATAGTACTGAGGTTCCGAGCATGTAAGCCTCGTGCCCCTGAGCCGAGCATTCAAGTCTCGTTCACATAAGTCCAGTAACTGAAGCTGGCACCCTCAGGTTGCTTCCATAGTACTGAGGTTCCGAGCATGTAAGCCTCGTGCCCCTGAGCCGAGCATCTAAGTCTCGTTCACATAATTCCAGTAACTGAAGCTGACACTCTCAGGTTGCTTCTGTAGTACTGAGGTTCCGAGCATGTAAGCCTCGTGCCCCTGAGCCGAGCATCTACAAATCCAGTGATGACTGGTTTCGTCTTATTCCAAAACGGATGAGTTAATCTATTGCAGTGATCATACTCACTCGTCAGGTACCCCAGTTCCACAGATTATGATTCGATGACGACCAACCAAAATACTCAACACCAAGCTCTGCTTATTGTGACTAAGGCTGGCCACCTCAGCTCACTTGCATCTTATAACCCATATAAAGGCATCTGCATCCTACTCAAACGCAACGGACACAAATATCCGCATACCCCTGGGGGGGGACTCTTGATACCATCTAGAATGTTCCCACCTAATTAGGGGTCCTCTACCCCCCTAAATAGGAACACATGGACAAGGGAGAAGACAGATCCGTCCAAGGAACTACCTCAAAGAGGAATCCTAATTGAAGAAGGAACACTCTCCTATAAAGATTATGATTCACTGATCCATAAGGAATCCTATTCCTCCCAGGTTTGAGTATTGCTATATATAGAACCCTATACCCCTCATAAGGGGACATCTCATTCACACACATTCAAGCCATCTCACCTCCTCCCTGCTTCTATTCTCTAACTTAGGCATCGGAGTGTTTGTGGGGATTCCCCCTACCTCTCACCTTGCCCTCTGTTTCGTGCTTTGCAGGACGTCTAGCCCAGGAGTTCTGGAGATTAGTTATCACGTGTGTTTAAGTATTTATATTCAGGTGAATTAATCTTGCAATAATCATATATGGCACAAGCAGTGATAAAAGTATCAAGCTAAGAAAAGTCAGCTTTTTGACTTTGTTAAATCAACAATCTTGTCATGAGTTGTGATACACTCATCATGATCATGATAAACAAGAAAAATGGAAGATCGAATTTTTATTAAGATCTAAAGTCAATTGTGGTCAATCATGGTAGGAATCTTCATTATAAGTGGTCCCTAGTCAATTCTAATCATTATAAAAAAAATTTAGGCAAAATAACAAAGATTCATTTTGTCAAAATTCAAGAATTCCCGAGGGCAGTCATGAGCATTATAACCACTATAGTTATGATTATAAAAATGTGTAGATTCAAATTTCTTCTTGACACCTTGATAATTATGATTACGATGATTTTTTCATGATCATGATGATGTGCAGACTTGCTTCTTTTTGAGTGGTTTAAACGACTTTATTTGCGTTAAATGCACCTCTAACTGCTCTTTTTATCTTAGAGGCTTTAAATGCTAATAAGAATAGAGCTAAAACTAGAGAATAAAGTTGAGCAAACATATTTAGAGAAAACTTCGAGCATTTAATGTTGAATTCATTCTTCAACCACCTAAACTTTCATCTATAACTCTTTGTAATCTCTTCTATCTCAAGAGTGTTCTTGAGTGTGGGTTGCTGAGTGTTTATTACCTTTATTCAATAGCTCAATAGTGAGATTAAGTGAGTTAGGTTAGGGTCTTAGTCACTTGTAAGCTAAGAAGATTGTTCTTAGCATTTGGGTTTGAGTGTGATCCTTGGAAAAACACTTGTAAGCTTCTTAATAATTAGATTTGAGTATGATCCTTGAGAAAATACTTAAATTTAAGTGTGAGCCTTGGGAAAACACTTGGGTAGCTTGGTTTAAGCTTGTAAAGGTTTGATATACACCTTGAAGTAGATTGATAATGGATTAAAACTCTTAACTTGTGGTTGAGGAAAGGACGTAGGCTTGGAGGGTCGAACCTCTATAAATTCCTTGTGTTTTCTAACTCATTTTACTCATTTTATTGTGCTTTAATTCTATTTAGCTTGCTCTTTGTGAAAAATAAAAAATTTCCCACCTAGCTCAAAAAGTCAATTCACCCCCCTCTTGACACTTGTGGAATTATAGCTACTAAGAATTATTGAAAAAGGAAAAATATAAATACAAACATAAGTTAATATATCTCAATTTCAAATTCATAAATTTCACAAGTTTTACAAGTTACAAGTGCAACTTCACAAGTTTTAAAACATTTAGACAATAAAAGATAACTTGCAACTTCACAATCACATTTTTTTACTTCACAAGTTTCATAACTTTACATTTGCAAAAGCTATATAACTTCATAAGATTTAATGACTTCCCAAGTTTCATAACTTTATATTTGTAAAAAAAAAAAATTCCATAACTTTGCAAGGTTTTATAACTTTAAAAGTCAAACTGCTATCAGTTTTAATATTCAAATTTTCAAAAAGTAAGGTTGAAGGTCTTCATATCATCAATTCCTTATTCATTTTGAATTAAGGTTTGACATTGAAGAATCTCTTAGAGCCTGCAATATTTCAATTATTATGCATGATAATTAATTATAAATGAAAGTTTATAAAAATTAAATAGAGACAACTTCAATACATTAAATGGAGATAAACTTTAGTGCACTTACATTATAATTTGGGATTTAAAAACCTTTAGTAACCCACCAATCTGCAAATTTAGGTATAATTCCCATTTCCTTTAAACATTTCTTCCATAAGGTTAAGTTTGTTCTTAGAGAGAAGACCTTTCCAAATTTGGAACTAGTAGAACTCTAACTTATATTTTCCATAGAGCCATCTATACATCCAAAATTTACAAAATTTCCACAAGGCTGCTTTATAGTGACCTTTTTTGGGTATGCTCTTGAGCCATTGTTGCATTCAATAGCTGATGTTCCTTTCTCTTTTATGATGCATCCACCTGCTTTCAAGAACGTCAGTCAATAATACTACTATTTAAAAATTATATATGTCATTATGTAATGTATATCTAACCGTTCACATTTTGACTTACACTTAGTGCTATTATAATACTTTTAAACAAAAATTTTACTCTACTTGATTAGATGAATGCTTAGGGACACTATTATTATTGCTTGGAGTTAGATCCCTTTTTCTTTTATTTGTAACCTGCACTTGTAAGCCATTCACAAACACTATAATATATAAGGAATTAGAATTCATAAATAAAGCATTTTTAATTAATTCTTTAAGTGACCTCAGTCTCTGAAGTGGGTTAGAATTGTTTACCCTAGTCTCTAGGACTTAAATAGAGCAAGTAGGGTGTCGAACACTAGGATTTGTAAATTTTATATTAACTGAAAAGATACTAAGATGGATAGACAATATATTAATAGTAAAATTATTGGATTACTCTAATTACATTAATTAACTACTAACTATACTAACAATTCTAATTATTCTAAATATCAAATTAAATATGGTTTATTAGAAATACAATTTTGAATTAGTCAAAAAATTATAATAAATAAAGAACACATGCAATGAATGGAGAATATGATCTAAAATCCTTAAGAGCAACTATCGTTGTCAAATAAGGGTATTTCCATCTAGAGTCTATAAGTACCATCGTATCATTATAGAGATAAATAAAAACCATGAAGTTCCTTGCCAATTCTTTGACCCCTCAAAGTGGATTTCTTGTCTCCAGGTACTTTCCTAATCTTTAAGTGAATTCAATTGCTTTTCTACCAAATTGTCCTAACTGTCATTGTGAACAATTTGACTAACACATCATATATGGTGATCAAGCATATAAAACTCAATTAAACACTCAATTGAAAGCAATTCATTCATGAGCTATAAAAAGATATAATTCATTGATTCATTCTTCCTTGCAATTCTAACAAACAAAGGCTTAGCCAAGACATATGATCAAGCAATTAAAAAAGAAAACTAAATATAAAATAGAAAAGGAAAAAGAATAGAGAAGATAAAACCTTTTTACTAAGTCTTGGTACTTGATGTAGAATCTTTCTTCTTCTTGGCTTTGTCTTTTATAATAACTATAATAACTAAATAATTTGTAATGTCTATTTGTCTAAAAGGAAGAAACCTATCTATTCTTTTCTCTCCTTTTTTTACAGGTTACAATTGACATATATATGGACCCTAGAGGTGGTTAAAAGAAGTTACAATTGGAAAGGTACCTTTTTGATTGAAGGGTCACAACTCTATATAGATATAGTAACTTTTAGGGAATGTTTGTCCTTCTAGATGACTTTATCTTGAAATTTTTCCTTCATGAAAGTTCTAGATCTTTGAGTTATCTTTCCAAGGAAACTTGAATCACCTCATTTGTATGTCTGTAGAAGAATTTATGACCAAAATACAAAAACTATGCAAAGCTAAAAAGTTACAACCCTTTGGTGATGGAACGAGTCGGCACGGATTGGCTCTGTCACGACTTGTTCCTACTGTAACGAGTTGGCATAATATCAATTCAACTTCCTTTTGCTTCTTAAGCTTCATACTTCATTCTAATAAGTCCAAAGTCCTTTTAATGCATCAATTGAACCTAAAAACATATATAAATCATACAAAAAACATAAAAAAACATTTTGAACTAAAAATAACATTTTCATAACTAAATAAACACTCAAACATAACTAAAATTAAATAAAATAATATTTATAATGTATTAAATAACTATGCATATTTGCATTGTATCAGTCTCTTGATTTCTTTTAGAACAAACTCCTTAAGTTATGTCCACTACCTTTATATAGTTTGTATGTCATAATTTTGCCCCTTTCTAGAAAGTTTTCCAACTTTTTTCACCTTATCTTTGTCCTTTTTCCTTGAAGACTTAAGCCTTCTAGGCAGTTTTCTTATCTTAGGTGGCAATATTGGTTCAACTCCACTCTTATCCTTAACATCTTTGCCTCTAATAGGGTATAACATATGGGCATATGCTTTAATAAGTCTCCTTTTGATGCCAATGCTCAACAAAATCCATAGGCTTCATGTTCTTACTATATATAGCACAAATAGTGTGTTGACATGGAATACCAGTCAACTGCCATTCTCTATATGTACAAGTTTTTTGCTTTAAATGAACAATATATTGGTTAGTAGCATTATGTACATGTGTAAGCTTGAAACCATCATCCCCATTGAATTCAATATACCAATTATGGGATAAAACTTTATTCTTTTTAAATTTCTCTAAAGTTTTTGGTGCAATGTTTGTAATCCAAGTATTAGAAAACTGTCTCTTTTTCTTTATTCTATTCATGACCTACCTCCTTATATCATTTAATATGCTTATGATAGGCTTGAATCTAACTTCCAAAATTCAACCATTATAAGTCTCACATAAATTATTATTCACTACATCATACTTTGACTCAATTATAAAAGAAGATTTATCCATTAATGTAGTGGATATACCAAAACATCATCAACAATACTTGTACCAAACTTTTCAATAGCACTTAAATTATATTTTAGCTTTACCTTGAAGGTTGACTTTGAAATAGCCCAGAAAGCAAGCTTCCTTTGCTCTCTCATCCATTTTTTAGCCCAATTGGCATATATATGCCTAGCACACATTTTGTGGTACATTTATGGTAGTTCATTATTTTTAGTACTATCTAAGCCCTAACAAAAATACAATTTCATCAATTAATATACAATAATAAAGTACTAAACAAAATTTAAAGGAAACCTATATCAAATAGATAAAGGAAAATATCTCAATTATCCTCAACAATAAGCCAATTTTCTAAATTATCCTATCCTTTAAATCATATCAATTTATGCAGTCAACTTTTTAACTTGTTTCAATTTTATCCAACTTGCATTTGGCATGTGTAGCTGCTTATATAGAAGGTTGACGTGGCAAATAAGTTGCTGACTGTGATAGGTTTCAAAACAATGCCATTTTAATAATGGAAAAAAGAAAAAAAAGCAAAACATCATGTTTTATGTAAAAAAAAAAATTCAATATCATCACTAGTGCGTTGGCTTGTACCTGTTGATCTTCTTAGCACTACATTTTGATTGCCTCACTTCACTTCCTCCTTCCAAGCGACA
This sequence comes from Mallotus nudiflorus, assembly GCA_947683625.1. Taxonomy (NCBI): domain Eukaryota; kingdom Viridiplantae; phylum Streptophyta; class Magnoliopsida; order Malpighiales; family Euphorbiaceae; genus Mallotus; species Mallotus nudiflorus. Next base: position 817,593 of record CANTUR010000001.1, read on the forward strand.
TCCATCCTTCTTTTTCACCACCACCACTACTACTACCACCTTCCCAATTTTCTCTTCTCAATTTCTTCTCTGATTTAGCATCTTCTATGACATCTCCATTTATAGCAATTGTTGGTTTATCTTCAACCATAGCTTTATTATCCTCCACAGCCTCAGATTTTGATTTCTTCTTCTTGCTTTTCTTTACTAAAGGTATAGGAATTACTTCATCTATTTCCATATTAACATTTACAGCTAAACAAACATGACATATTAAAGAAATTAATATAATTAAGATGGAATGATATTTGTGAAAATGCCAATATGTTAAACTAGTTATATAGTAAAATTAGCTCCCTCAAAGAACAATTGTCAATTCTGAAGCATCAGACCAAGAATACAGATAATTTCAAAACTTAAAATTGGAGTTCTTTTTCAAGGTAAACTAAATTAAAAAGTGAGCCAAACCAAAAATTAAAATGCAATTCTATGATTTCCATTCTACTTCAGTTTAAAATAGTCCTTAATTGGATAAAATTTAATAGCATTCAATTTTCTTAACCATCTCGAGCTTTTATAGCATAAATTAATCATCTTTACAATTTCCATAAATTATCATCATAATAACTGAAGCCTCATAATTCATATCCTTTCTCTTTGTCTCACCCACAAAAAAATAGATCCTATAGCTCAAATAAATGAATAAGAAAAAAGGTTCAATTTTTTTCATGTGGGTAGACCCATAAAGACTTACTTCAGGCCATTAAACAGAAGCTAAAGAGCTTTGTTATAAGATTCCAAGTTCTCAACACTGCCATTAACAACAACAATAACCTTTGGCCCCTTTTTCATATCTCTAAAACAAGTTTCATCTTCACTTCCTTGAATGAATTAGATTCATCCTCCATTTAGGTTAAATCAAAGGCCAAAGGAAAAAAAGAAAAGAAACCCACAAATTTGTTAGCTTTGAGTTTACAAGATTCACAAAGTTGATGATGTCATCAAGACTAGTGGGCAACGAGTCGGTGAGTTGGGTGACGTTACATAATGATCTAAAGAGTGAAATAAGGACTTTAGCTTTTTTTTTATTCTCATAACTTTTGTTTTCAACCATTTGATAAAAGGTTAACATTTTGTTATTCTTTTTTCTATGAATAAAATGGCATTATTTTAGAGTCTGTCGTAATCAGTAACTTTTTTGCCATGTTAAGCTTATATATAACTAACTTTATATGCTAAATGCAAGTTGGATAAAATTGAAACAAGTCAAAAAATTGACTGTATAAATTAATACAATTTAAAGGATAGGATAATTTAGAAAATTGGCTATTATTGAAGATAATTGGGACCATTTTCCTAATAGATAAATAAATTAACCTTGTACTTATCTGAAAAAATGGTGTATCCTTTGCCATCTCCAATAGGTAAATCATGTTTGAGGCACCTTAAAAACCATGTCCAATTGCATTTATTCTTCATTACTACTATTGCCCAAGGTATAAGGAACATTTAATTATTTTCATCCCTCACAATAACACACAAAAGTTGTCATCTGCACAATCCCTTTAGAAAATAGTCATCAAGTTCTAGTATAGGTCTACAACCTTTAATCCAGCCCTCCTTACATCCATGGAAACACACATACAATCTCTAAAACTTGTTTAGACCTTCAAAGTTATCTTTGTTGGCTTTTACTAAACGAGTTGTACTAGGATTAGCTTTTTTTTATTTCATTCATATAATCATGCAAATTTGCAAACTGTTCCTTAAAATCATTTAAACTATGCCTCATAACTTTCACTTTAGTATTTCTACAAAGTGATATTGAAGCCCTAAGTTTATATTAAGACTTGCATAAATCAACAAGTTCTTTAATCTTAATTGATAGTTGTGACATTATCCTATTCTTTAGGATAGCCAGGAAGTTAGAAGTTGCCATCTTATTCCTATTAACTCTTATGCAATTGGGCTTGTGTTTATATGTCTTAATAATCAAAATCTCACCATTATTTTTATAACTTGCAAACAATACCCATGGACACTTGTCTTTACATTTTACCCTAGCCCTTTTCCCTTCATTTTTTTCTAAAATGCACCCCCAAAACCTTTATTACAACATGTTTAACAACTACAAACCCAAACTATTGCACGTTTTCAAATATTATACCCAAAAAGAACATAGGAATAACAACATATGGATCAAACTTAATTATAGAACTTGGTCTCCTTAAAGCATCATTTGCACAAGTTTCATTATTATAACTATAATATTCTCTCAGAACATCATTATCTATGTACTTAGAACTTGCTAATTTTCTCCATCAAATTTACCTCCAACATCATAAATTTCATCCACTTCAATTTCTTCTTTTACTTCTTCAACAGGTACTTGCTCACCCATCTCACCAATCTCATCATTAACTATTTTTGTTTTATTCTTTTTTTTATGCTCTCTAACTTTATTCCTAGACTCCTGAAGTTCTTCCTTATCATTATCTGTTAATAACTCAATAGGCACAAAAAACTCATCAAATGAAAGATGAGCTTGGTTCTTAACTTCATCCACTTTTGTTTGAGCATTAAATTCTAAAATACTAAGTTGTTGTGTTTGTGGTTGACTGCTATCAAGAAATTGAGTTTGCAGTAGATTACTATCAAGGTTTAATTTGTCTGCCATCCCATTACTTAACCTTTAATAAAAAGGTTGGTTTTGATTAACCTTATTAACCACATCAAGAATTATGTGATAAATGTACAACTATAATTGGTCACTGGTTCCTAATTTCTGCCCCATTTCCACAACACTCATATCATCACTTAACAATATAAAATTATGGTTAATAGGCCACTTGTAATATAAGCCATTTATCCTAATATAACCCAAATTTTTCGCATATGAAAATAGATTTGGATAAGACAATAAATCCAAAACAAAGTCATATTCGACAACATCAGCTTTACCATTTAAGTAATTAACCTTATTACCCATGCTAATAAACTTAGCTCCATGGTTAGTTCAACATACAAATTTGCCATTCTGCAATAAAAATTAAAGCATTTTTTTTAATTTAATTTCTCACGAAGCCTAAGCATTTATTATGCTCTGTAATTTTTTTATGACCTAAAATTATTTTTGCACTGAAATACCACAATTAGGGGACCACAACCTTAATAGTTTACCAACATGAAAACGACATTGAAAGGATTAAAAAATAGATAACAGAAGCTTCTAGACATAACAATACAAACACAAAATTATTATATTACTCAAAAGACAAAAAACCTAATTGTTTACATATCTTTTTGAGAGTTATACTTTAATGCTCAACCACGTCAAAGATTTTCACTTCAAGGTAAAAAGGGAATGGATAAAGATTTTTTGCTTCAAGAAAGGAAATCAAGAAGGGATTTGTCTCTGAACCTTAAAGGCGAGAGAGACTTTAGCTTCACCTTTAGGAAACAATAATGGGTGAAAAAATGAAATTAGGTTAGGTTAAAGTTGATTTTGGTTGGAAAATAAATCCTAATAACCTTGCTTCAAACTATTAATCTCCCCATGTCAGCTACGTTTAACATTAATTAGATGGGTTCACGAGTGCAAACAAAATGTCTTCTTTACTTTTGTTATAATCATTAAAAAAGGGTTCGATGTTGTATCAAATAAATATTTCAGGGTCTTTTAAAACACTATAAATGTATAGGGACTCAATGAAACAAATCACGAAAGTTCGAGGGCCACATAATGGGTTTTTTCTTTAAAATATGAAAAACAAAAATAATTTTTTATCTCATAATATATTTACTTTAATCCTTTATCAACTAAATAGATAAGTTAACAAAGAGGTGGTAAAAAAAACTACTATATATTTAGCACTACTATTAAGGAGACGTTTGGTTTATACGCTGAAATTGAAATTAGAATCGGAATCAAAATAGGAAAGAATGGAATGAAAATTTGAAGGTGTTTGGTTTTATAGAGAATAGGAATAAAAATGAGAATTAACAGCATTTAGCAATTAAATTTTCTTTTATAAAAAATATTTTTATAATTATTTTTTATATAAAAACTTAACATTATAATTATTTTTATACATTAAAAAATTAATGATATAATTATTTGTTATAAAATATTTATTTATAAAAATATTATTATAATTTTTGAAAAATTATTGTAAAAATTATTTATTTTTGATAAATATTATTTATTCAAACATTTAATGTATATTTTTATTAATTTATATGTTTATTTATAATTTTTTTAAATAAATATAAATATTTAAATATTTGACCAATTTATAATTGATTTTACTTGATTTTCAAGTGAATCAAAAGTCATTTTTTAACAATATAAGGAAAATGATGATTTCCATTGATGGGGAATCACATTGTCATTCCCATGCTAAATTTTAGCCAATCAAATTTTAGGAATCAGAATCATCCATTCCGATTCCAATTTTCGTCCTTAGTTTTTACCAAATAAATGGATTTTAAGGGTTTGTTTGATTCAAATATATTTCATAAAATTTTGTGGAATTTATTTGTAATTCTAAGTAAATATTTTCGGTTTAAATGAATACTTTATAAAATTCATTTTGAATTTCAACTTCTTAATTTTGTGGAATTGTTTGAAACTAAATCAATTCTTATTAATGAAGCATATTTGGTTAAATGACTTAGGAATTCATTTGGAAATAAATTCTATTTGAATATATTTGAAAATGAAATGAATTTTTTAATGGAAGTAAACCAAATAAGAGGTAATTGTAAGAACAAATAGCATTTTACATAATAAAAAACAACAAACTAATATGATCAATATGGTTATATTTTTTTTTTATCGATCGAATTCAAGTGATTTAATTTTCCATTATAGAAGGGAGAGGAAAGAAGAATGAGAATTCGAACTTTATAGATATTTACACATTCTATCCTTTAAACTATTCATGAGAAATCAATATGAATATAATGTTTTGTACAATGATTTTTATAAATAAAAACTAATATAATAATGAAAGAATATTCAACATTAAACATTAAAAATACTAAAAGCTATAGTACCTCTATATACTTCAATTAAATAGACTTCTACACTCTTAATCATTCAAATTATATTAAAGGGTTTCTCATTTTGAGAATTAAAACTTCACTAAAGCAAAAGCTCAAAGAGAAACACTGTCAGCAAAAACAGCTTCCGCCACATATAAAGAGGCCTAATGCATCCAAACCTCCTACTCTGTAGACATTTGGAAAAAAAATTTAGCCAACAAATGAGCTACTCTATTGAAATTCCTAGGGATATAATGAGACTTGAAACTGGTAAAAGACGCACTCAAAGCTCATTTGTCGAGTATGCAAATGAAAAATATTATTTATAAAAAAGATATATAATTATAAGTATTGAACAAAACTACAATCTAATTGAAAAAAAAAAAGAAGGAAAATTAATTCAAACACTATTGCCAAACCTCAAAATATATAAATAAGAAATAATGGCATTTTTACTATTTGAAAAAAAAAAATTTACTCATTTTTATTTTTTTATTAAAATTAAGATTATTTAATATTAATGACTGTGTAAAAATAGTTTTTTTTTTAATTTGGCATATTTTATTAATTCATTCATTCATTTAATATACAATTTATTTATTTGAACTTCCTGACTCGTTATGTTTTCTATCAGTTTAGTGTTAAATACATATATATTTTTTTATTTGCAAAAATATTATATAGAGACTTGAAATTTTCAAATATTTGCATCTCTCCTGTTGTATTGGGCTCAACTTTTTTGGGCCTATTGGTCTCGTTTGTTGTAAAGGCCTCAACAGAAACCTTGTTAGTGTTCAGGACACATTCTAGCTGCGGTTGTTGCCGATTGCTAACTTTAATTAGTTTGAACTTGATTAGATTTAACAAGTTTGGTTGGTAAGCTTAAATGACCATAAAAAAATTCATAAAATACAAACTATAAATTAAAATTATACATTAAAGATTAAAAATAAATTATAACATATTTAAAAAAAATTATGATTTTATTTTAATAATATATTTTTTAAAATATTTTTTATCATAAGAATATATATAATTAAATTAGTATAATTAAAATGACAAGCTTCCTTATGAAATTTCTACTCAATTTTATTCACGAGCCTTACGAGGTAAATTTTATACAATTTAAACTTATCTTATTTATTAAATAAGTTTTAATATATAAATTTAAATAATTTTTTATTGAGTCAAACATTAAACGCTTGATCAATTGCTTATGATTCGGATTACAAGGGCTTCATAGTTGGTAATGCGTTATGGTCCAAAATGTACATACTTTCACTCATAATCCCAAAAGACAAGAAAAATAATGTTTTGATTTAAATTATGTTCTTTTAGAGTTCGTTCTATTTTTAACAATAAAAGGAGAATAATGATTTCCGTTGATGGAGAATCAAATTGTTATTCCCATGCTAAATTTTAGCTAATCAAATTTTAAAAATCAGAATCATTCATTCCGATTCCAATTTTCACTCTTAGTTTTTATCAAATAAATAGATTTTAAGGGTTTATTTGATTCAAATGAATTTCATAAAATTTTGTGGAATTCATTTGTAATTCTAAGTTTGGTGTTTACGAGTTGTTCGTCAGTCTAAATGACCATAAAAAAATTTTACAAAATACAAATTATAAATTAAAATTATACATTAAAAATTAAAAATAAGTTATAATATATTTCATAAAAATTATGATTTTATTCTAATAATATTTTTTCTAAAAATATTTTTTACTATAAGAATATATATATAATTAAATTAGTATAATTAAAATGACAAGCTTCGAAATTTCTATTCGATTTTATTCGTGAACTTTACGAGGTAAACTTTATACAGTTGAAACTCGCCTCATTTATTAAATAAATTTTAATATATGAATTTAAATAATTTTTTATTAAATTAAATATCGAACTATTTGAACAGCTTAACTCGTTTACGGCCTTATCAATAGCTTATGGTCCGGAGTACATGGGCTTCATAGTTGGTAATGTGTTATGGCCCAAAATGTAAATACTTTCACTCATAATCCCAAAAGACATGTTAGAAAGGATTGCCAACACATAATTGGGCTTTTAAGTGAGCCTTATTGTATATAGGTCATAGAAAAATGAAATATAAGAAAAATAATTTTTTGATTTAAATTATGTTCTTTTAGATTTCGTTCTATTTTAACCTATTTAGTAAATTCGGGATAGAAATATAAAAATAAAAAAATTCTCAACAATTAATATAACATGACTATATGTATTATGACTCAATTTATAATGTTATTTAAGTGATAATAACTTTTTATTAATTGATTCAAATAATTATTAGTAAAAATATACTTTTCCTTAAATTATAAGTAAAATATATGCAAGTACATATATATAAAACTTATAGATTATGCATTAATGTAGGTCTTGTTTGTGGTAACCTTCTTCTCCTTAAACATTCAAATTCTGACTTTTGTCACCATGACTATCTAGTAGAAGTTTGCAAATATAATCACAATGCCAAAATGTTGAACTCCATGCAGCCCCTTAACCTATTAAATGGAATAGGTATCCCATTTTAGCACTTAACGTAAGATAAGCGAGCTACTTTTGTTTAGTGCATATATGATTATGGACAAAACTCAAGAAAAAGTGACCTCTTTAATCTTTTATTCAATACCACCAAACGTTTTGTCATCCCCAAGACAAATAAAATAAAATCTTGATTTCGGCTTTCAAGGGCCAAACTTGCTTCTTTATAAGAATCATTCCATCAACATGTTAATCTAAGTACAATTTGTCATATATATATATAATGTTTAACTCTAAAATTATTAAGTATAAAATTTGACAAATGTCACTTTTTATAATTCAATATTCATAAGTAAAAATTTATAATATTTTTTTTATAAAAATATTAAAAAAAATCTTCCTTCGAGCAAGATAGGACCACAACTCCTTTGTGTTGATGGTGATCATGGAGAACATTGCGTGTCTGACCGGTAGGGACCTCAATCTTACTGATATGATGCATAAATATTTAGTTAAGTCCTACAAGAAACTCACTATTTAGCCACGAAAAAGTCTGTTATTAACTCGTCAGTAAATAAGTTAGTGATGGATTAATAATAAATTTTTTGTTACTTGTATATTGCAATTGCTAATTTTAGTAATAGATTTTTCAATTTATTACTAATTTTAATGAAGCATTAGCGATAATATTTTTAATTTGTTACTAAAATTAGTAACAGATTTTCCTAACGGATTTTTCATAATAAATCCATCACAAATTATAAAAATTTTTACTTTGTGACAAAATAGTTAGATAATAGTTTTGAGGTGAAAAATACTTTGAATATCACTATTTTAGTAAGATCTTTATTCTTGTATTCCTCTAGTATTCTAAAGATGACTCTCTCTATATACTTACTATTTTAATAGTGGAAGGAACCTCTAATTTTATTCCATGGATGTAGGGTGAATTATATAAAATATTGGTATCATTTTATTTGATTATTTTTTATAGTATTTTACAATTAATTTTCATTGCGTCAACTCTAGAATTTTCCAACAAAATAAAACATAAGAAAATAGATCTAGAGAAGATCTACAAGTGATGGTGACTGATGGAGGTGGAAGATGGTGATGGCGGTTGATGATGGCTAGCAGTGGTGGCTGGTGGTAGTAGCTAGTCGATGGCGGGCAGTTGTGAGTAGAAAAAAAGGGGAGAGGCAAAAAAACAAAAGGAAAAAATTAAAGGAAAAGAAGAAAAATCGAAGGTGAAAAAAAAATAAAAGAAGAAAAAAGATAAGAAAAAATATAAAAGAATGTAAAGAAATATAATTGAAATAGAAGGAAAAATGAGAAAAAAAGAAAAATAAATTAAAATAACTATTTTTTATATACAACAATATTTTTTAAAATAAAAAAATTAAATTTTATGAAAAATCTATATATTCCATCACAAATTAATGATGAATTACTCGTCTATCACAAAATTTAAAATTGAAAAAATTTATCCATCACAAATTTAGTGACTGATAAGTCTATCCGTCACTAATATCATTACTAATTAGTGACAAATAACTGTCCATGATAATTTTCTTTCTAAAAAACTGAAAAAATTAATGTGACGATTAAGCCCATTAATCACAAATTCAATGACGGTTAAGTCCATCCATCACGAATTAGTGATGAATGGTTGTCTGTTCAAAATTTTAAAAAACTAAAAATTGATATGTAAAATTAGTGATGGATGGTCCAACGATAGGAAAGGACAAGCTAAAATTGAAGAGCGGCTTGATTGTGCTCTTTGTTCCTCTACCTTTTTTAATAACTGGTCACAAATTAAATGCATTGCTTTTGCCAAGTAATATTCAGATCATAATCCTTTGCTTCTCAGCTGTTTGCATACATGGCTCGAGCTTCTTATTTTCGATTCAGAAAAATGTGGCTTGCGCATGAAATTTTTTTTCCTATTATAAGAGCTAAATGGAATAATATTCATGTCAATTATTCTCCTATGAGAAGTTTAATGTCAAAGCTCAAATTCTTATGGGGTGCTTTGCGTTCATGGAATTTTAATGTTTTTTACCATCTTGATCGAAACATTGAACAGGCTTCAACTCAACTTCTAGCAGTACAAAATTAGATTTTGAATTTGGGCTTCAGTGATGATTTACACCGCTAAGAATTGGATGCACTTCAGACGTTAGAATCTTGTCTTGTTCAGCAATAAATATTTTTCAAAGAACTTAGTAGGGTTAAATGGTTACAAGATGGTGACCATAATACGGGTTTTTATCATGCCATGGTTTCGCAATGTCAAGTAGTGTCTGGTATTCAAGCTATGGAAATTAATGGTGTCCTCTCTAATGATGCTTTGGCCATTGAAACTCATATTGCTAATTTTTATAAGCAGTCAGTCCTCTTCTTGTAATCGGTTTGATTTTAATTTAATATCTCAGATGATTCCATCTTTAGTCACTGATGAGGACAACATTTCTCTTATTCACATGCCTTTTACTAAGGAAATCCAAAGCATTGTTTTTAATATGGATGGGACTAGTGCTCCAGGGCCTGATGGCTTCATTGAAAATTTCTTCACTCATTGTTGGGATATTGTTGGCACTGAGGTTTGTGCTGCTGTTTCTTAATTTTTTTCTCATGGTTACATAGAGGCCTTAATTCAAGTTTAATGATTTTGCTTCCCAAGGTTCCTAGAGCTTTTCAGATTGCTAAATTCAGACTAATTGTGCTTAGCAATTTTATTTTCAAAATCATTACAAAAATTTTAGCTGACCATCTTATGGTAGTAGCAGCTAAAATTGTTTCTCAGAAGCAGTTTGGGTTCATAAAAGGGCGACATATTGAACATTGTATAACAGGAGCTTGAAAATGTGTTAACCTTATGGATCATAATGGGAGAGCTTATAATATGGCTATTAAAATTGATGTCCATAAAGCTTTGATTCAATGAATTAGGATTTTATCTTAGAGGTCATGCGTTGCTTTGGTTTTAATGACAAGTTTTGTTCATGGATTCTAAACATTCTTCAGTCTGCTATAATTTCAATTGCTATTAACGATACTAGCAAAGGTTACTTCAGTTGTAAGAGAGGGGTGAGACAAGGGGACCCTCTTTCTCCCTTACTTTTTTGTATAGGTGAGGATTTTCTGAGCAGATGGATTAGTGCTTGAGTTCATGCTGATGATTTTCTATGTCTAAATGCAATTCAAGGTTCCCTTCCCATTTTCTTTATACAGATGATATTTTATCTTTTGGGAAAGCATCATTTAGAAACTTAAGAGTTTTTAACTCATACATTGGAAATATACAGTGCTATTTCAGGGCAGTTTATTAACTGGGAAAAATCAGAAATTTTTGTTAGGCACTCTACTCCTCGCAGGCATGATGCTCACTTGTGTGCTATTTCCAACATGATGCTTCCTTTTTGTTACTTAGGAGTTCATTTGTTCAAAGGTTCTCCTAAATATTCTCACTTAATTCAGATTGCTGACACCATCCTTAATAAATTTAATGCGTGGAAGGGTCGTCTTCTTTCTATAGCGGGATGAATATGTCTTTTTAACTCAATTATTTCTAGCTCCTTCATACATAGTTTCATGGTGTACAAACGGCCTATCCATCTTATAAAAAGATGGAAAAAGCAATTCAAAATTTTGTGTGGACTAGTTCTGTGTCTACTGAAAAATTAGTGGTGGTGCCTTGGAAACAATGTTGTATTCCTAAAGCTGAAGGATGTTTAGGCATAAAAAATTTAAGTCATCTTAATTCAGCTCTTCTATATAAGCTTGTAGGATCAGTCATGGACCATGATAATTTTATTTCTGATTTTCTCCGATGTCGATTTGTAAAGGAGAACTTTCCTCACTGGTTAACTTCTTCTATTTGGGGCTCCATTAAGCTTATTTATATGCGCATTAAGTAGCATTCTTTTTGGATTATTAGGAAAAATTCAAAACTCAGTTTTTGGCATGATAATTGGCTAGGTGAAAGTCGTGAAGGAAATATTTATCTGGCTTGGTTGCTATTTTTTAATTAATAATGAATAGCATTTACCTTCTTTTTTGGCCATTGCTTTCCCAAGTATACTGGCTGAAATTACTTCTTACATTCCTTCGGAATTGGAGGTAGATCAATCAATATAAAAAGAATCCATGAATGGCCAAATTTTTTGCAATGCTGCTTATGACTTTGAACGTCAGATTTTTCCCATTAAAAATTAGTGTCGTTTTCTTGGCAACGATACATTCCTCTTTCTAGTCTCTTTTATATTGGCGGCTCTTTCGTGGCAAGCTTCCTATAGATGATGTTCTATGTAACAAAGGGCTGTATATCACCTCGATGTGTCGGCTCTGTGGCAATGGTTTTGAATATGCTTCGCATTTATTTTTGGGCTACTCTTATGCTAGGAAAATCTGGAATGCTGTTTGTAACGCTTTTGGTATTTCATTTCCAGCTTATGAAACCAATTTAGAATTGTTTCTTTCTTTGACTAATCATCAGTTCAGTTCTCAGGTTCGTCCACTTTTCATTACAGCAATTTGTACAGCTTTTGGTCCATTTGGAATGCTCGTAACAAGCTCGCATTTGATGATATTCATGTTTTAGCTTTTCACTCTTTGCGAACAATCTTTGTGCCATTAAAGAATGTGCTATTTTTAAGATTGGTTTGGCTTATAACTCTCAATCTGAGCTGATAATTCTTAGACAACTTCATGTTTCTTACACTCCTCTAAGGCTCCGCTTATTATTTTTATTTTTTGGCAATTGCTCCGGCTTCTTAGCTGAAATTAAATACAGATGGCTCTTCTTTAGGCTCCCCAAGAAGGGTTGGTGTTGGTTGTATTTTTAGGAATTGTAGAGGCTTCATAAAAGGTTGTTTTGCTCTTCCTTTAAGTCATTGTTATGCCTTTATAGCAGAATTGCAAGCCACCATTCGTGGTATTGATAGAGCTTAGAACTTTGGCTGGCACAAGATATGGTTAGAATGTGATTCATTGTATGTTGTTAACTTATTCAAGACAAGGAGTATAAATGTTTTATGGGTTTTGTTTGCTGCTTGGTCATGATGTCTTAAACAAGTTTCCAATATGACCTTAGTGGTTTCTTATATTTTTCGTGAAGGAAATCTTGTAGCCGATTGTTTAGTAAAGGAAGTTGTTTCTTGTGCTCAAGATTGTTGGTGGTCTTCTGCTCCATCTTTTTGTACTAATTTTATTGTTAAAGATAGGACGTTGACAGAGAATTTTAGATTCTCTTAATGTTTTATTTATCTTGTAATCCTTTCCTTTTTTTCATTTAATAATACTCTGCTTATGATGTTTCAGTACTAAAAAGATGTTAACCTAATTGGGACGTTCTAATGCACCTCTGAATCTTCCCGACAAATTTAATTAAAAAAAATTGATAGAAATATCTAATTAATATATAAACTCCTCTAAATATATATGCTAATTGAATCTCTTATCTGTTTAAAGTTCAAGCTATTGGATGAAAGAAGCATTTGAATCATAATGATTATGCGAGATAGAGTATTATTCCAAAATTTGATAGTTGTGATGCTAGACAGAATGATCCAACTAACATATAAATTCACGTAATCTTCTATAACCAATATAGGATTAATTACATTGACAAGATAGAGCTAAATGAAAATTTTAACATATAAAATATACCATAAATCAATATATGACATCTATTAAATGTTATTATTCATAAAAATTTTGAAACTATTCATAAAATTAAATAAGGATGGAGATTTTATACTCTATAATTTTACATTTGCACTCCATCGTTAATATTTTAACCCATAAATGACATAAATATCCTCAACTTTCATATTAATTTTTTGGAAAAATTACATGTATATTGTATTAAGCAAAATGTTTTCAAAACTACGATGGTTTATGTTTTGCTTTTCACGTGAGCGGTTTTTCCTTTTTTTTTTTTTAATTTATTTAATTATTTCAAAAGCCCTCAATTCCCTTGTTTTTTATTTTTATTTTGTATTTTTTTCTTTCTTTCCTTCCTTTTTTTTATTTACTTTTTTTTTTATTTTGTAATTTTTCTTTCTTTCCCTTGTTTGTATAGCATTTTTGTGGTTGTGTTGGAGGTAGTTTTTGCTTTTTTGATGTTTCAACTTTATGTTTTGCAGTGGTTGTTTTACCCCAAAAATAACAAAAAAATCACTAAAAAATAAGATTATAAAATTGAAAAAGAACCAATAAAAAAATAAAAACAACCTCTAAACAACCAAAAAAATAACAAGAAAAACAACCACTGCAAAACAACTTTATAAAACATAAAGTTGAACCAAAAACAACCTGAAAACAGCTATGAAAACAAGCATAAAAATAACCAAAAAAACCACTACAAAACAAGCTCATAAAATTAAAAAGGAACCAACAAAAAAAATAAAAACAATCACCAAAACAACAAAAAGTAACAAAAAAGACCATTACAAAACAAACTCATAAAACTGAAAAAGAACCAACAAAAAAAAAGCCGCCAAAACAACCACAGAAAGAAAAAGAAAACACATACTTGTATCAATCCAAACAAATCAAACCAGACTCAATACAATACTCAAACTCTAATGCTCCAAACAATTTTAAAGTTTAAGTCTTTAGCTATGAAAACTCTTTTTTTTTTCAAAAAAAAAAAAACCTCAAAATACAATTTAACTCTTAAAGTCACTCACTTTATTTCTCTTTTACTTTTGTTTTCTCTCTCTACTCTCTTTATCTTAAAAATTTTTGCTGGCCATTGAAGGAAAAAGATCTTGAAAAGTAAAAGTTAAAGAAACAAATCAAAGAAAAATGAGCAGCCTCATTGACTATAATTAGATGATGGAGATTGAGGTTTTAAGTTTAACAAACAGTGGTCGTGGTGGCAGAAGAGAAGGAGAAGGAGAAGGAGAGAGAGTAAAGGAAGTCATATATAGATGAAATAAGAGAATTCTTAAAGAGAAAAATTTTTCGTTTTAGTTTTTGTTTTCTATGTGATATTGATGATATGCAACAGTAGAAAATGGAAAGAGACGAAAAGAAAAAAAAGTTTTGGAGAGAGAAAAAAAGAGAGAAAAAGAAGAAAGAAAGAAGAAGACAGTTCTAGAAAAAATTATTCCGTTTTAATGTAGTTATGAAAAGCTATTTCAATCCGCTATAAATTTGAAAATATTTTCCTTTTTATAAATACCTGAAAAGGTCCTTTAATTTTTTTAATAATTTTTGTCATATTCTATTATTAATATTTTTAAAATTTGAATGAAGAATTTTCACAATTAAAATATCTATTTTTCATTTCTTTCAAAAAAAGAAAAATCTATTTTTCATTAATAAAATTTTCTAAATTAATCAATTTATTACTTATAAATATTGAACCATATTGAACATTTGCATGGTCAACCCAATCACCATTCTTGTTTTGACTTTAATAAACAATGGTTATATACTAAAAATTTTTGTTTAAGTGATTGAAGTGTAAACTAGAATTTGAAAGACTAAAAATAAAGATCAACAATTCAACCATGAAGACACGAGAGTCAAGCTTAAATTACTACTCATTTATGCATTTCCAAGCAAGGCAATAACACAAGATGCAAGGAAGCCTCAATGCACATGAAAAGGATCAAATTTTACTCATGGTCAACTCAGGTCAAAGGATGCTCACAATCTTGAGGAGACCAAAGCAGCCAAGCCGCATAACGAGGCTTACAAGCAATGAAGATCTGCCATGCTCACGATCCGTTACTCAGGATCGTGAGGTAGCTGCTCATGATCGTAAGCATGCACTAATGATCTTGAGATAGGCCTGACATAGCCTTAACGGTTGTCTGCATCTCCAACAACTATTTTATTTGATCCTCATTATCTTAAAGGCACACTCACGATCTTAAGCAAGCATTTCTCTATAAAAAGTTGAAAATGTATTAAATGAAAAAGAAAAAAGTTAGGGCGAAATTCATGATTCTCAACAGCCATATTTCATCCTCAATCAATATATTTTAGCTCCGGAACTTCATTTGAGAATATGACAAGGTTGTTAAGCACATTGAATTCTTAGAAAACTCTCAAGCATTTTCTCTATTCTTAAAACTCTCATTGCACTTAAGTGATTAAATGTGTGCTAGGATTAACTCTCTTCTTCATATTCTTTCTTGGATTGAAATAAGGGAAGTGAGGATTTAATACTAGTGAATCAGGTTTAAGTGTAAGCCTTAAAACACTTGAGTTCATAGTGGGGTTAGAGCTTAGCTTAGAAAAGCTCTTGATGTTGTAAGGTTAGAATTGATCTTAGAACTCTTGTAAAACTCAACCTTCATTAATAAGATTGGTGTGGCTGTTAAAAATCCTAATTTTGAGACAAATTAGATGGACACATAGATTCATTTGTGAATCGAATTCCTTAAACATTTGTGTTCTTGAATTCTTCTCCTATCCGAACTCCTTAAACATTTGTGTTCTTGAATTCTTCTCCTATCTTACTTCTTAAATCTTCATCTAAGCTTTTGATTAAGTTTTAATCTTGCTTTAATTTTCAATTAGCCATATTCACCCCTTTAGGGCTTGTTCAAACCATATTTATACCTAAGAAAAAAAGACATAAAATTTTAGTAATTTTATATATATATTAAAGAATAAGATAAGTATTTATATGTATGCTAATTTATCTTCATTTTTAAGTGTTAGGAATAAATTATTGGAGAAGTTTTAGACTTTAATTATTTTTAAATTTTAATTAAAATTCTAATTTTATTTCTACATATACATTAAAATATAATTTAAACTAGTTAGTTCATTTAAAATTTTTTATATCTCTATATTTTTTTATTGATTATAGTTGCCAAATTCTTCCAAATTTTTTCTTATTTTAGCAGTATAGAAAAGTACTTGTTAAAATAAAAACATATAATATAAACAATAAAAAAACATTAATTTATTTATTTAGAATTAAAGTATAATTTATGTATATAATTTTTTGTAAACAAATTATAAAATAATATTGATAAATATAAAAATGCATTCAATCATTGAGCACTAAAAAAATTATTTAAAAACATATAGTTCTTATTTTATTTAAATAATGTTAAATAATTGTAAATATGTAAAGTAATTAAATAAAAATAATTTTAATCTGAAAATGTTATTAAATAGTAAAAGTTAAATATAATTTACTTTTCATAAAAAATTTAATTTATTTAAATAATATAAAATTAAAAAATTAAAAATTATAATGAAAAGTAAAATATTAAAATTGAGGATATTTATATCATCCATATTTTAAAATAATTAATAATAGGGGGAAAATAGAAAGGAAGGTAGTGCAAAAATTCCCAACTTAAATAATTAGTTCAACCGACTTTTTTCAAGAGTATATTCAAAAGTGTGTGGACATATATGGTTTACGTCTATCAGATGAAGATAAGGTCAAGAAAAGGTTTGCTCCACAAGCCTGTCAAAGATTACATAAATAGGAAAAATAAAAAGTATATTTTGTTTTTTCTTTACTTTTAAAAGAGTTAGGTTTCACTACCATTTGTCAAACATAGCCTTATATATGAACAAAGCTCCAAGGCTATGATGCTTTGCTGCAAACGGAAAGCTTAGGTTTTTAATGAGTGAAGAGTGGCTCAAACCTAAAATTCTTTTCACAAAATTAAATAGCATAACTCCAAACGTTAATTAATAAGCTAATCTTCTTATTAACTATATATATATTCCCACTTCAACATTGCATTAACTAAAACTTAGACTACAATGGGTCTAAACATCCCATATAGTACCTATTATTTTTATTTTTAACTTATTTGGCTTATATGGCAATATCTCTAAGTAATCTCAGTACTTCTGCATAGTTCAATTAATCCCTTATATAAAACTGTTAAAAGAAAATGTGTTAAAATTGATATATATAGACAAAATTAATATATAGTCATAATAAATTTATCTTTTAATATTTTGTGAGAAAAATTATTTTCACTGAGATTTATATAATAACATTTCTTTTTAAAAAATTATTTTATCACTAAATTAAGACACATTAAGAGAAAAAGATAATTAAACATGGAATTGAAAATATAAAATAAAAGGACAAATTAAAATTTTGAAATCAAATACTCTCAATAGACCATAACCACATCTTTTTTCTACTTCTTCTCTGGGTTGTTGGTTCTTCATAAAAATTTTTTTTGTATTATTATCGTTAATTATCTCTTAGATTGGTAACAGTCCTTTTGTTTCATTCTTTTTGCATTGAATATTATCTTTGCATTGAATAATTACATAATTTTAATATGTTTGTTTTTATATTGAAATTTTCAAATGTTCTTTCATGAATTTTTTAATACCCTTAATTGTATTTTGTTTGTTTTTTATGGAGTTCGCATATCTTTTTTATTGTGAAATTCATATTAATATTTTTATAATTGGATTCATTAAAAAAACTAAATAATCAATTTATTGCTAAATAAAATTATTATTAATTGGAGCATAATAATTAGAAATTCATGTATTTTTTATTTTACTATTATTTTTATTATTCTTTTACTAGAATGTACTTTTAATTTCCAATAAATGAAAAATTCACCTTTTTCTATAAAAATATAAAAACAAAATCTACAATAAATAGTAACTATCTAATCTTTTTTCTCTCAAAAAAAAGGTATATATATATATATATATATATATAATCTAATCTTTTTTTTTTTGGTTGTCGCTAGGTCAAATAAATATCACTTAATTACTTAACATACTAAGTAAAAGATTCCTTCTTCCTATCTCATTTCATCATTCACAAATATTATCACAACTGATGCTGCATAACTCACAGTCAATGTTGCTACTGCTTTTATAAATGACCGCATTCATCGTTAAAATAGTACATAGATGATTCAAGTAATCTCAAAATCAATTACAATTTTTGACATCTAATTGTATAAAAAAGTAAAACTAAATGAATTGTTTATAAAATATTATTTTAGTTAGTAAGGAGGTTAAATGATTTAAATATTAATAAACTATATAATAAAAAATAATATTTTCCTTTTAAATTGATAGTAATAAAATCAAACTCTACATTTCATGATGCCTTAAAAAAAGTTACAATTTGAGTATTGTTAAACAAAATCAAAAGTTGTTGCAAACTTTTGAATAAAAAAAGGGGTAAATTTTACTGTATCGAATTTAGTGCAATAAATATTGAAAACTTGCCAACTTGACAAATTGTTGAAGATGAGTTAAAAAATAACCATCTAATATGACTATATATATGGTCAATCTAAGGCAGCAAGTAAAATGCAAGCAACGAGTGGAGTAAGCACAACATAAGCACAAGTGTTGAGGGCAATGTGTGTTGTGAGAGAGTAATCTCCTTCTAAGGGAAAAATATAGATTGTGTGTTTTCTCCTATTTCAAGAAAGAGTGTTATTGTTCTCTCATTGAATTTTATAGAGAGAAGGTTATTGTAACTCCTATTATTTTTCATAGTGATATTCTTATAGTCTTCGCTATAATTTTTTCTCGATTTGTTTGGAGTTTTCTATATAAAATTTGTGTATTCCATATTTTATTCAATTTTATTATTTTAATTATTTTAGCTATAATTTGCTCTATTTATTCACAATTAGATCCTTAATTTTTACAACAAGTGGTATCACAGCTTGGTTTGTGGATTGTGATAGAAGTAATGGCAACAAAGTATGAGATTGAGAAATTCAATGGAAAAAATTTCATAGTTTGGAAATTGAAGATAAAAGCAATATTGAGAAAAGATAATTGCCTAGTGGCTATTAGTGAAAGGTTGGAGAATTTTACAAATGATAATAAGTGGAAGAGATGGATAAGAATGTTGTTGTTGATCTTCATTTGGCATCAGAAGATGGGATACTGTCTAGCATAGAAGAAAAGAAAATTGTAATGGAGATATAGGATCAACTCACTAGACTGTACGAGCCCAAATCAGCCCATAATAAAATCTTCCTTAAGAGGAAGCTTTATAATTTTCGGATGCCAGAATTTACTTCAGTGATGGAGCATACAAATACTCTGAATACTTTATTTTCTCAACTAGCATTGTTGGGATATAAACTAGAGGCAAATGAACATGCTAAACTTATACTTTAGAGTCTGCCTGACAAATAATGTTGTCACAGATCATCTAGTTTTTTATGAGGTTACAACTACTATCCTGGAGGAAGAAAGCAGGTGCAAAAATAAGGAAGACAAGATGGTGAATTCATAACAAGCGAAGGCTTTGGAGGTGATGAGAAGGAGAACAATGGAATTTGACTCCAGTAGGAGACAGAGACAGGATGAATGAAAATCAATACGTAAGAAGAATATTAATGCTATAACTATGGCAAGAAGAGTCATTTGAAGAATGATTGTTGGAATCCTCAAGGAAATTTTTCTAATGCATCAAATGATGACAATATTCTATGAAGATAAAAAGTGATACCCCATATCAATATCCTATTATAATAAGAGTTATAATCCCTAAAGAGGAAGAATGCTTGAATAAGAAGAAAGCTTGATAAAGAAGTATATTCTCTCATAAATAAAGCAATCTTATAAGTATAAGGAATCGTATTCCTAAGAGGTTTGAGCAATACCTTTTCCCTATAAATACATCTTATAACATCTCATGTCATTCATTTTCTCATCTCCTTATTTTCATCATTCAACATCATCACATCATTCTACATCAAGACATCACTCCATATAAACAATCATCTAACATTATACATCCTTATTCTACTCCATTCTACTTATTCATTTTACTATTATTTTGCTCCATATACAAGAACTGACTTAATCTTCATAATTTTTATGGGGAAAATCTCACCCCTTTACCCGTTCTACTCATCGATGCAAGTTCCACAAGAAATTATTCGATTTGGAGTTATTAAGTGGCGCCGTCTATAGGAACCTAGCTCATCTTATTTGCTTAAAACAATAAAGAACTAGGCATAACCAAATCAAATTTTGAGTTATCATTACTTGTTAGGAACTAGCTCGACAACTCAAATAAGTAACTAAACTAGCCCTTTTTTAAATTTATACATAAGAAAAAATAGAAGTTAATTCAACCATAAGCTTTCAACAACAACAACGTCATGACCCTCAACCATGGGCTCAAGATTATGAACATAAATTCATATATTGGGTTAAAATGGCACATCATAAGAGCTTTGCATGTCACATGCATAATATTGAAAAACTTGGTTATTATTAAGCAATTATTAAAGTTACAAGATTGTACCGAGAGTTTAAAGTATAGATCAAAAACATTGTTGGAGTAGCAAATTTTATCCTGAAGCAGCAAATTCTATCCTCCTCTAAACCATGATCATAAAATATCTTGACTTAGATTTGGTAAGGAGCAGAACAAGCGATGCCTAACCAAGTCTGCTCACAACATTTGAGACACTTATAACATATCCAAAGAAGAGAAGTTAAAGAGTAGATTATAAATTCAAATAATGCAAATAATCTGATCGAATTATCAGGTAAAAAAAGAAAAAGGGCAGAGCTGATAGCATCACTTTAAAGATCAAGGTTTTTAGCAAAGCCCATTCACTGATTAAAGATCAAACATCATATGCCAAGCTCACTCTCAATTTTCAGTAAGGACTTAGCACTATAAAACGAGCATCAAAGCCTTATAGCATCGATTCCTATCGAGTACTCGTTCTTAGCGATACTTGGATATCTGGATTTAATCCAATTAAACTTCTATCTTTATTGATGAAACGAGCAACCCCCTTTGTCATCAAATGGTTTCGGTGAAAAGATTATCACAATGATTCCCAGATTCTCTATCTAAGGAATCTTCATTCTTAACAAGATGTAAGGAGGTAAGTCGGGGAAGGCACTGCAATCATCTAAAAAAAGGTGAATGCAATTTGCTCAAGGCTTAGTCTTTTAAATTGAATAGGTTCCACCTAGTACCATAAGCAAGAAGCTCAATAGCTCCATCTTCAATATGAGAAAGATACATAAATGCCATTGATGTAAGCTACAAGTTGTGGTTGTCAAAATTGTCTAAGCCTAGATCACTCACACCCAAATCAGCAATTAAATAAGTGTTGAGCCTATCAACTTATAAATTGGGTTCATTATACATATGGCAGCGTTTGAGTGAAAAACTTAGGCTTTATGAATGTCTGATTCCATGACTAAGAAGAAGAAATGATTGAAGCTATAATAATGGATTATTTCAATAGGTTAATCATCAGAAATATAGATTACATAGCAAGAATAAAATAATAATAGGGTCAAGAAATCTGGACTACATGATAGACTTTGACATTTGGCCAACTCAAAAGCAAAGATGAAGTTTTCTACAAATTTTAAGTGAAAAAAATTCCTCACCTGGTAATTTATTTGGTTATAAGCTAAAGTTTCTAGTAAGTTTGTCCTCTAATTAAGGACTAAGCATTAAACATTAAAGAACCAAGCTCCAAAAATAGACCATCTTGAAACTAATATTCTGAGAGAGATATGAAGTTCAGACATAATAAAGTTGACAATTGATGAACACAGCAGATGACCTTACTTAAGCACTAAGCATCAAGCAACCACCAAAATCCAAGCATAGAAGCCTCAAATATCTGAGCATCAACTCCAAATGAACATTCGCTACTGGACACCAACTTTACGAGCTTCTAGACTCCAACGAGCAATAAGTCCTAGTTAATCAAAGGCAGATGGACTCCAAAACTATAAGGCCATAAGTCTTGGCCCAAAATGAACATAAATACCTTAAAGTACTAATCCTAACTATATTCGAGTCCAACATTAGAGTTAAGTCTGAGAACTGGACACTTAGATATATCTAACTATAAATAAATAACTCTGGGATCAAATGTTACACTTTCTTTGGTACATCACTCGACCACAAGTCTAGGAGCTGGATACAATACTCAGTTTTAAATTAATTGAAGATCTAATTTGAAGTCCTTGGTCTTTTTCATAATACTTAGCAATAATTGAACTATCAACGAACATAAATATTCATTCACTCATGGGCGAGACAAAAGTACATCAAGAGATAAGTTTCTCTCTCAAATATTTATTTTTTAATTATTTTCATCTTATCCTTTTATAAATATTTATAGCTTATCACACAAGACTGACAATTAATTGAGATGGATCAAAACGATCCCGAAGATTTTTCTCTTTTGTCAATGGTAACAGATAAAGGAAACATTTTGACAAAGCTCAATGTAGACAAGAGCCTTGGGAATTTTACAAATTCATGGGATCCATAAAGAACTTCCTACACATTGTTAAAATTATGAGATATCTCAGGAGAACTCAAAGACAACTAAAAGACAGAGCAAAAATTTATTTACAAAAATTTCAGAGAATATTTAACAAGGAAAATGCAAGGACAAAGTCAAGTGTCCACTACATAGCTGTATGAATCAAAGCATAAATTCAAAACATCCTAGCTAGCATCACACTATATCCTCTATTTAAGAAGAGGGGCAATCTTAGCCTTTCCCTTAAATTACAATGCTCATCTTTTGACTTGGATTGAGCAAGCCTAAATTTTGGTCCTTCAAAGCCCACATTCTATCATTTCAAAAACCCTCACTAAATTATTATCCCATATTATGGAGCTCAGATTGAAAGGGCTCAAACTCACTACCAGGATCACAACTTCTTTCCTTTTACAAAAATACTACAAACAATAATGCTCAGAAAAATCAAACATCAATAGCAATAATGTCTGGACTCAACACCAATCATTACTCTGACCAAGCAGCTGCCATCAATGGAGTTACTAAAGTTCATAAACCGAGCAACATCTTTATCACCCTCAGGTCGCTTTAATAGTACTGAGGTTTGGCACTCGGGTCGTGCTTCTAATGCACCTAAAATCTAAGTCAAGTGATTAAAGCTGGCACCCTTAGGTGGCTTCAATAGTATTAAAGTTGGACACTCGGGCCACACTATTAATGCACCGAGCATCTAAGTCTAGTGACTAAAGTGGGAGTCGCTTTAATAGTACTAAGGTTCGGCACTCGAGTTACACTTTTAATGCATTGAGCATAAAAACTCCAGTGATGGTTGGTCCCGTTAGGTCATTTCTATAATACTTACAAGTTAATCCTTCGATTCATTTCTATAACACCGAGTATCTTTTATTGCAAGTTCTGAACATTTAAGTCCACTTAATACTTCATGATTATGATATTCTGCTACTGTGATTTTAAGACTTAGTATACCGAGTATTTTAATGTTTAATGACTGAGGTTGCCAACCTCAGGTCATCTTTCAACAACACATGAGATTTCAAGTAAGGTTCTTATCTCAACGCATCAGTCATCTTTGTGTAATTCTTGGAAATCCAGAAATCTCGAACATAAATATCTGAATAGACTTTTGGGGAAACTCTTGATACCCCGTATTAATATCCTATTCTAATAAGGGTTATAATCCTTAAAGAGGAAGAATGCTTGAATAAGAAGAAAGCTTGATAAGAAGAAAGATTGATAAGAAAGTCTATTCCTTTATAAACAAGGCAATCCTACAAGTACAAGGAATCATATTCCTAGGAAGTTTGAGCAATATCTTTTCCTTATAAATACATCTCATCTCATGTCATTCATTCACTCATCTCCTCATTCTCATCATTCAAAATCATCACATCATTCTACATCAAGACATCACTTCATACAAGCAATCATCTAACATTATACATCTTTATTCTACCCTATTCTACTTATTCACTTTACTATTATTTTTCTCCACATATAAGTACTAACTTAATCTTTAAAGTGTTTATAAGGGAAATCCTGCCCCTTGACCCATTCTACTCATCGATGCAGGTTCCACAAATAATGATTCGATTTAGAGTTATCAGAAAGAATGGTGTGAAGATGTGATTGATCCTCAATTAAATCTTCAAGTGGGAGATTATTAAACAAAGTCAAAAGTTACTGTAAACTTTTGAATAAAAAAATAAATAATAAAAAAAAGGTAAAACTTTACTATACTAAATTCAGTGCAGTAAAGATTGAAAACTTACCAAATTGACAAATTGATAAAGATGGATTGAAAAATAGCCATCTAATATGGTTATCTAGAGCAACAAGCAAAATGCAAGCAACGAGTGGAGCAAGCATAAGACAAGCACAAGTATTGAGTACAGTGTGTATTGTGTGAGAGTAATCTCTTTATGAGAGAAAAATATTGAGTGTGTTTTCTCCTATTTCAAGAGAGAGTGTTATTGTTCTCTTCTTAAATTGTATAGAGAGAGAGTTGTTGTAACTCCTATTATTTTTTATAGTGATATTTTTATAGTCTTGCATGTGACTTTTTCTCGATTTATTTAGGATTTTTTATATAAAATTTGTGTGTTTCGTATTTTCTTCAATTTATTATTTTAATTATTTTACCTACAATTTGCTCTATTTTATTCACAGTTAGATCCTCAATTTTCACAATAAATAATCCCTTACCGCTTATTTATAAGAGATTTTACATCAACTATGAAGTTTAAATTTCATAAATGTCCATTTTTAATTGCTGATTTAAATTATAATCAACAATGTTAGAAATTGCTAGAAATCTTACCTCCAACGTGACAAGAATTAATGAAAAAAAAAAATTTTGAAGTAGACGTTGTCACTTTGAAAGGAGATATTGTACGAAAGATGAAGATTAGGTTGATGTGCCATTAACAATGTATCTTCAGTTCTTCATAGCCACTTTGAAAATGCACACAGTCTCTATTGCTTCAATGTGGTTTTTTTTTTTTTTTCTTCAATGTGATTTTGATATGCCCATTATATGTCCAAATGCACTTATCAGCATTAATAATAGAGGCTACATATTGACAATTTTGTGTGGTATCGAGGATAAATACATATTCTACAATTATAAAGCAATTGAAAAAAAATAAAACCCAACCAATGAATTAGCTAGTAGGACATGTTCTCGTTTAAATAATATTTTAAATTTAAATTATGATGATATTAAATTTATTGTTGAATAATTTTTAACATCTTTATAAATAATTTTATCTAATTAAATTAAATTAATTAAAATGTAAATGAGTTTTGAACACTGATGATCGAGAAAAAGGGGAAATATATATATATAGAATACATATATAAGGAAAGTATCAATATGGGCCATACAGAATTTATATATGCAAATAATTGTATGAGACCCATACTACGAGCTGAAAATAATAGCAATTTATCTTATTACAAAAGGGATAAGCTAATAGTCAAGGCTTTTTCCAATAATCCCATGTCATGATCTTTTGCTTTTCTTTATAATTTTTTTATAATTCTTTTCATTACTTTTAGCATAAAAGTTATGCTACACGCAAGTTATTAATTTAAATGAAATACATAAATCGTAAAAAAAGTAAAATTGTGATATAATATTTAAGATAATAATATTGAAATTGATCTTTTCAAAAAAATCAATAACTATTTTTTCTTATATTTCATCAAATATCATATATTCTATTAATTAGGTTTGGTCTATTTAATATAAATTTTATGATTCGCAAACTGATATAAAAATATTTAGAAATGAAGGAACCAGTTTTTTCATTTATACCACATCAAACTATTCCAATATAAGCAATCAATACAAATTTAAAATATAATTTTTTTTTTGGTAAATTAGAAGATCATATGATCTTAGCATTGATGAAATGCACAATAAGGGACGACTCTCCTTTTTAAATAAACAGCACCAGAAATCGAATTATACACTTTAAAATGTCCTTAGAGAGATGTTACCATTTAATTAAATTCTACTATATTATATCAAAATAATAGTTGAGTTTATAAAATTTTATTTTAATTTATATAACATCAATTGAATAATATATAAATAATCTTATAGTTTATACAATTATCTCTAAATTATAATAATGTTATTAGTAAATTTATGTCAAAAAATAGAATTATAATAAAAAGCATAAAAAATTGTTTATAATTATCTTATTTAATAAAAAAAATGATTATTTGCTTACTCAAATTATTAAAATATTAATTTTATAACATTATGAGAATATATTAATAAAATATTAATTTACTGATTTAAAGAGAGTTAAATTAGTTTATACAAATAATAGAAGTAGTATGAAATTATATTACAATTAAAAAAAGTCAATTTAATTTTTATGAAAATAAAAATGGTGATTTTTGCTCATAAATTTTACTATTTTATTTTTAAGATAATTTACTTGAATATTTGAGTGTTTATTAAACAATTGCTTCAACTCATTTTTAAAATTTGTTATGTATAAAAAAGATACAAAAATGGATTTGTGTATTTAAGATATACATACATACATACACAATATATATGTGGTAAATTGTACATAGATATGAGAAATTTAAAATCAAATATTTCAAAATTTTAAGTCGATAATTTTGGCATTAAAAACGATATAAAAAGAAGATTAATTTTAATATAAATTAATTTGTAATTTTAATTTCTGATTATTGAATGGATAATTTATTGAATTTTGATCTGTTTTGATTTATACTCATCATCGAAAAGATATTTTAAATTTGAGTAGAGTATTATACTACTATATATCTTATAAATTTTAATTATTAATTTTTTGATAATTATCTTTGATATTCAATAGTTAAAAAGCATCATGAATAATTTGAGAATCAAGTTAGGTGAATCTCATAATTAAGGTGGAAAAACTTTTCCAAAATATTAAAAAATTTTAACCCCTTAAACCAATATGGTTAACTTATTGAATTTTCAACAAGTCATAAGAAAATACTATATTTTTCGAGAACGAGATGATGAATTTAAACTTGAGATTAAGTTTATATAATATACAAAAAAAATAATTTAAAAAAAAAATCGTATGGATTAAAAATTAAAAATATATCTTGATGGAAAAATAATATAAATAAAAGTACAATTAAGATGTTCCAAAGTAAAATCTCACTTTCTTGTCATTATTTTTTAATCGCATTAATAAAACTTTTTTAATTTGCAAGTCGACAATTCATACACTTTGCTCAATGATTTTTATTAGCCTTAAATTGACTTTTTAATTTTTAAATAAGTTCAATTATAAAAATATTAGTTAAATTTTCATGATAGAAAGATATCTAAAATCCATAAGAAAACATTATAAAGTTAAAAATTTGCATTATACCTGCAAATAAAAAAATATATATTGTAGTTTTATAAGGTTGTCATTTTATAATGATAATATGATATAGTAATATAATAATTAATATAATAAAACAATTATTATAACTGTCTTAGGTGCTTTCAGATATTTTAGGTTGTTTTGTTTGCTATGTATGAGATTGTTTTGTAAGGTTATTTAGTAGTTGTTTCAGTGGTTTTGGTTATTTTAGGATTTTGTTTTATAAGGTGATGATCTAGTAATTGTTTCAATTGTTTTGGTTATTTTGCTTGTTTTAGGTTTTGACGTAGCGGAAGCTATAAAAAATAGGGATAAAATTTGAAAGTCTATTGATTCAAATAAGAATTCTAGAAATTCAATCTTTCTATTTCCTATCGATTCGAAGATAACAAGAAATAGGCATCAAACTCGTAGATTTAAAGAATACTGAGATTGGAAAAATAGAAATTTTTATTAAAATCGTCCAAATTGTCTCCATCCAAAGAATAAGATGAATAAATACTATTTAAAACAAAACCCTAAAAGAAAAGGGCAAAAAGGTCAAATAAAATACTAAAATAAGTAAAATACAAACACAAAATTTTAAACCCAAAAGAAGCTTTAAACTGTCAAATTTGGGCCTAAAACTGAGTTATAATAGGTAAACCTATTATCCGTATAAATCTCTGAATAAGTTTCAATTGGATATATTATGGGCTATGTAACTCAATCGATGTCAAAAGATATAGCCTTTTAAAGAATTGTTGAGCACTTTAGCTTTTTTTCAAAATCCAAATGTTCTAAGAACTGTAGAGTTATCTAGTCCACATCAGGTTTCTTTCTTATAAGGTTATAGTCTGGTGGTTGTTTTGATTATTTCAAATTTATGTTTTATAAGGTTACGATTTAGTGGTTGTTTCGTTTATTTCAATTGCTTTAGATTTCTATTTTATAAAGTTATAGTCTAATGGTTATTTTGAGTTTATGTTTTATGATGTTATGGTCTAGTGGTTGTTTTGGTTGTGTTGATTGTTTTAGTTGTTGTAAGTTTCTGTTTTATAAGGTTATAGTCTAGTAATTGTTTTGGCTTAGTTATTTTGTTTGTTTTGGTTATTTTATAAGTGTATCAAGTGGTTGTTTCAATTGTTTTTATGTATTGTTGTTTCCTTCGTTTGATGGTTATTTTTAGGACTCTGCGTTGTTTGTTTGTTGCTCCTATGTGATAACTTCAAATTGAATTTTTGTTGTAGAACCTGTATCGATGAGAAAAGCTAGGTGAATGGGTGGGGTTTCACTCATAAACACTCTGAAGATTAAATCAATATTTGTATGATGAATAATAATAATAGTGTAATACCTTACATTTTAATTGAGTAAAGTAATTTTGAATTTGAATTTTTAATAAATACTTTTAGGTTATATTATATGAGTGATAATTATTTTACTATCTAATGGAGGTATATATATATATATATTTATGTTAATATTATTTTAGTATTAATTTATGTGAGTATTATTTTATTATTATGACATTTGTTATTATTATTAATAAACTATATTAACTTCATGGTTAATTTATGTGCTATTTAATACATGCATATATATATATATATATATATATATATATATATATATATATATATATATATATATATATATATATATATATATATATGGGATATAATATGTATATATATATTTATATGTTCATAGTTTATAATATAATATGGTATGTGTGTATGTATATTAGTGGGTTATATATATATATATATATATATATATATATATTTATTTATTTATTTATTTATTTAAAGGTTATAATATATAGTATATTATATATATAGATATATATATAAATATATATATATATACATACAGATATAGAAAACGAAAAAGAAAAGAAAAACAAGAAGAAGAAAGAAGAAGCTTACCTCCCGTCCTCCCCAAGTTGCTGCCATCCTCCCATCTCCGCCCCTCATTGTCTTTTTCTTCCCTCTCATCGTGCCATTCCTTCTTCCACCGCCTGAGAAGCCATTGTCATCGCGCCAAGCTGCCAGGGGAGGTGCTGCTGCTACCATTCCTCATCTTCTTCCTCTGTCAGCTTCGATCCAAGCTGATCCGGCGCCACCAAAGCTTCCCTAACTTCCCTCCTCCTCTCAGGCATCAGTCCAAGCCAAGAACCCCCGCTGCAACTTACCTCCAGCGTCGGAATTGGAGGTTGAAGGTGAGTTGCTCTGGGTTGTTTTTAGGTTGTTCTTAGGTCGTTTTCTGGTTGTTGATTGAAATTGGGTGTTGATCTTAGGTTGTTCTTAGGTATATGTTGAGTTATGCTACTTAGTTACTCAAATTCAAATTTTTTAAGCATTTTTCTGAATTTCCCTTAATTTACAGAATTTTTGTATATTTTATTTAATTTTTTAGTTGAATTTATTGGATTTTTCCTTGGGTTAATTAGTGAATTTTTAGTAATTAAGATTATATTTTGTAAGGTTTTGGGTTGATTTTAAGGTTTTAGGAATTTTGGTGTTAATTAGAAGTTTATATAAATTTTAGGTATTTAATTAATATTTTTATTAATTTAAAAAATTATTGTGAAAAATTATAAAATTTTGATAATTGAGGTTATTACTAAATGTTATTAATTTTAGAACTCAAATTATAATTTTTGTGATTTTTATACTATTTTTATAAATATTTTTGAGTTTATGTCAAATGTGATTATTAAGTTAAATTATATTTTTAGAAGAACTTATTGGTTGATTTTATGTTTTAATTATATTAGGAAGATTAATTTTGAGAAAAATAATTTTTGGGATGATTAAATAATTTTAAGGAATTTTTTTTAGTACTAATAATACATTATGTAATTTATGTATTTAGGGGTGAAAATGTAATTTTACGCTTATTATAGTTAAATATATATTTTAGTTAGTTTTATTAAAATTTAAGAGGGATATTGAGAGACAGAATGGGGCAATTGAATAGGTGCCAGTGGTGTGTGAATTTCTGGATGTCTTTCTTGAAGAATTACCAGGATTACCACCAGACAGAGAGATAGAGTTTTGTGTCGATGTCATACCTGGTATGGATCCTATTTCTATGCCACCCTGCATAATGGCACCAGCAGAATTATAGGAGCTGAAGGAGCAGTTGCAAGAGTTGCTTGATAAGGGTTTTATCCAACCCAGTACATCGCCTTGAGGTGCTCTGGTGTTGTTTGTGAAGAAAAAGGATGGTAGCCTTTGACTCTGTATTGATTACAGGCAGTTGAATAAGGTCACCATCAAGAACAAGTACCCACTTCCGAGGATCGATGACCTGTTTGATCAACTTCAAGGTGCTACATGCTTCTCTAAAATAGATTTGAGATCTGGGTATCATCAGTTGAGGATCAGAAGAGGTGATGAGCCCAAGACAGCCTTTCGAACAAGATATAGCCATTATGAGTTTTTAGTAATGTCCTTTGGGTTGACTAATGCCCCAGCAGCCTTTATGGACTTGATTAATTGGGTGTTCAGGCCATACTTAGACTGGTTTGTGATAGTTTTCATTGATGATATTTTGGTTTATTCCAAGAGCGAGGCTGAGCATGTTATGCATCTGAGAAGGGTGCTTCAGACTTTAAGGGAGCACAAGTTGTATGCCAAATTCTCAAAGTGTGAGTTCTGGTTGAATCAAATGGCATTTTTAGGCCACATGGTTTCTAAAGATGGCATACAGGTGGACCCTAAGAAGATAGAGGCTATTATGAAGTGGCTGAGGCCGACTATAGTTAGAGAAGTACGGAGTTTCCTGGGCCTAGCAGGCTATTACAGAAGATTTATGAAAGACTTCTCTAAAATTACTGCACCTTTGACAAGGTTGACCCAAAAGAGTGCTAAGTTTGTATGGACAGACAAATGCGAAGAGCACTTCCAATTATTGAAGGACTTGTTGATGTCGGCTCCAATTCTAACTTTGCCCTCTGGAAATGAAGGGTATACAGTGTATTGTGATGCTTCTAGAGTAGGATTGGGTTGTGTGTTAATGCAAAATGGCCAAGTTATTGCTTATGCTTCGAGGCAGTTGAAGAAGCATGAGCAAAACTATCCTACTCATGACCTGGAGATGGTAGCCGTGGTGTTTGCTTTGAAAATATGGAGGCATTACTTGTATGGGGTGACATGTGAGATATACACTGATCACAAGAGCCTGAAATATATCTTTCAGCAGAGGGACTTGAATTTGAGGCAGAGAAGATGGATAGAACTCCTTAAGGATTATGATTGTTCCATTTTATACCATCCAGGCAAAGCGAATGTTGTTGCAGATGCCTTGAGTAGAAAATCAGCGGGCAGTCTTGGCCATTTAGCTCAGAGAGAAGGCCCATTATTAAGGAGTTGCATGGTTTGATTGATCAGGGGTTGCAGATGAAAGTTACCCGAAAGTGCCTTTTAGCTCAATTCAGTGTACGATCAGTATACTTGGATTGGGTTAAGGCAGCTTAGCATAGAGACCCACAATTACAGAGAATTATGTATGAAGTGCAACAAGGCCAGTCAAGGGACTTTATGATTGACAGAGAAGGTGTACTGCGGTTAGGCACTAGGATTTGTGTGCCAGATGTTGATGACTTAAGGAAGGAGATTATGGAAGAAGCACATTTTTCTGCATATAGTGTTCATCTAGGTTCTACCAAGATGTATCATAATCTGAAGGATACATATTGATGGAATGGAATGAAGAGGAATATTGCAGATTTTGTATCCAGGTGCCTGACTTGCCAACAAGTAAAGCTTAAACATCAGAGACCCTCGGGACTATTGCAACCCATGCCAATTCCTGAATGGAAATGGGATATGATAGCTATGAATTTCGTGATTGGACTACCTCAGACTACTGGAGGTTATGATGCTATTTGGGTGATTGTTGATAGGCTAACTAAGTCAGCGTGCTTTCTGCCAATAAAGAAGACATACACTACTGATATACTGGCAAGACTTTATGTTAATAGGATTGTTTGTCTACATGGAGTACCTGTGAGCATAGTGTTGGATAGAGGAGCCACCTTTACGTCAGTCTTTTGGCAAGAGTTTCACAAGGCCTTAGGTACCAGATTGGATTTCAGTACGGCCTTCCACCCTTAGACAGATGGTCAGTCAGAGAGGACCATCCAAACATTAGAAGATATGTTGAGGATGTGTGTGATGGATTTTGGAGGATAATGGGATTCACACTTTCCATTGAGTTTGCTTACAATAACAGCTATCATACTAGCATTAAGATGGCTCCATATAAGGCACTATATGATAGAAAGTGTAGATCACCTTTGTGTTGGGAGATTGGTGAAAGGCAGTTAACGGGACCAGAGTTGGTGCAGATCACTTCAGAGAAGGTCCCCATTATACAGCAGCGATTGAAGACAGCCTTCAGTAGACAGAAGAGCTATGCTGACCCTAGGAGGAAGGATGTATCCTTCATGGTTGGAGACATAGTGTTCCTGAAGGTGTCTCCAATGAAAGGAGTTATGAGATTTGGCAAGAAGGGTAAGCTAGCTCCTAGATACATTGGACCATTTGAGATTCGATCTAGAGTGGGTGAAGTGGCGTATAGGCTGGTGTTACCACCAGAACTGTCGAGAATCCATCCTCTATTTCATGTATCCATGCTGAGGAAATACGTCCCTGATCCGTCTCATGTGTTGCAACGTCAAGCCATAGAGCTTAGCGACGATCTGACTTATGAGGAGTACCCAGTGGCGATTGTGGATCGCCAAATCCGATAGCTACGGACTAAGGAGATACCGATGGTGAAAGTGCTATGGAGTAACCATTCTGCTGAAGATTGCACTTGGGAAACTGAAGTTGAGATGCGAGTTTCTTTCCCGTATCTCTTTCCTTCTTAGCCTTGTAATTCTTCTTTTCTTTCTTTTCTTGAATTCGGGGACGAATTCATATAAGAAGGGGAGACTGTAATACCTTACATTTTAATTGAATAAAGTAATTTTGAATTTGAATTTTTAATAAATACTTTTAGGTTATATTATATGAGTGATAATTATTTTACTATCTAATGGAGGTATATATATATATATTTATGTTAATATTATTTTAGGGTTATTAATTTATATGAGTATTATTTTATTATTATGACATTTATTATTATTATTATTAAACTATATTAACTTCATGGTTAATTTATGTGCTATTTAATACATGTATATATATATATATATATATATATATATATATATATATATATATATATATATATATATATATATATATATATATATACATATAGATATAGAAAACGAAAAAGAAAAGAAAAACAGGAAGAAGAAAGAAGAAGCTTACCTCCTGTCCTCCCCAAGATGCTGCCACCCTCCCATCTCCGCCCCTCACTGTCTTTTTCTTCCCTCTCATCGTGCCATTCCTTCTTCCACCGCCTGAGAAGCCATTGCCGTTGCGCTAAGTTGCCAGGGGAGGTGCTACTGCTGTCGTTCCTCATCTTCTTCCTCTGTCAGCTTCGATCCGAGCTGATCCGGTGCCACCAAAGCTTCCCCAACTTCCCTCCCCCTCTCAGGCGTCGGTCCAAGCCAGGAACCCCCGCTGTAACTCACCTCCGGCGTCGAAATTGGAGGTTGAAGGTGAGTTGCTCTGGGTTGTTTTTAGGTTGTTCTTAGGTCGTTTTCTAGTTGTTGATTGAAATTGGGTGTTGATTTTAGGTTGTTCTTAGGTATATGTTGAGTTATGCTACTTAGTTACTCAAATTCGAATTTTTTAAGCATTTTTCTGAATTTCCCTTAATTTACAGAATTTTTGTATATTTTATTTAATTTTTTAGTTGAATTTATTGGATTTTTCCTTGGGTTAATTAGTGAATTTATAGTAATTAAGATTATATTTTGTAAGGTTTTGGGTTGATTTTAAGGTTTTAGGAATTTTGGTGTTAATTAGAAGTTTATATAAATTTTAGGTATTTAATTAATATTTTTATTAATTTAAAAAATTATTGTGAAAAATTATAAAATTTTGATAATTGAGGTTATTACTAAATGTTATTAATTTTAGAACTCAAATTATAATTTTTGTGATTTTTATACTACTTTTATAAATATTTTTGAGTTTATGTCAAATGTGATTATTAAGTTAAATTATATTTTTAGAAGAAATTATTGGTTGATTTTATGTTTTAATTATATTAGGAAGATTAATTTTGAGAAAAAATAATTTTTGGGATGATTAAATAATTTTAAGGAATTTTTTTTAGTACTAATAATACATTATGTAATTTATGTATTTAGGGGTGAAAATGTAATTTTACGCTTATTATAGTTAAATATATATTTTAGTTAGTTTTATTAAAATTTAAGAGGGTTAGAGAATTTTTTTTTTATTAATTGATATTTTTACTTAAGTAGTGTTAATTTTAAATATTAATTCCAAATATTCTATATATATGTATTTATAATACATTATTTTGACAATAAAAGTTGAATATAAGGTTGCATTTAGCGTATTTGGGTATAATGGTTTTAATTTAGGTTTTAATTATATTTTGATAATGAAATGCAAATTTAGTTGTTTAATTTCGAATAATTGAGAGTTTATATATTTTTAGTATAAATGTATGTGTAATACGTATTTTGGGAAATGAATGATATTATTTCTTGCTGTTTTGTTGAGTTGTGATCTCGGTCAGGGTTAAGTGTAGTTTTGAGAGCCCGACTTGAGTGTGTATGTCTGTTGTTATTAGAAGTGCGTTTTCTATGCAGATTTGGCTCTACCTTTTGTCACGACCCAAAACAGGGGCCATGACCGGCGCTAGGGAACGGGAATTCTTTCGAATCCGGAACCCGTAGCAAGCCTAAAAATAAAATAAAGCATGCCATAATAACAGTAACAATATAATATGCAGCGGAAAATAAAAATCATAATATCATAATATCATCCATATCAACTGGATTTAATTCAAAACTCATCTCATCACATATATATAATCTTTAATACAAATCCAGTTTCAATATAATACATCTCTTTAAATAAAATACATGAAATCCAACACTTTAATTCACAACTACTGTAGTGTCTAGATAAAATAAAATAAATAAGACTCAAGTATATAATTTACACAAAGAAGCCGGGGCGGAAGAAATCCGGCGTATCGACCTGCTACTGAGGTCTGAGGAAGTTGACTCTCCTGAAAAATAGTCAACGGAGGGGAGTCAGACCTCACTGAGTGAATTACTATAATATATATACATACACACTAAGTGATAATGCATACAGTCAACAGTATATATATAATATGTATATATACAGGCAAATTCATACAGATGCAGAAAAATCATTTTTATATATTTTACTGAAAAATCCCAGTTTATGAAGGATCACATAGAACCCTAGAATATCGCAACCTTAGAAAATAGTGTTAAACAACACTCAAGCCATACAGACTCACTTAATCCAAATATATCCACTTAATCCATTTAGACAGTAGACTGGCCCCGAGACACTAAGTCAACCGAGCTCCAGCAGTCTGACTGCTAGTGTGATTGGCCCCGAGACACTTGGTTAACCGAGCTCCAGCAATCACACCCACAAACCACATCTCACATATCGATAATCATAATCAAATAAATATCCACAAATAGTTAGTAATATAGCCTAAATACTATAGGCGTACCGGTACGTACTCGGTCCTAGTGCTGCCCACTAGGTAGCACGTTCTATTGATATCCTTCATTATTAAATATAAAACATTCATTCACAATTAAATGATGCATGAATTTAAATAAAACAACAATATATACCATATATATACCGGAAATATACCAAACATAAACCAGGTATATTTCGAGTATATATATATATATCAAATAAATCCAATCAAAATCATAAATTAAACTAAAAATATATTTAAAAACATTTTAAATATATTTTATTAATAAAACATGTATATAATTTATTATATACCAAAAATAAACCAAAAATATACTTAATGTAAACTTAAGAAATAATCAAATTATTTATGCATATTTAATCAATATAAAACATGTATTTCTAAATCATGCATCCTAAGCATATATATATAATATAGCAACTCACCTAATGCGCTCCACGAGACAGGTCCGACGGGCCTGGTCCACTAGCCCTCGGTCTCGGTGCAACTAAACAAGAAATAAATAACCGATATCAGAGTAACCCTAATAGAAATCCTAGAATTCAATCTAGAGTATTAAACACAGAATCGAAAATTAGGGTTCGACTGGATATCACGTTTTACGAGAATTCTATCGAAAATCCGACAGAACCTCCCCTGTAAAATGGACATCTCTCTACTCAAAAGAGTAGAGCCGACCCTGCAAAGAAAATACACTTCGAAAAATAGGCTCAACACAATCAAAATCCCACGGTCGGACTCCAAACTACAGTCCACCGACCGGGGTCCACAAACACAGAACATATTCCAGATATACCAAAAATATCCTCACAACATAGTAATACATCTCATACGTAGAAATTACATAATTAACCTTAAAACACTGTAAAAACCGATTAAAACTCATTTTATTAGAAAAACTGTATATTATATATATAATTGAAAATAATTCACGAAAAATAGTTTTAATTAGTTAAAAATACCAAATATTTTGTAGAAATCATTTTTATACCTTAAATAACTAATAAAACCAATTAAATTACATTTTTTAGACAACTTAGGGTAAAATTACCAAAATACCCCTATATATATAAATATACTTAAATTACTTCAAAAATTCACCAAAAATCATACAATTATCCAAAATTAATTTTCTCAACATATTTATCAATAATATCAATATTTAAACTCAATTAACCAATTAAATTCAAATAAAAACACAATTAACCTAATTTTTCCAAAATTCCATAAACTTCAATAATTCAAAATAAATACTTAGAAATTCATAAAAATTCCAAATAAATTCCTATAATTCATTTTAACACCTAATTCAACCATAAACTCCAATTTCATAATTTAAATAATTAATTTCTGAAAATTAGAAAATAATATTAAAATATTCAAAAATACCCAAAAATCCAAAAAATCTCAAAAAATTCTACAAAAATTCATACATGTATATTAAGCTACTAGGAACAACATTTGTGAAGGAAGTTTTTATGAATCAATCAATTCGAAGCTCAAAAAAATCAAAAACCCTAATAGGCCGAAATTGACAAAATCGAAACCTAAGCAAATCTAAACCATTTTAGCTCAAACCAAAGATAGAATCACACTCACCGGAGCTCAAGGAGAAGAAAGAGACTGGCGGTGTCGAAAACGGTGGCCGGAATCGGCATGATCGACGGTGGATCAATTTTCGGCTTCTCCGGCCAAAATCGATCTCCAGATGCCGGAAACGGCCTCCTCAGGCGGCGAAATTGGTCGGGGAAGACGGTGGCACACCGGACGGCACACCCACGGTGAATAAACGGCATGGCAGCGACCGGAAATGGAGAAGGGAAGAATCGGGGAAGAAAGGGATGATCGGGGGCAAAATGGTAATTTTCTAAACTTTTTGATTTTTGACAAATATATGTATATATATATACTTTATACTATATATTAAAATAATATTAAATTACACACATCAAATATACACCACACACATAAAATATTAATATTTTAATACTTTATACTAAATAAAATTGATTAAATAACAATAAAATAAATAAATACTTAATAAAATATTAGGGTAATAATAAACCCTAATTAAATAATTATACACA
Source organism: Mallotus nudiflorus (assembly GCA_947683625.1). Lineage (NCBI taxonomy): Eukaryota > Viridiplantae > Streptophyta > Magnoliopsida > Malpighiales > Euphorbiaceae > Mallotus > Mallotus nudiflorus. Next base: position 856,003 of record CANTUR010000001.1, read on the forward strand.
CACAGGCTTTATTTAATAATTTATAAATATGTATGAGTTCATGCAAGTTCGTAAATACATTTAAAATAATTAATAATACATTGTTTACGTGAAAATTTCCCCGAAAATGCAAGTCCCGGGAAAATTTTACGTAAAACACTAAAAATAATACACCGTAATTAAAATAGGTTTTAAATACATATCAACTCATAAAAATATCATATAATATACAGAAATTATTAACACTGCATATCCCGGTACAGTGTAAAAATATTTTAAAAAAAACACGGGATATTACACCTTTGGTAGAGAGATGTCCATTTTACAGAGGAGACTCTGCTGAAATTTTGATAGATTTTCTCGTAAAATGTGATACTCGTTATGAATTACTACTGTTAGTTAGGTTATATCCTGCCTATCGAGTCTTGTCCGGTCTTCCTCGAGTCAGCATGAAATTTTATTATTTTGTTGATTTTCGATTTTTAATTCATAGTCATGTTTTAAAATCGATTTATTATTTCTTTCTAGAGCATATCGGAGCAGAAGTCATGAGACCGAGGTAGACGCGTGGTCGTCAGCCTTCACATTCATCTTGTAAGTCAATAGAACGATATGTGCGTATGTTTATTTAAAGAATGCATGCGCTCGTACTTTATTATATTGATTATATGATTTATTTAATTTAATGGTGTTATTTAAGATTTAAACGCATTTTATTTATTTAAAATAAATTTTGAGAAATTTTGGTAGAACGGGCTACTTGGTGGGCTTCACCAGGACTATGTGCACATGGTAGAGATTGAGAGATGGATCCGTAATATATATGATTGGTGAATGTTAAACTAGGATGGGTGCCTCGGTGGAAGCCTATGCTCTCGGGGACCGTCAGTGATTGTAAGGCTGATAATGGACTGGGATGGGTGCCTCGGTTGATGCCTTTGCTCTCGGGGGCCGCTAGTGCCATATATTTGGATTAAGTGAATGACTACGACTTGGTGCCTCGGTTGATGCCTTTGCTCTCGGGGACCGGTAGTCTAGTTGGAATAAGTGGGCCTAGTTGGCCATGTAGATTTTTAGGTTTAGGGTTCTACTGAGATTTTTCAAAAGCTATACCTATACACTATAAATTATTTTCACTATAAATATATAGTTTTCAAAAAGGTTTTCAAACCGTATAGCTCTTTTTATTGACTTACTCAGTGAGGTCTGATTCCCCTCAATTTATTTTTTTCAGGAGCTTGGGAGTTCGACCTCAGACTACCTCCACGCCGGGTTTGTTCTTCACTGGCTATTTTATGTAGGTCATTGTAAGTTGTACTATTGTATTATTCTAGGATGCTGCAGTAGTATATGTACTAAGAATTGTATGGTTTAAGTATGTTTATGTAATCTATTTATATGAACCACACTTATATATAAGGATTTAAGTTTGATTTATAATATGTAACACCGAAACATATTTTATTTGAGCATCTGATTTAGTTATTTATGAGAAAAATCAGTTTGATAATGTGTTCTATTTTAAAATAAGGTTTTAAATTGTAAGGTGTTGTTTATCTTTTCTTTAAGGTTTACTACAGGTTTCGGGGGCCTTATGTCTTCCCATTCCCTAGTGCCGATCATGCGCCATTGGAATCGGGTCGTGACAAATAGAGCAAGTAGATTAGAATAATGATAGAATGAGTATTGGATGAATGTGTATGATGAGGTGATGGAATGATAGTCATGACTTGATGTAGAATGATGACTTGGTGTAAAATAATGGAATAATAGAATGAATGACATGAGATGGAATGGAATGAAATATATATATAGAAAGGAATATATATAAACCTGAGAGGAATAGAAGTTCTTATACTTGTAGGATTGCTCTATTTATGAGAAAAATAGACAACCTTCATAGAATAAACTCTATGATTAGGAATACAATAACTTCTTTCCTATTTGAGGATTGAGTCTTCTTATTTGGGTATCACCATGTTTTACAATGAGAAAATAATATTTATCTTTTATTTTATGAGTTTTAAAAATGATTTAGAATCATTATATATAACAATATACTGTGCACATGAATAAAATTGTTGAGATACATGCCTCTATTGCATGTGATTTTTTGATTTTGATTTTAATCTGTTGCTTGTAATTCGATAAATTTGTAGATTGTTCTTTCAAATGTAGTTGTTCATATTGATTTGTAGTTTGCTGGATGATTTTGAATCGATTTGTTGTATATAATAATTAAGGTTTTTATTTTAGAAAATAGTTAATTATGACAGATAATTATTGAAGTTTTTAAAGCTAATTTAAGATAATATATATGGAAGCAGATATGATTTAATATAGGAATAAGAGACTATATTTTTGAAAAAATATTTCGTTTTAAAGTTAGGTATAAAAAAAAGAGAGAATTAACGATATTTTTAAAATATTTTCTGTTTTTATTATATTTACAAAAAATCCAAAAAAGGAAAATAATAGTTCAACTTGGGCTTAACCTTTTTCACATGCTTCCCCTGAGGGCCGAAAGCATATAAATGGGCCCATATTATTATTGGATATATCTCCTCAATATGTAGGACCCATCAGGAGACAAAAACAATAGAAGCTAGTATTGCCACGTGGCCTTCTATTTTTTTCTTTAAAAATTTCTCCCTTTTCCCTGGACTTCTTAAAAACAGTTTAAGGTAAAATTTGTATTTTGATATAAAATTCATGTTTTACCACATATAAAATTTTTTTCTTTTTAAGTCATATAAAAATAAATTTATATAATCTTCCAATTAATAATAATAATAAACCACCCTTATAAATATACACTTTATCTCGTCCCTTCCTCGCTATCCGAAAGCACAACTCTAGCTCACTGTTATTACACAGTAACATTTTCAAGAATTGCAGTGCTCTAATGGCTGATTTTACATCAGATATTCAAGGGTTCAGACCACCCTCTTTCCCATTTTTTGACAATATTATTGATCCAAACTTAGTACCCATTAACCATTTCTCTGAAATGAACCAAAATGGCATGATCCTGGACAATTCAAGCTTGAATAATAACAATAGTTTCTTGCCTTTCTCTGGTGACAATTTCTTTAGCCACCATCATCAGCACCAAGCTGCAGGAATAGCATCAGAATTACTTTTTCCTGGTGGCACTGCTAACTTGGCAGAAAATTTTCCTGCTATTTTCCATCAACACAGCAACAACAACCAAAGTCATCATCATGCCATGCCAGTTTCTAGCTCTCATCATCAGAATCCCTACCACCTCAGTCCCACTACTCCTGGAACCGATGATCAGAGTGAGTTTCTTGAAGGTAAAAAAAGAAAAGCAGTGATGATGGATGTATCAGAAACAAGTTCTTTAAATTTATCTCCACAAGGTTCTGAAAATGGCAAAGGATCAAAAAATGTAAGTACATTAATTGATTAATTAATTGTTTACACTTTTTTTTATTTGATGATGAGTGTTCTTGTTCTGATTTTTTGAGATGGATTTTTGTGATAATTTATATGATAGAATTCAAGAAGAGGAAAGAGAGCTAAAGGTAAAGAAGAAGATGAGAAACCAAAAGAAGTTGTTCATGTTAGAGCTAGAAGAGGTCAAGCCACTGATAGTCACAGTTTAGCAGAAAGGGTAATTTTATTTACAAGAAAATTTAATCTTTATATAGATTAAAAAATTACACTAAATTAATTTAATTTAATTTCTTGTACAATAGGTAAGAAGAGGAAAAATCAATGAGAGACTGAAATGCCTGCAAGACATTGTCCCAGGTTGCTACAAGGTAGGCATATTAATTTATAATTTAAAGAAAATTAATTAGTCTTTTTGATACTTATCTGATAAATGGTAATTTGATCATTTGACAGACCATGGGCATGGCAGTAATGTTGGATGAGATAATTAATTATGTTCAGTCTTTGCAGAATCAAGTTGAGGTGAGTTTTATTTAATTATATGCATATACTTGAACATTAATCAAATGCATACTCTAACATTAAGAAAATTTACGTATGATCATTATACTTATTAATACATATAATTTTTTTTTCTTTTTTGGTTTTCAATCCAGTTTCTGTCTATGAAGCTCACTGCAGCTAGTACATTTTATGACTTCAATTCAGAGGCAGATGCCCTAGAAACAATGCAGGTGATCACATCATTTTACTTTTACTTTGTATTTTTCTTTTGCGTCTAAAATTTTATAGTTTTTAAATATGATAGTCATGCTACTAATCATGATTAATATTCAATAAATTAAAAATTTAATGATCGAATGTATATTTTATAATATGTATTTGTAAATCGATAGTCTCAAAATAATTACTATTACAGAAATATAAAAATTTAATAATTGAATGTTTATCTTATAATTTGTTTATGTATATCTATAGTCTCATTGACAGATATAAAGATATAATTCTGCATATTTAATTAACATTATTGTTAAATGGTTTATCTTTGCAGAGGGCAAAGGTACAGGAGGCAAAAGAGATGGAAAGAGTGATGAAAGAAGGATATGGAGAAGGATTTACTAATTTCCACCCAACATGGTCTCTTTGACTTCATATTTTTTTGGATGTTGCTCATTATTACCATACAAACACACGAAAGATGATGGTCCACTGCTCAATATTTTCAAAACTACCCATATCGGTAATATATATATATATATATATATATATTTCCACTTCATGTATACCTAGCACAGGTCACAACTTATACTTGTATAATTACTTAAACCATGTTTGGGAATTCAATTATTATTCGTAGAAACCTTTTTAACCAATTCTTGTCATTGTATATTATAATATCTTGGAATTTTTTTTAATATAAAAATATTTATATCTAATCTAAAATATTCATACATATGTATGCGCGTGTATGTGTATTTGTATACAGGAAATTTTCTAACTTAATAATACTAGCTCATGATGGAATTATATTGATATCAAATATTCTCACTTAACAACCTACAAAATCCTCAAATTAAGCATGTTATAGCATGTGATGACTTGCTGATTATCAAATGACAATCTCTTCAAATATTTGGTGGCTATGTAGACAACATATAGATATCAGTGATGCTGATGCCCATATCATCCAAAACAGTAACAGGCATGAAAGGATTTGATTAGATTTGAATGCCCATTTGTTGAATGTATGTCACTTCCACTAAACTAATAATTGTGTGAGCTGAAATGGCCAAATTATAATTAACATAATTAGTTTGTACTATCAGTATATAAAATTCATTGAATTCTGATTAGTTAGATTTAATTAAGGTAAAACTAACAACTAATTTAACGTAATTGAATATATTATTATTCAAATATGAAATGTCGCTTAAACGAAATTAATCTTCTATCAGATGATTCCACTGATTATTGACATTAGGTAGTGACTTTAATCTATGCATCATCATTATTATTATTATTATTATTATAAAGCAATTTATCTTTGCTTATATGTCGGCTTTGAAATTTGAAGGTGATTGACATTGGTTTTCCATTATAACACATGAAATTTATAGTCTTGGTGAGACTAATTCAAAATGATGTTCATGTCAGTCAATGACACAATACTTGAGAGTAAAAGTTTCTTCTTAACACTAACTGGAGTGTGTGTCTCATTCACAGGGTCCCTTAAGTGATCATGAAAGGGAAATGGCATTTGATTTTAATATCTCACATGCCAAGGGGAATTTTTCAGTTCTGTATTAAACACTATATCATGTATTAATCTATGTACTACTTGTATCTTAAATATGTTTATTCCCTTTTTCTTTGAGAAAATAATAATTTAAATATATAATAAAATAATTTTAAATTAAGCGTTAGTTAAGAAATGCGAAAGAAAATCAGTTAGAGTAATTTTCAAAAAAAACTTAAATTTATTAATGAAATTCCATTTTTATATTATATTTTTAAACAAAAAAAATCGTAATGGTCTTCTATATATCCTAAGTGCACCATCTTTGATGGTAATTAACCACATTTCTTGCTACTGAAAATTACATTTTACCTGCAAACAAGACTTTAAATTTTAAAAGGATGGTGGAAATTAAAGTTTGAATGAGTAGTCCAGATCAGAATACCACTTGGGATATTGAAAAAATGGATATATATTTTATTTTTTCACTTATAACAACTTTATGCATGTACCTTGCATATCTGATGAATAGTGAACAGTAAACTTATACACTTTATTGGAACACAGCCTAATGTGCGACAATAATTCACAAATATAAATATTGTGCAAATGGGTGCTTGTAAACAAACAAATTTGATATCAAATTGAAGGGCCATGTTGTGTATAGACAGGGTCCTATATGAAATAGATTATTTTATCAACTTGTGGGAGGAAAAAATAAAATCCTATCAATAAATTTCGCAAATAAATATGCGTGGAGATAAAATAATATAATAACAAATTTTTTAAAATGACATGGCATTTATTAAATCCACATAGGCCAAAGAAACAAGAATAAATGGAACCCACAAATTGGATGGATACTTAAAATCTTATGGATGTTGCCAATTCATTAAATGAATGATTGGATTGGAGAAAAGTTTTTTTGGGGTTTAAGTGTCTTTTCTTTGTATTTTTGTTCAAATCTTTTATATAAAAATACACATTTGGGTGCACATTTGGTGAAGGAGAGGAGCTAGAGCTAGAAGTGACATAGGTGCATTGCATCCAACAACAATGAGAAGCAAAATGAAGAACAGGTGAAATGGGCCAGGGTATGCCCGAAAGAAGATAGGGCAAGGCAGAAGAGGCTTAGTATGAACCTTTTAAAACCACCTCTCCACTCAAAATCTCTTTCTTTTTTTTTTCCTTTTCTTCTTTGACTCCCTTTTGACCAAAGTCCTTTGCTTGTCTCTTGGAGCATGCATGAACAAATGGGAAGAATCTGGGTTTTTAAAAAATGGGTCCCATATTAACTAGATGGATAGTGTCAAGCAAATGTTGATTTGGGGTCATAAATTAGGTGAAGTTGGAGAGTGAACTAGTAACTAATATGGGCAAGTTCAAGGATCCGAGAAGAATGGGCTCAATCATACTTCCAAGTTTTTTTTTTTTTTTTTTTTTTTTTGTGGGTGGGAAGTGGAGGAGTTTGTTAGGCTGTCAAAGATCAATTTTTTTATTTTCATTTTTAAAATTGCACCACTATACCAAAAGTGGCTCTAAAATCATATGATGTTCATGCATTTCAACATCTTCTACAATAACCTCATTGCAAATCCTATTAAAGCCACTACATCACTCTCTTAAACATACTTTATTATTTGCTTGCTTCCTTAAAGAGAAAACCTAATACAAAGACTGACTTAACAAGCAATTATTTCATATATATATATATATATGACATTGTTCTTATATTAATTTTTTTAAAAAGAGATAACAGAATTGAGGAATTAAATGCATAACCTTTATCAATAGTTTGACCCTAAAATATGATGATGTGAGTTAAACTATATAAATTATATATTTGTCTACATATTAATCTGTCATTTATAGTCGAATAGTTATAGAATATAATATATTATTGGGTGATAATTGATTAGATCATCCATATCTATAATAGAAGCACCAAAACATAATATTCGAGTTGCCACTTACCCTTCTGCCAAAAATATTTTTCTTCCCCTTAAATTGTAGGTCTAATCACTTAAAAAAAATCTTTTTTATTGCTTATAAAAAAAAAGAATAGTCAACAAACAATTCGGAAGGTTGTTCCTCCAATAGTAAAAACCAGAGATAGAACTAGTTGCTCCTGCTAAGCTGCGAGCAATTATATTCCCTGATCTCTCCGAATATAAGTATTAATAATATCACTTAACAAACTTGTTGTTCATTCTGGATTTGCTGAAGTACTGCCAACGAGTCTGGGAAAAATATAACTTTTTAAATTGATACTTAATTTGTGTTTTTCTAACAATCATAAATTTTATATATACATTCTTTTAATATAGAATAATAAATTATTTACCTAATTTGTTGAGCTGTAGACATTAGTTGACTTTTTTTTTTTAATTATTTATATCTCTTTATTTCGATAATATGTTATAAATAACATTCCACAAGGATGAGTCCCTATTCCTACGAACTACGTAATTAGTTTATAGTTAAGATTATATTAAAATAATTTAATTAATATATTAAAATTTATTTATTTTTAAAAATAATTAAATAAATAACATATATTAATTTGCAACTATTTTATTAATTTATAATTAAAATTTTATTTATTTTATTTTTATCTATATTTAAAAAATTAAATAAAATATATATTAATTTATTATCTGTAAAATGTGCAGATTTACAATTAACCTCACAATTTGATAAGTATCATTTCTCATAATTCACCATTTACTTATAAAAATTTATGTGTTAAGTTATTAAAATTTATAATATTTTTTTAAAAAAAATATAAAAAATTTTATTTTAAAATATATATGTTCTATTTTATTGTAAAGCATTTCAATTCTATTACATATAAAATATTCTTCTTCTTTTTTTATCAAAAATTATGTATTTTTATCAAAACATCTTATTTTTTAAATTATTTTTTTATTTAAATAATATTATTACTATAAATATTAAAAGGAAAATTCTTTGTTAACTTTGTAATTTCATTACTTTTGTTTTACTTTTTTCTTATAATCATTGGATGAGAGTATTTTTTGTTATCTAATGCTGGTTATAAAAAAAAGAATATTTTATTTTATAAAAAACAAAATAATGATAAAATGCATTATATTAAAAATATACATGTATTCTTATTAAAAATAATAAAATAAATCATTACAATAACTTTTTAAATTCTTATTTTTATATTTAATTAATTTGTAATATTAATTTGTTAAAATTATTTTAAAATATATATATTATTTGCGGTGCTTTTAAACTACAGATTCATTGTTTTATTTAAATTGTCAAAATTGATATATGATTTCTTAATTTAAGTAATTTTTAAAAATTATGCATCATGTTGAACATGTTTGTTCTAGCTTTTTACATTCTTACTTGATGGGTTTCACATTGGGGCCTTGAGCGTAGTCCGAAACCCAAATAGCTGCTCAAGCTAGTTTATTTCTAGCCTAGAGATGACCCAATCACTGTCTTGCTCTCGCAACACTATGATAAACATTTGCTCCTCTATGTCACATTTCATCCATTCATGGAGCCCTGCCCATAATTGTATCATGGAACCTGTCTATAATGTATTATGAACTACACATGTGTGAAAATGTGCTGTCTTTTTTTCCTCACGTTAAAACATTTTTTTTTGTGTCCCAGCAACTTTGCATATGGCCTTCAGCTAAAAAACATTAGTTACAAGTTGTATTCTTTGACATTGACATGTTTATTAGTTTTTACTTGTAGAATCATTATTCTTTTTTAACTTATAGGTTTAATGATCTTCATCTATATTTACTGATATTCATTTGCATATTCACTAACCTTTACTTTCACATCATTAGTATTTTCTTTCTATTTTTAATAAAAATAAAAAAATTATTTTTTATTTTTCAAAAAATTATTTTTTCTTTTTATTTTATTAATTATAGTGCTTGAATTTAATTTTTAATTTTTGATTTTTGTCAAAAAAAACTTATTCATTAAAAATTTATTTAATTTTTAATTTTTTAATTATAATAAATAAAATTTTACTTATATTTTTATTTTAGTTAAATATTATAAGTTTACCATTTAAATAATGTAAGTTTACAAGATAAAATATGTAATGAGTTTGCATATCTCATCATTAAAAAAAATTAGTTGATATTATTTTTGTTTATCCATAAGTTAGATTTATTCACCTTTATATGTAGGTTCACTAGCGTTCATATGTATATTCGTTGGTTTTGTTAAATCTGTAGATTCAATAATTTTTACTTGCATATTTATTGATTGTCACTTATATGTTTATTAACTTTCACCTGTATTTTTATTTATATTTTTCTTTTCTTTTTAATAAAAATGAAAAAAATATTTTTTATTTATCAAAAAAATATTTTTTTATTTTATTAATTACAGTGATTTAATTTATTTTTTTATTTATAATTTTAGTTAAAATAAATTTTTTATTTATTAAAAAATTATTTAATTATAATAAATAAAATTTTACGTATATTTTTATTTTAATTAAATATTATAAATTTATAAAATAAAATATATAAATTAATTAATTTCCATATTTACATATATGTTAATTAGTTTTCACTTGTTTGTAGTAGACATTAGTATGGATAGTGTATGGGTCTCCACTAAGGTTTCCCCAAGAACTCAAAATCTATTTCATCATGATAAGGTCCTTGAGATGATAGCTTTAACAAAACTAATCATATCGTAACAAAAAGATTGTTGAGAATTTAACATCGTATGCATGTGCAGGAAACAAAGTGGCTATATATAAAACAAGGGACTTGCATCGTAAGCAGTGAGAGTTCCAACTGAATCCCCAACAAGAAGCTTAATTTCCATTAAGCTTATAAGCCAGATGTATCAGCAACTTGAGCTAATTTCTTTAGCATTCTTCTATTCCAAAAGAAGAAGACGCGCAAGAAGAATAAGGAGAAGGAAGCACGGAAAAAAGAAAACGAATGCTTAAAACACACGAGTAAAATCTAAGAGGCACACGTTGTATTATAAACAGGAGTTTATGATTTAATTTACCCATTTCACAATACCTTTTTTTTAATATTTAAAAGAAATGATTTTTCCAAAAAGTAATTTTTACTTTTTTTTTTGGGCTAGTATCTTTATAGTTTTTAATATCTTTTGAAATAATGGAAGTAACTTCAGATCTTCATATAAATATATCCAACCATTTCAATAATAGTATATTTATGAACTAAAGGCCATTGAGCAATTAAGAATGTAAGAATGAATAAGACAAGAAAATATTTAGACTGATATGGTAGCTCCCTTTAGTCTATATTCCAAATATTAATTAATTCATCATATATTTATACTAAGTAGAATTGAAAATTCCTTGAGGTGTGTTTAGAATTTGAGTTTAATTTAGGTGGAATTTGGTCAAATTAATTTAACTTCTTTTGTTTGAGTTGTAATAATATTTTATACATATATTAAAAAATATCAAAATCTAATTAATGCATCTTAATAATAATATGTGTCATGCAATTAAATAAAAATAAGTGGATTAAATAATTGAATCAATCCGAACACAACCCAAAATTTATTAAAACTTTCCAACTGAGTTTTAGAAAAAAAATCAATTAAAGTAAAATGAAAAAAATTACGTAACTATTAATAATAGTTGAAATTAGTTAATAAAAAATTATTATATTTAAATTATTATTTAAATTTTAATTCAAATTATAATATAAGTAATTGTACTAAATTAATTGTTAAAAAATTTCTATTATTTTAATGAATTAATCACAGCCAATAAATTTTAGATGTAGATGGATTAGATAAAAAAACTCAAGGTAAGTTATTTTTTATTTTTAAAATTAGTTTTAAAAATAAAATTAGTAAAATGAAAATTTACAAATTGGCTCCCAAATTATTTTTGTTTGTACTATAAATAGTCCCACTCACTAACAAGGAATTCTAGCATGAGGACAGAAAGTCAATTAATTTGTCTTTTACAAGATATAACCTTTGACTTTTCTGATAGCGATGCTGTGCTTCTCTCGAAGCTTCTCTTTGTGCTCTGTAGCTTGTTTTCACTGTGCTCATCTGAGCTTCGTTTTCTCAGTTCCATCACCGGCGATCAATCTTGTTCTCTCTTGTCTTCGAGTGGCGATCCAATATCTATCTTCTTTCATTCAGAGATCTATCTTTTGAGTTTCATCAATTTTCTGTGGTCAAGTTGCAGTGCCTGCATAACTACTCTGTTTAAAACAATCTACATCTACTGCTGCACGATCTATTCTATCCTTTTGTTCTGGGTAAATGAGCGTGCTGGCTTGGAATTGTCAAGGCATAGGAAATGAACTAACCTCTCGCGCGCTTATAGATCTTATAAAAAAATACCAGCCGGAGCTGGTATTTCTTATGGAAATAAAACAACGCCAAGACAAGATTGAAGCTTTGCGGATCAAAAATGGCTGCAAGTATGGGGAGTGTGTGGAGCCTGAAGGAAAAGCTAGAGGTCTTGTGATCTGGTGGTCTGATGCTTGGGAGGTACAGATATTTGGTAAATCTAGAAATTTTATGGAAGCAAAAATTAAAGGTGATATAGAATGGATATTTGTGGGTTTTTATTGAGCCCCTGATAAAAGGGAAAGAAGATCGGTTTTTTAGATTTGCAACAAAAATGCCTCTCTTATCAAAAACCATTTTTGATTGCTGGAGATTTCAATGTTATCACCAATCCAAGTGATAAACTGGGAGGCGCTCCTTTTCAATGGAGTCAAGCTGCCTTATTTTCAAACTTTATGGAGATATGCAATCTGCAGGAGCTTGAGTTCAAAGGTGGAAAGTTTACATAGCAGAACCGTTAAAGCAACGAAAATTGCATAGTAGCCAGACTAGACTGGGCGATTTTAAGTGAAAAATGGAGTGCTTTGTATGAAAATGCTCATGTTATACATGACAGCTTTAGTTTCTCTGATCATAGACCGATTGTGGTTAGATTGCAATGGCACCACTGCACACTCAGATGACGGTTCAGGAATGAGATCAAATGGTCTAGAGATAGTAGATGCACAAAGTTAATACAGCAGACTTGGAATGGAGAAGATGGTATGCAATAAAGAGACATATCACAAAAGCTTAGATTGTGTACAATAAAGCTTTAGAAATGGGGGAGAGAACATTTTGGTAATGCTAGGAACCAGATTGAGAAGCTGAAAGATAGGATAAATGTTTTACAAGAGAGACAGTATGTAGAGAGTGATAAAGCTGAATTGGAGGTTTTGAAGAAACAGCTGAAAAGCTTATGGGAAAAAGAGGAATGCTATTGGTTGCAATGGTCCAGGGTAAATTGGCTCAAAGAGGGAGATAAGAACACAAGGTTCTTTAACATATAAACTCTTCAGAGATGCAGCTGTAATCAACTAGTGAGGCTAAAGGACTCTCAAGTTAAGTGGCTTGTTGATGAAAGAAGTATCAAAAGGGAGGTGTATTCATATTTTCAGCAGTTTTATTATAAAGAAGCAAGGATTGTATTTGCTCGGTGTTTTAAGGCAACTATTTTTAGTGGAAGAGGTGGAAGCTATTGAAAAGATTTAAATTTGAGGTAGACAAGGGAGGGATAGATTAATCTGGCATTTTGATAGGAGGTACATATACTGTAAAATCTGGTTACAATTTGCTCAAAGGGGAAGAATATGTTGCTAGAAGTTTAAGCAGACCAAATGTATCTTTGCTGTTAAATTCTAAAACATGGAAGTCAATTTAGCTGCTAAAAGTCCCAGAAAAAGTAAAACATATCATATGGAGATGTTTTAAAGATTCAATCGCAACTAGAGTGAACTTGAAACAAAGAGGTTGCAAGCTGAATGAGATGTGTGAAATTTGTGGCTTGGAAGCAGAGACACTAGAACATGTTCTGTTTCTGTGTCTTTGGGTGGGGAAGATATGGTTTGGGACTTCTCTGAATTATATTACTCAATCAACTGGTTTTAATTCATTCCGACAATAGTGGATTACTGCTCTGGATTTGTTTGGTAAGCCAAAAGACCATAACATGGAGCTGGTTGCTTGTGTTTGTTGGAACATTTGGAAGAGCCAAAATCATATGATTCTCAAAGAGAAGAAAATTGATCCGGCAGAGCTCATCACCAAAATTCAGCATCAAGAGAGTGAATGGGTGGGCATTCCTGAACTGGATAATGGGGCTAGAGGAAACTTTTATAAATTGGAGGATGTGCAATTCTGGGAGCCACTAAGGAGAAATCAGTTAAAAATTAGTTGTGATGCTTCATTCAAGTAAGCTACATCTGAAGCTCAAGCTGTCTTTGTATGCAAGGGATGATAATGGGATGGTAATCCAAGCTGAATGTACAGAGGTAAAATATAGCTCTCCTTTAGTTGCAAAAGCGATAGGTGTTCGAGAGGCATACAGGTTTGTCATAAATAGAGGCTTATCAAAAGTTGTTATTGAATCAGATTCTGAGATTTTGGTGAAGTCAGTTCATAGTGACATGGAAGAAGGAGGGTGGGAAATAAAGGCTATTGTTGAAGAAATACAAGATCTACTTTCAAACAACAGAGAAAGTGTGGCTTTGGGGTTGCCTGCCTAGGTCGAATAAATATAATGGATTGCAAGCGGTTGCATATGGTGTAATTAAAAGGATAAGAAAAAGTCTAAATTCCACACACATGATGAATTTCGTGACGGCTGCAACGGAGTCAAACTTTTATCGATTCAGCGGAACATCATCATTTTTATATTCATATATTGATTTTTTTTGTTTATTTATAAACATATGTAATTATCTATGTGCATAAATTTTAATTTAAAATGTATTATAATATATTTAATTATATTAATTATGCAACTTATGTAATGTTTATTATATATATTATAAATTTAATTGTTTGTATCCTTTAATTGTTGTTTGTTGTTTTTTATTTTGTGTTTTTTGGTGTTTTTTAATTATTATTTTTTATTTTAATTTTTAATGTTGCTTTTATTTTGTAGTGTTGTTATTTTCTTGTTTCAATATTGTTGTTTTTTTAATGTTGTTATTTTTTATTATTTTTGTTTTTCAATGTTGTTATTTTTTATTATTTATTATTATTTGTTATTTTTTTACTTCTATTTTCAGTACTGTTATTTTTTGTTATTTTTATTTTTTTGATGTTCTTTTTTTGTTACTTTTTACTTTTAAGTGTTGTTACTCTTGTAAAAAGCTTGAACATGTTCATGATGATTAACAACTAAACCAGTAACATTAATAATGAAGTTAGCCATTTTTCCGCTAATTAGGCTGCAACATGGGAACATTATCAGGATTCTACACTCACTCACACACACACATACATATATATGTCTTCATGTGATGTATATAAAATTTATACGCATCTCTTTTAAAAACATGCATGCACTAAAACTAATTGAGTGATTTGTAATTGATGAGCAGCAAAACTCTATGATTATGGTGTCACAAGTAAAAATAAGATGTAGGATGTAAGATGCCATGCCATTGTCTTGGACAAAATTATTTAAGCCTTAATTTTTTTAATTTTTCATTTAAATCATTAGTATTTAGAATTTATTAAATTTTAATTATTTTAGTTTAATTCAAATAAAATTATAAAAATAATAAAAAAATTTTAATAATTAATTTTTAAATATAATGTATATTATTTTATTTTTTTATATTAAAATATGATATATATAGACAAGGCATAAAGATTTTCTTTTGATCAAACATGAACAAATGATTCAATATTCATTTCAATTAATTATTTTTTAATATGAAAGTAAATTGTCAATTTAAAATAGAAATTATATTATAAAATTTTATATTTTAATAATAAATTAATAACATTATTCATGTCAAATAATTGTAATGGTTAGACAAAATGACAAGTTAATAGTTATAAGGGATGCTCAATCCACATCAGTCGAAAATGCCAAAAATTTTGTGGTTCATGGTTAAACAGTCCCATACTCTTCATGCTTGGCACTCGGGCCACCCACACGCAAATCACGTAATTAGCGCATAGCATTGGTCGATTTCGGTCGGTTTAGCGGTCAAAGTGATTAAACCGATAAGTTTTGAAGGTATATATTTGGAAGCTGAACTAAAACAATTTAAGTAAGCCAATCAGTTGGTAATTGAACCAATTCGGCTTAATTAGTTCGGTTTAATGATTTGGGCATAAGGGCCGGGCTTTAGAAATTGAAAACTCAACATAATTTTTAACATATTGTAAATATGATATATATTTTCAAAATAAAATTAGCCCAACATTTGTTTGGACATTAACTTTTACAAAAAACAATAGCCCACAAACAAACAATAAAAGCCTACTCATTGTATAATATCAACTAGCAAAAAATTAAGTACAAAATAAATTGGCCTTTACATTTTCTGTACAAATATTGTTTGCTATTTACAAAAATATAGCAGACAGTATACAAAAAATATATGTGCACGTAAAATAAATGCATTTGCAGTCTAAAATGAGTCTCCAAAATACAAAGTCCTTGCAAAGAACAAACACAAAAAGAAAGGGAAAATGAGGCTTAGAAATTAGTTTAAAAAACAAGACTGAAACAAATAAAATTAAAATGAGGCTCAGAAGTTATATGTATTAGTCAATCCAAGAATGCAGCTACATTTCTGATAGCTTAGAAAATTAGCCATCAAAGAAACTTAAGCAAACATTCTTGTCATAATCAGAATACATAAGAGTGGAAGTTTTCATCATTGCCTCAAAGTTGTGCACTAAATGCATTGTAACAACAACATGGGCACCTTAGTCTAAAGTGAGTCCCCAAAATACAAAGTCCCTACAAAGAATAAACACAAAAGAAAGGGAAATGAGGCTCAGAAATCAGTTTAAAAAATAAGACTGAAACAAATAAAATTAAAATGAAGCTCAGAAGTTATATGTATCAGTAAACCCAAGAATGCAACCACATTTCTAATAGCTTAGAAAATTAGCCACCAAAAAAACTTAAGAAAACATTCTTGTCATAATTAGAATACATAAGGGTGGAAGCTTTCATCATTGCTTCAAAGTTGTGCACTAAATGCACTGTAAAAACAACATGGGCACCTCAATAAAGAGTCTGCACATCATGTAGGTCACAGAAATAGGCACAACACATACAATAACACTACATAACTCAATCAAGCAAAGTAGTAAACACAAACAAGCATCCAACAACAACAATCAAGTAGAGCAATAGAAATTAATCAAGCAATGGAAATGATTCAAACAGTCAAGCACAAATACAAAGTAAAAGAAATAAACCATAAAATTACCGATAAGTGTTAGGCTAGGATTTGTTTAATTGAGATTAAGTTAGCATGCATTTGATGCAAAAGGGCCAATGCCTGTTTGGTCAGGCAGATCTGCAAAAAAAGGAACAAAAGTGTTAGTAAAAATTCATTGTAATTATAAAAACAAAAAATAAGATATTAAAGAAAATAAAAAAACTATCCCTCTCACAAATTTTTCCAACTCATTAATGGTCTTTTTAACTGAGATGGGCTTATTAGCCAATCTAAAGTACATTTTAATGCCTCAACTATCTTAGGAGTAAGAGAACTCTTAAAATCATCTAGAACATGCCTACCAGTGCTAAAAGCACTTTCAGATGCCACAGTTGATATAGGGATAGTAAAGACATCATGTGCCATTTGAGATAGAATAGTAAATCTTTTTGAGTTGATTTTCCACCAACAGAGGACATCAGAGGAATCATTTTCCTCCATAATTTCCTTATATAGATATATCTCTAGTTTAGATTTTTTTTATTGCAAAAGCTTCCATTTGTTTCCATTTTATGCTTTTTGAATTTTGCTTTTAACAGAGATAAAGATCTCATAGGCACATCCATATCAGAAGAGGCAGCAGAAATAGTGGGCTTAGAATTACTTAAAAAGAAAAATGATACAAGATAGAATACTCATCAAATAAGGCAAATAAATCATAGATACAAAGTCAAGCCTTTATCCTTACTATACATTTACTTGAGTGACTATTCCATATACTCAAACTTGTCACGGGGATCCAGAATATTTTGCAAGAAATATTAGAGTATTTATTTTCTCTAGGTTACCCTAGTATTTTTCAATGATTGCATTAAAAGGCCTATTAAAACAACAGAGAGATCATATGAAGATTGCTACTCATTCAACATGCAGTGCAAGTTAGAGATTTCAACAAAAAAGGAATTAGTAGTGACATATGGAGAACCAGAAATTTGCAAAGTCATGTTATAAAAGAGCTTCAACATATCAACAATTTTATTGGCATATCAAAAAAATAAATCTGCCTTAAAGGAACTCTCTTGTTCCTTAAAATTATTAAAAGCCCTCTTATACAAATAAGCAGTTCGAAGCATCAGATAAGTTGAGTTTCACCTAGTGGGAACATCAAGATATAGAGCAGATTGAGACTCAATACCAATAAAATTAGAGATATCTTTAAATTTTAAATTCTTATTGGTGAATTTCTTATGTACCTCATAACTTCTCTAATTTTTTTAACAAACTTAGAAGCTTCTTTGAAGCCATCATTTACAACAAAATTCAATATATGAGCTATACACCTCATATGTACAAATTTTAATCTAAAAGCAAAGTAAGTTCCACAAGACATGGGGCTTCGTTTTTAGAAAATTAAGAGCAGCATCATTTAAAAAAGCATTATCAACAGTTACAATAAACATAGGTTTTAATCCCCAATCAAGCAAATAATTTTCAAGAGCCTTATTTACGTACTCTCCCCTTTGAGAAATAACAGGCATAAAAGACAAAGTCATTTTTTAAAGCTTCCACTTATTGTCTATAAAGTGGGCAATATCAAACATATAATTTATTCTTTGATTGGAAGTTTAAGAATTAGTTGTTATGTTGATCCTATGAGATTGGTTTTATATAAATGATTTAAGCTTCATTCTTTCATAAAGAAATATAGAGTAACAGTTTTTAGAAAAAGTCCATCTAAATGGAATTTTGAACTTAGGGCAATAACTTTTAATAAATTTTTTAAAGCCGTCACCTTCAACAAATTTGAAGGGAAATTCATTAACAATCAACGTATGTGCAAGTGCTTTACGAATGGCTTCTTGGTCAAAATTCCATGTGCCTATTACTTCGAATTGTGAATTTTGTGATTGAGAAACATTAGATGCAGGTAGTAGTGTTAAAAGAGACTATTTAGTGTCTTTACTTTGGGGCATTTTAGTACAATTTAACACATGATTCCTAAAACTAGAAGTGCCATTCTTTTTACTATCAGCATAGAAAGTTTTACCATAGTATTTGCACTTGGTAGTCAAGCCCCCTACTTCATCCTTAGTTTTCTTAAAATGCAACTAGCACTTTGCTCTGACTTTTACCCATTTTCTTTTTTTTATTGGTAGGTTTAAGCTACTTCTCAAGATTAGCATATAAAGTTTGTGTATCTAGGACTGGCACAGTCTATGTTGCTTCCACTTTTAAATTATTAGTGGTAGGAATATTGCCACTGCCAGGTTCTATATAACAAAAACAAATTAGATACCAAGCAGGCAGTATAAATTAAACCCCATAAATCACAACAAAAATATACCAAATACATTCATTTACATATGTACAAGAAATATACCTTTATGCAATAGACTGAGCCTCTGTTAGAAAGCAACCAAATTCATAATGAATCAATGATAAAAAATAGGAACAAGTTCCGATCACATACAAGAGTCACAGATTTATAAGTTCTGAATCTGTTTAACAAATATCTTCCACCCAAGTAGTTAAGCAAAATGCTTAACTTATAACTAAAACAAATAAAAAAACCATTAATTAAACACAATAAAAGCACATTTTTTTAATTAAATGGTCCAAAATGATACCAAATCTACAAATAAACGCTAAATGATAAAACAAACACATCAAAAAATTAATTTTTTAAAAATCTTCTAAAATTAAGCCATATCTACAAATGTAGACTAAATAATAATAAAGATACATTGAAAAATCAAACATTTTTAAAACAAGTAAGACATGTATATAATGAATTGACATAAAAGTCCATAGAGTCACAAACATCAAATTAAACACAACAAAATAATTTTTTTTTGTTAAATCTTCTAAAATTTAACTAGATATATAAAAACAAACCCAAATATACAAGTCAAATCATAAAATTTGTTTAAAAACATAAATATTTAATTTTTAGTATACCAATCACCAAAAAAATCATGTAATATGGACATATATATTAAAAAAATAAAAGACTTTACCATATTATATCCCATCACATGAATGATTGCAAAAAATATTTCAAAATGAGATCTCATGGTTATCGACACTAAGAGTAAAAAAAAAAAGATAAGAAAACCACTAATTAATCAAAGAGAAGAGCAAATAAATTAATTATTGTCACTAATTTCACTGTAATCTAGTGTTACATATGAAGAAAAGGAAGAAATTACATCTAGAGCAAGTGTTACTAAAAGAAAAGATGTTAGAAATAGTAAGAAAAAATAAGGGGCCAGCTCTATTTTAGGGTTCTGGAAGTATAAGAGAGGAAGAGAAGTCAAGACTCAAGAGAGAAGAAGAGGTGGGAGGCATTAGTGAAAGGTAAGAAATGAATTAGGGTTAGTTTTTTTAGGAATAAGACATTTATATACTAGGGTATTATTAGGATTAGAAGGAAACAACATTGTTATGTATATATCTTTAATTTTTGGTCGGTAGGTGTCCCAAACAGAATTAATTTCCAAAAATTGATATTTCTCTATTTTTAGCACCGAACCAACCGATTGACCTATCACCAACTAAATTGATTAATCAAACTAGTTTAGTTTGGTTCAATTTTTTTAGTTTGGCTGGTTCTTGCACACTCCTATATATAATTAATTAATAACAACATATGCAAATCATGTTTACAGGGGCACTTGCCTGTTGTAATGATAAAGATCTTAAGCTATTTAATGGTGGAGATTGCCCATCCATATCATGAGAGTGCATCATGCATGGGGTAATGACATCTGATGGATGACACATTGAGTTAAGGGTGTCAGATTTTTCTTGTTTTGGAACATTTGCCTTTTAGCTGAAAAAGACAAGCATATATATGGTCCAGATTTGAAAAATAAAAAACTTCCTTAAAGCTATTTTTGAAAATATTTTTGATTAATGTGGTTTTGATATTATTTTTGGTTTTTGTTCTATTTATGAAAAAATCCCTTGTTCTTTTTAGGGTTTCCTTGCGTGGTTGCATAACTTGCTTGGTTTTGAATTTTGAACTACAAATTTTGTATTTATGAATGAGATGCAAAATTTTAAAATAGATGTGTTATAACCAGTATTTTGTTTAATTATTAAATCAAATTGAGGAGTTAAAGTGTGAGTTATTATTTTATTGTTTTATGAAATTATTATTATTTGTGTAATTTAATAAATTTTAATAATTTATTAAGGAGGAGATATATATAAATATAGGTATGTTGTATTAAAATTTTGTTAGATTATACACATATATACATGTAATTTATATATATTGGGTGTACTTTATTTAAAAAAAATGTAGCTTTTCTTTTTTCTTCTTTTTTTTTTCTTCCTCTCCATCCTTCCCCAACTGACACCATTGCCAGCCTCACTGCTAGCACCATATAGCTACTGCCGTATAGCCACATGTCACCACTTAGCTTCCCTTCCCTCCTCTTTCCTCCTCCTTTCTCTTTCTTTCTTAGTTTTCTTCTTCACCGGATAGAGAAGGAGCTCGCCAATGTGGACTCCAGCCACCTTTGAACATGCCATCGGTGTCATTTGAATTCTCTCCTCCTAGGTTTTATTTCTCCAAGTCAATTTGACCGGATAACATCGGGAATAACTTCAATTTTGGAGAATTTAATTTTAAGATTTATGTTTAATTTGTTGAATTTGAGTTTGAATTCAGTTAAATTGGGTTGTGTTATAGTTATATGAAATAAAATTGAGATTGAAATCTTGCCAAATATGATTTTTATTTATTTTTCTGTATTTTTGGAATTTTTCTGGCATTCGGTTACTGGTCACATTACTATTTTGAGCTTGAGAAATTTTTATATTTTTAATAGATTCTATTAATTATGCAAAGTATTGTGAAAGAAGTTTTGTGAAATTCTTTATAGAATTTATGTTATGAGTTTTTAAAGGTTGTGTTTAAATATGTATTTTTGGAAAAATTATTAGAAATTAGTAACTTATTTAATTTTAATTAAAGTATTGTTATTTATTCTATTTTAGATTATTTTTAAATAATCAAAGTATGAAAAATATTTTTTTATAATTAATTTTCAATTATTAGTTAATTAGTAGTAATTTTGGGGAAAATAAATGAATAATAAATTCTTTATATATTTTATCATATAAATAAATTAAATTTTGGTAGTAAACTAAATTTTTATGAAATATCAAGATTTGAGAAAAAATTATTTTATTTGTAGACACCTGGTTCGATCGGTCCATAATGGGGGGCGAATTGTAGATGCTCAGTTTGGTTGGTCTATAACAAAGCCTGATGATGAGAAATGTAAAACTTAAATGCAAGAAAGAAAACCTAAATCTTTTAAAAAATGAGCCCGTTGGAAACCCACAAATCCAGAGCCCAAAACCCTTACAAGGTAGGCCCATCGCCTCGGTCCACCAAGCCCAGTGTAGGGTATGCAAGAGAAGTGACGCCTTTGTGAAGAGGTGATCGCCTCTATGGTAGTAGCTGCAGAGGCGATCGTTTAATTGTAGAGGCATCGCCTTTACAGTAGCCATTTGCCTCTGCATTAAATGTAAAGGTGACCATGGTAGCTAACTTGCCAGGCCCACCTTGTGTGCAACTTAGCCTTTGGGATGAAAAAGAGAAATTTTGGGAAAAGAAAAAGGCTAGAAAATGTAATGATGGAGGAGAGTAGTAGGGGATGGGCTAGAAGTGTGAATAAAAAGGAGAAAAAAAGAGAGGAAAAGGGTTTTTTTTTTTGGGCTAAAGAGAAAAAAAGAACTCTTAGCAATTGCAAAAAAGGAGTTTTAAGGGAAGAGAGCTTTGGGGAGAGGAAGTAGAAAAATTCTTGAAAAAAGAAGCTTAGAGGTTGATTTCTTTTAAGAAGGAAAGGGGAAGAAGCTTGCATTTAAGGGAAGTTCAATATCTCTAATCATTTTTAAGGGCTAGCCATATTTAGAAAGCTCATTTTTTAGTAAACATCTTAACTCTCTTGAAGCTTAATTTATAGATTTGCATGACTCATTTCTTACTTGTTTATATAATTTCTAGCTTATTTGTTTACTAGCTTTTATATTCAATCCCTTATGTTTATTGTTTATTATATGGCTTATTTTAGCATGTTTCATTAAGCTTTAGGTGTAGTTGTATATCTAGTTTGGTTGCAATAATAGATTTTTTACTTAAAATGGAAGTTTGTTAGTTTGAGAGTTACTTAAGCCTGTTAATCAGGCGATTGCCTCTTAAAGAGGCATCGCCTCATTACTAGGAGGTGATTATCTCTTCATAGAGGCAATCACCACTTTGATAGGTCCTCATGAGTCTATTTTTCAGCCTAGCCTCTAAGAACCATGTTGCCTCATTGCTATAAGGCGGTCACCTCTTCATAGAGGTGATTGCCACTATGACAGAATCTCATATAACCTTATCTCATTTTTTTTTGTAAATTATGTAGGGTTTCCATGAATGTATAGGCCTTAGCATGCTCAAATTTATCTTGTATGATTTTCCCATGATGTTGTTCAACTAATATTTACCTTTTTTGAAGCTTCATCTCTTTGTTTGACTAAATTGATTTATGAGTTGATTTTATTAATTTTCATATAGAATCTTTATGATATTTCCAGGGACTAACATTTTTTCTATTGTAGGGACTTATCGGTGATTTCTAATCATCAAGTATTTATCCTATTAATTAGTTTTTGAGAGGTTTCATTTTATTCAAGTAGTTTATTTTTTATTTATTATACTTTTACTTGACACAAAATGTTGTAATCTTTAATCCCTTCCCCACTTGATTTGGAATGTTTGGTTGTAAATTATAATTTTTGTTTTATTCATGGTGAATGTTGGGATCAACCGTATAAAAGGAATTAATGTGCAAACTAGGCCTAATTATAAAATGCAATAATTATCTGAAGGAAATTACAATTTATTTGGTAATAAAGAAATTATTGAATAATTAAGGGTAATAAATTACAAAATGTAAATGGAGGCCAGTCGTAAGGTTGGGTGGGCATTTAAATGCCTGTACCTAGTTTTAGAACCTGTTCTTTGACGATAGCTTTTGGGAATCTCCGTGGGATCCAGTTACCATATAAGTGTGTCCTGAATTTTATCCAAGTGGTGACTCCATTTCTGAGTAGGCTTTAAGACCTATTTCATATTTCCTAGTGGGCCTCGAGTCCGCACAATGCCATGGTTACCAAACACTTGGGCACACACTAAACCCCGCTGCCTACAGTGGCGACTCCGTTGGGGATAGAGAAACTGATTCTAATTGTTTTGTAATTTATCATC
Source organism: Mallotus nudiflorus (assembly GCA_947683625.1). Taxonomy (NCBI): domain Eukaryota; kingdom Viridiplantae; phylum Streptophyta; class Magnoliopsida; order Malpighiales; family Euphorbiaceae; genus Mallotus; species Mallotus nudiflorus. The sequence goes on from CANTUR010000001.1 coordinate 880,136, forward strand.
TTTAATTATTCTTTTATTTCTTTTCCATTTCTACCGCATTCATTATACTTTTTGCACATTATGAGCACTTTATTCCCATTTTAACTCGATAATAGTCAGTATTTTACAACCTACGTTTCACTCAAACCTGGTGGTGGAATATTTGATTTTTATCATTCACGACACGTACTATCCACATTGCATGGACCCTTGGGTAGGGAGATGTATATGGATGTATATCATTGTGGGAGCTGAATCTTGCTACCCAAGACTTAAGCTCATGTAGTGGCCTAGCAATTTCCCTTAGGAATTTTCCAATTGCTTGTGTTTTATGCCTTTTAATGGACCTTTAAAATAAAACCCAAGCCCATTACAAATGGACCTTGTCCAGATGGGCCTTTCACACCTATTATTAACCCATTTTAAAGTAAATATTATCAAAACATGTCTATTATGTGCATTTTGGGCCATTGAAATGGATCTTGTTAAAGTAAAGCCTTGATGTCATTCTTGGCCCATTAAAGGTGGACTTTAGATTTATTTAGAGGATCTATTACTTGTTTGCTCCATTTTGAGAGTTATCTTGCATATATTAGTTTTGTTATCCCTTATTGATGATTAAAACCCAAGTAAAAAAATCCTAGCACAAGATACTCACCATTGAACATGTGAATGGGAGAATAAGGGTGGAGGCCATCATTTTTAAAGCTTTTCATTTTTCTTTATGTAGTATATATATTAAGTGTGGTTATTTGTTTTCTTTGAATAATAAAATGGACCTGTATATTATGCGTACACATCATGCATAATTTTAACATGTGGTCTTGCAGTAGTATAAATCCTTTAAGCTCATTTAAGTGGGTTTAGTCCAGTTCTGGTTATTTAGTTAAAAATTTAAAAATAGAAATGGCAGGAGGTTTTAATCTTGAAGCTTTTAAAACATAGTTGAAAGAGGAGCTATTCATTGAGACTCGGTCTATGATGAGGGAGATGATAGGAGACATAACCAAGCTAATCAAAGAAAACTAGCTTGCACAGCCACCAACCTAATTGATCTTAATGTTGAGATTCTAGTACGAGAAAGGGAAAGAGGTGATGTGACAACATTGGTTGATCCACCAACTGAAGGAATGTAACCTAACTGAGGACATGGAGCAGTTGGATTGGGCCAAGAGCATAACTAGGGCCATGAGTCAAAAGCAGATGCTAATGAAGGAGAAGGGCATGGATGCATTGCTAGATTATACTAATTTGAATCTGAATGGGGAGAATGATCCGTTACCCTAGAAATTTAAATTCCCTAACATGAAAAAGTATTTTAGAATTGAGGACCCTCACTTACATATAAAATAGTACGTGACTTACATGAAAGCCACCGAATTGACTAAAGCTTAAATAGTCAAACAATTCCCCATGTCATTAGAGAGCACATTAATCCATTGGTACTATGCTTTGAAACCACACATCCAATCTAATTGGAAGGAACTGTGTGCTATATTTATGAAGCAGTACAGTCTTAATGTTCAGTTAGAGGTATCTTTGAGGGATTTTTAGAATACCAAGAAAATGTTTAATGAGTTTTTTAATGATCATCTAACTTGTTGGGGGGGGGGGGAAAGCTATCTCAAATGAGGTATAAGCCTGTCAAGTTAGACGAACTGATGTTGGCAATAGAAGGATATATTCAGGCACTATCTAAGAAATTAAGGGATTTGGGCATTTGAAACTTTGAAGAGTTATACAGATTTAAGGTTTAGAAAGAGTCAGATTTGGCCCAAGAAAAAAGATTCTTTGGAGGAAGATCCGGGGATAAAATGGGGTTGGTTTGAGTGGTAATATGCAAATCAATACCATTAGACAACTAAGCAACAGTTTGTATATTAATGCCATTAGGTAACCTTAAAGATTCTCTCTAAAGTCCTCGAGAAGTTGATTGAGAAAAACCTATTATGACCTTTACCTTTATAGCAACCCTTGCCAAATGCCAACCTAAAACTTTTTTGCAAATTCCACTAGACTATTGGACATGACATTGACAGTTGCACTTGTTTGAAACATGAAATCCAAGAGTTAATCAATGTGGGTAAAATCATTGACCCTAAAATGAGAAAGCTAAATACCTAAAGCAACCCTTTACCCAATTACTGAAATGTGCCACCGCCTACCCCACCCATTTTAATGATCAACACTAGTCTAATTGAAGAGCAAGTTTTGAACTCTTTTATTGACACTATTTCTAACCCATTAGAACTTGAATTTGAACTAAAAAACCCAAACTAAAACAGATAGTCTGTGGTGCCTACCGTGCACATTTTGGACATATGGAGCTCTGATGATGAGAATGAGGGGCAAGTTAATCTATGGGATGAAAAAGGAAGTAGAATGGACCAATTTGTAAGGAAGGAGAAGAAGAGAAAATAAGTCAAAATTACTGAGCCTGAAATAGAAAGGATAAAAAGTTTAGAAAAGGGAGAAGATGTAAAAAGAGTTGAGGAAATTATCACCAGCATGTGGGAGTTACTCATGCATTCCATAGACCATTGGGAAGCACTAGTTTTGGCACTAGATTAGAAAAAGATCTCTGTAAGCTATACTCCTTAGCAGATGTTCAATTCATTGACAGAAACTCCCTAAGGCACCATAATGTTTTCTGATGATGATTTATCCTTGGAAGGGAGGGATTATCAAGGCTAAAGGAAAGAGAAAAATGACTTGCTATGTTATGGTAGATAATGGTTATGCCATTAATGTGTGTTCATTAAAGATTTTACAAAAGTTAGGGTTGACTGTGGCAGGTTTAAAACCTTCTGAGGTTGTCATTAAAACTTATGATGATATAAAGAGGCCTATCGAGGGGATGTTTAGAGCTTTGGTCAGGACAGGACCTATCAAGACTTAAGTCAACTTGCACATGATTGATATTCCCATAACCTTTGCTATTCTATTAGGATGCACATGGTTTCATCCCTTTGGTGGTGTGCCCTCTACTGTCCATTAAAAAATTAAATTTTTGTATAAGGGCAAGGTTATCACCATCTCTACTGAGATGGAAGCCGTTGTGGCTGCACTAAAATTAGCCTCCAAAGAGATCCCTATAAGTTGGAGCTTTGAGGTATGCATAATTTATGAAGATGAGACAGATAAAAAGGTTTAGAGTATAATGTGCAAGATGAAATTCATGCCTAGCATGGGATTAGGGAAGAACCAAAGTGAACCCTCAGGATTTATAGAGCGCAAGGTACCCATTCTAAAACATGGGTTAGGTTTTGAGGGGATTGATGATTTTGAAGAAGAATTGATATTTAGGATCAGCCTAAGAGAGAAGAGGAAGAGGCTATGGTTAAGGGAAAGGCTTTATGGGAAAATTTTATAAGGCAAGGCATTAGACATCCATACAGTAAAGCTTCATAACTGCTATTAATGGCTAGGGAAGTTATTCCAGGGTTTAAAATCTTTGCTGAATTTGTAAAAAAAATGAAGAAAGCTACTATTGAGGAAGTTCTGATGGAAGAGTTGGTACTAGTCGAAGAGGGTCTGAGAAGAATATAGCCTCTCCAAAGATGAAGGACGTCGATGATTAGGGCAAGGAATAGGATTTTGAAGCCTATATCCTTAACTCCATTATGGATGTCTTTTATGATGATTTTGATTTGTCTCTTACTACTTTGTTTGAAATTGATGATTTATTCTTTTGGAAAGTGAATGCAATGAAGTTTGAGTTTGCTTATTTATATGATGTGTTTCCTAATAATTATTCTATTTGTGATGATCATTTCATGTATATGTTTGACATTAATTCCATGCAAACTGAATCATGTAATTTAGTCATATATGAAAACCCTAAAAATATATTGCTTGCTTTTAATTTAACTCATGATGAGAGAGAGATAAAATGAAAGAAACATTAATAAAAAGACAAAAATTATTCACTTAGGGTTATAAAGACATGCCTGGGATCAACAAGGAGACCTTTGAACAGAAAATCCCTACATATCCTCATATATCACCAGTATAGTAGAAGAAGAGGAGACTAAGGCTAGAGTGGGCTCTTTTAGTTAAAGAAGAGGTTAAGAAGCAGCTAAAGGAAAAGTTCCTGGAGGTGATAGAGGACACCCAATGGTTAGCGAACATAGTTCCAGTCCTCAAGAAAGATGGAAGGGTCAGAATGTGTGTAGACTATAAAGACTTGAACAAGGCTTGCCTAATTGATGATTTCCAGTTGCCACACATCGACACATTGGTCGATAATGTAGCTTTCGATGTAATGTACTCTTTTATGGATGGGTTCTTGGGGTATAACTAGATCATGATGGCAAGAATAGATAAGTTGAAGACATCATTCATCACCGAGTGGGGTATCTATTGTTATCAAGTGATGCCATTCAAATTAAAATGCAGAAGCTACTTATCAGATGATGGCAACTGCTCTGTTGCATGATATGATCCACAAAGAGATAGAAGTGTACATAGATGATATAATGGTGAAGTCTACAACTAGAGAAGGGCACTTTGAGGCTCTAGACAAGTTATTGGCAAGGGCATAAAAGTACAACCTTAGGTTGAATTTGAAGAAGTGTGTTTTTAGGGTAACATCTAATAAATTGTTGGGACACATTATCAGTTAGAAAGGAATAGAAGTAGACTCAGACAAGGTTAAGACAATTAGAGAAATGCCAGTGCCAAAGAATAAAAAAAAGTCAAAGGGTTTGTAGGACATTTACAGTATATTAGTAGGTTCATAGCTAAGTTGACTAGTGTTTATAAGCCAGTCTTTAAACTTCTATAGAAAAATCAGCCTGTAATATGGGATGATGAATGTCAACAGGCTTTCAAAGCCATTAAGACTTATTTTTTGAGTCCTTTAGTTTTACAACTACTGAAGCCAGGTAAGCCCTTAATCCTATTTTTGGCGATTGAGAAGGATGTAGTAAAGGCAATGCTAGCCTAAGAAAATGAAGAGAGAATTAAACACACAGTATATTACTTGAGTAAAAAGCATCTCCCATATAAAGCCAATTACAGTCTTATAGAGAAAACATGTCTGGTTGTAACGTAGGGGAGAAAAAAGCTCTGACATTACTTTTAGTCCTATAGAATATAGGCAGTTTCTAGACATGATCCTCTTAGATACCTTTAATAAACTCCCTCGCTCATAAGAAAGCTAGTCAGATGGTTAGTGCTGCTCACTGAATTTGATAGTGATTATGTGGCGAAGAAAGTAGTAAAAGGGAGGGTGATAGCAGACTTTTTGGCTCAAAATCTAGTAGTTGATGAACAAAAATAGGAATTAGAATTTCCTGATGAACATTTAGGGGCCATAAATGTACAAGGATGGAAAATATACTTTGATAGAGCCATCAATAATAAAGGAAATAGTATTGGTATAATCCTAATCATGCCAGAAGAGGAAATGATCCCGATGGCTAAAAGGCTTGAATACAAGGTAGAGGATGTTACTGTGTACGGAGATTCAATGTTGGTGGTAAAACAGGCTTTTAATAAGTGGGAAGTCAGGGAAGACAGGTTGCGTTCATATTAGGATTATTGGCCATTATTTCATTGTCTTTTACTTAGTGCAAATTTATTCACCTATCGAGAGAAGAGAACTAGATAATTGATGCTCTAGCTAGGCTAGCTTCTATATAAGAAAGTGGAAAACAAAAAGAAGTTAGGACTCTAATATTAGTGAAATTCCGAAACCCTTGTTATAAAGAAATAAGGGTATTGCTAGTGGATACTGCTGAGAAGCCTTGGTTTTATAACTTGCAGTGATACTTGGAGATGGGAAAGTTCCTTAAGGATGCTGATAAGAAAGAAAGGATGTCTCTATGAATGCTATCCTGATAGTTCATTAGTGATAATACAATGCTATATAAAAGGATGCCTATGGGTGTGTCCGCTTAAGATGTGTCGATAAATAGGAAGATTAGAAACTTATAGAAGCAATCCACGAAGGTGTGTGTGGGCCATATATGAATGGGACAGTTCTAGTAAAGAAGATAGCTCATCAACTTTTCTTTTGGATTGCCATGGAAATAGATTATGTCAAGTTTATAAAGAAATGTCACAATTGTCAAGCTTATGGGGATGTAAGCCATTTAACATCCATGGAGCTCCATGTCATGACTTGTCCTTAACCATTTACAGTTTGGGGAATTGATATCATAGGTGAGATAAGGCCGAGGGTGTCAAATAATCATTAATACATTATCATGGTAATAGATTATTTCTCTAAATGGGTCGAGGCTGAGTGCTATACTACAGTCGACTTGGAGCAAATGTCTAAGTTTATTGAGAAGAATATAATATGCAGATATGGGCTATCACATAACCTTTTAACTGATAATGGTGTTCAATTTTGGGCAGAGATGGCTGCACTATTAAGAGACTATAAAATCAAACATCGTAGATCATCTCCTTATAGGCCATAAATAAATAGGGCTTTAAAGGCTGCAAATAAGAATGTACAAAAGATCTTGGCTAAGATGATGGAGAATTATCAGGATTAGGTGGATTACTTACAGTTTGCATTATAGGAGTACTGAATTACTGCTAGAACTTTAACAGGGGCCACTCTATATTCCTTAGTGTATAAGTGTAAAGCAGTATTACCAATAAAAGTTGAGGTTCGATCATTAAAGGTTCTCTTATAATCCAAGTTCCCCGAATACTAATAAGTGGAAAGTTGATTGGCATAACTAGCATTGTTGGATGAAAAGAGGATGAAGGCTATTTATCATTCTCAATTGTATTAGAAGAGGATAACCCAAACTTATAATAGAAATATCAAGTTAGGAAAGATAAAAGAGGGAGACTTAGTGATGAAGCTTATGAAGCTGATTATGACTGAATCATGAGGGAAGTTCAAGCCGAATTGGGAAGGCCTGTGTATGGACAAGCTCAAAAAGTACTTTTTATAAAAGTCTAGCTAGGGAGAAAACCTCAAAAAGAGGTTATTTAGGAAAAAGTTAGAGATAAAAATAAAAAAATATAAAAAGTCTTATTGGATTGAAAACCTCAAAGAGGCGGTCTAGACAAAAGTTAAGGAAATTTCAAAAGGAGAGAGAGAGATGAAAATAGTTATTTGGAAATTTGCAAGGGCAAGTTAATTAATGACATGAGATGTGTCAGAAGTAAAATGTATAATTAGATTGTGCTTAAGTTAAATGAAATGGATTGTTTTAATTACTATTAAACATTATGTTAAATGTTTATTCAAATTGTTTAATTGAAAAGGAAAACTCTATCTAACAAAAGGAAATGATGACTCAATTTATGAACTAATTTTGTCTTTTTCTTTTCTATTGAGCATCCCGAGCAATCGATGGTTGTAATTCTCTTGTTCTTTTATTTTTGATAAGCTCATTTTTTTGCTTGTTGTAATTAAATCCACACCTTATAATGATCATTGGTGGTTGTATCTCCGTTGTAGTCTATGTTCCTCCAAATGATCCTACGAAACCAAGTAGCCACTGTAGACAGCGGGGTTTAGCGCGCGTTTAAGATTTTAGCAACCGCAACACTATTTAGGTTCAGGTCCTTAGAGAACACACTAACCACTGTCATAAAGGCATGGTATGGAGATGAGGAGTCACCGCCCAGGGTAATAACTGGGACAATTTGAATGGTGGTACTCGATTCTCTAAAACAAAATTAGCACCACAATCAGGAGATTCTAGATACGGAATACTAACTTCTCTTAGTCTTGTGTTCATTTAGAATAATTTTATAAATGATTATTTCATCCTCTAATTACATGCAATTTTATTAAACCCTAATTAACATCCATCTAACCTAAAAAGGCAACAAGTCAATAAAATTACAACTAAAAAATGCATCAAAAGGGCAATGTCCCTATGTCTAAACTATGTTAATTTTATTTTATAAGTTAGCTAAATCTACATTTTATTTACAAGTGAAATGGAATAAAATTGTGCCTACATTTTATTAATTAGTGAGTCTAAATCTATTTTTTAGTCTTTCTAAGATATGGGCTTAAGTCTATTCAATTTTAAAAAAAAAATAAATTAGTGGGCCTAAGTCTAACTTGGTTTTATTTTAAGTTAAGTGGGGCCTAGGTCTATTTATTTTAAAAGAAATGCAATTAAGTGGGCTAAGCTAAGTCTAGACAAGTTTTAATTAATGAAGTGGGCCTAAAATCTAATTAACCTAATGGGTCTAAATTGATTTTAATTATTTAAAACCTAAATCATTTTTAAGCCTATTTATTAAGTGGGTTAGACCTAAGCGTAGGGTTGGGGCCCAAAAACATAAAAACATAAAAAAAACAAGTCCAAAATAAACAAAACATAGAAAATGGATCAAATAAACATCATAATGATTTTCCAAAAAAAAAACCCTAAATTAATTACATGCAAACCCTAATTTAAACTACTGCCACCATTGATTTTAATTATTTTTTTATCCAATTGAACCTAAGTACTAATTAATTTTAAAATATAGAAAATTAAAATTTTCACTATTCCCATTACTGGGGCTATTACAAACTACGTACAAAATTAAAATTAATTGACTATACACCCAGAAATTAAAATAACTACATAGAACATCAAAAATGAAAAATAATAAAAAAATCCTAAATCCTACTGGAAAACAACACTGGTTCTTCCATGGCATTCCATGAACCTTCTACTCAATTTTAATATAGGTAATATCCTCCTCAATCCATATGCACATATTAAAACAAAAAATAATCAGATTAGTAGTGAAATCAAATAATCAAAATAATAACTAAAAATAAAAGAAAGATCATAAACTGAAAATAATAGAAAAGAGTTAAAAACTAAAATAGAAAATAACACTGAAAATTTAGATTCTGTGCAAATGCCCTTTTTGAGCGCCTCAGATTGGATTATCACCGTTGAAATTAAAATGTTATTGATTTTGGACTATTGCTTTTGAAAACTTCAGTATCCAAAATTAGGGTTTTTGTGCTTGCAGTCTCTCTATTTTTCCGCTGTGTCTCTATGTGCCTCCCAAAAAATCCTTTGAAAAAAGTCCCCCCAAAAAAGTGAAAAATCCTCCTGCACACATCCAGACTCCGCTTTTTAAAGCAGAGTCTGCGCGTACTTGTTTCCTCTAAAGGAGGAACAGACTCATCTCTTCAAAAACAACTTGATAAGAATTTTGATTTTTAAAGCATTTTGAACGCGTTGAAATTTTTTTCAGATAATAATAAAGATAAAATTGAATTTTCAACCAATCAAAATGCTGGAAAATTGAAAAAATATGCGAAAAAAATATGCGAAAAAATTAACTTTTACAAGTCAGAATTGTGTAATGCCGGTCGACATTACACTAATGCCAACTCCCTTTTTCTTAACTTTTAATTACCAAAAGACCCCTAAAAAATTGACTTATTTGCAATCAAACCCTAAAAAATGTTGTAATTTAGTCCTTAAAGTCCAGAAAATTGACAACTAGTTTCAATTTTTGAATGAATTTCATCATTGGGGCTTACGTCGCAATTGTGCACAATTGCATCCCAAAATTGGGTGCTTACAGCCACTAAGTTATCCAAGATGTTTTGAGAGATGGGTCTTGGCTCGAACTCTCGGACCAACTCCATTATTAGTTGCTTTTATCCATATTGGCGGTAGAGATGAACAGGGTTATAGATTGTGGCAAAATGAAGGCTAGCAACTGAATGTAATAGGTGTAAGACTGAACAGTCACATGTTGCAACCTCCACCATAGGCACATTAGCTAGATCAGAGTATCAGGGAATGTTAATAGCTAGCTTTGAATTTTCTTTAGTATGGGGTACAGTTTTTGGGTTTGGTAATGCTTGGCTCAATTCCATGCTATATCTTGGGGAGGCTTAATTAGTCTTAAATTTTCATAGAACCACATATGTAGGAGTAATAGGTAAGTAAAAATGCCAATAAATAAGAAAATAAAAGTCATAAAATAAGAAGCTTACCTCCAATATGAATGGACTTCCAACAAATTGCTTGGTTTTTATGAAATTATATAGTTTGATGATGGTTTTTGCTAAAATAAGGGGGAATGGATTTAGTCCTACTTCCACTTGCTCTATAATGTGGAGGAGTTTTGAGTCACAGTTTCTCAAAAGCAAGACTATCAAAAATTGGTCATATAAGCAAAGGACCATCATCCTGGGCCAATAGACTTCTCCCTTATTTATATTTACAACAACTTTAAGGAAGCGCTCTAATGCAATATTTAAACCAAAGAGATAATGAGATGGTGGCTAGGGTGAAGATTGAATAGCAAAGCCTTATAACATTAAAGAGAATATGACTCTAGAATTTCTAGTATAGGGACTATGAGTTGGCAAGAAGAATCCATTTGATAACCTAGAATAGCTTCAAACTCCTCTGGTAAGGGACAGAGCTCAACTGTATTGAACCAACATACATGTTTTTAAGGATCCCAGAACTAAGCTACTACTTGAAAAAATGGGAAGTTGATTCTTTTAGCATGAAGTGATTTAAAGATGCACAAGTGAAACCATTCCAATTTGGCCCATGATGTGTTGTCCAAGTTCTTTAATATTGGTTGTAGCAGTTTGAGGCTTCTTTGGATCATGATTCAAGCTGTTAGGGGTATCCAGTGGGAGAGAATGGAGGTTTTGGGTGAAGATTTATGAAATTTTGAAGGTGAGGAATTAGGAGCTTAAAAGGGGGAAACTGACATGGCAATAAGGTGATTGCCTCATCAAAGAGGTGCCGCCTGTGTATATAGAGGCGATCGCCTCTTCAGCAGAAGGCCATGAGGCAATCACCTTTTCAATAGAAAGCCATTGTCTCTTCAATAGGATGGTCAATAAACTTCCAATGGATCATAATAGTCTTAGCCATGCAAATTGAAATGTACCAGTAAAAAAGGACATATATGTAATTATCGATGCTAAAATCATGTGCAAAAATAAAAATTCATTGAGATAAAAATTGAATTATGCAAACATTTGATTAACAAAAGATAAAATGTGTAAGTGTTAGAAGTAAATAGATAAATAGAAACAGTAATAAAAAGGGGAATAGTTTATGGATCCTAATCTATTAAGAATCTGACTTGGTGCCCTCAGGGTCATCTCCTCCTTCGGTGCCATCATCGCCATTATTCTCATCATCGTCATCATCCTTATTGATTTGAAGAACTTTAATCTGGCACTCAAGAGTGGCAATCCTCACCTAGCTGGCATTACCACAATCCTATTTAAATAAATCATAGGTTAGTAAATCATACAAGCATGCATATATGTAGGTATAGGAAAAGTTGTTACCCTTAATTGCTAGATGACATCTAGCATGTAGTCCCTATGATCTTTAATCATTTGATACATGTAGAGGCCTTGCTCCAAAGAAATCTACATTATTAAAAAAGTGTCAAAACTAATAAACATGTCAAAGTGATTCCAAAGGCAGGTTAGAAGAAAACTCACGTGGGTAGTGCCCCTAGGAATGCATATAAGCATGAGATACTCATTTAGAGTCAGGAACTGATGGGACAGCTCTCCGAGAGGGACCCAGTAGTGAGCTAAAGAATTAGGAGTGTAAGCAAAGTTACCAGTGACAAATTAGGAATTGGAGGTGGTAAGGGGTCTCATCTCTTTAGTTGTGGCTGAAGTCCACCCTCTACTTAGGTTAAGGTGACATCTTTGAGGCTCTTTCTCCCATACTTGAGGTTTGGTAGGAGGAGTGGTTCTAGTCACTGTAGCTTGAAAGAAAAAAAGAAAAGACCCTATTGGTGCATGATAATTCTGAATAAAAAGGGAATATCAAATAATTACTTGAGAAGTGGAGGTAGCAACCAAGGGAACTATTAGCAAGAGGTGAGTTCAGACAAACCCCATATATTATCTTTTAATTTGAATGGTGTGGTCCACAGCTAGCTCTCCAGTAATAGCTTAATCTAGCTTAGTGCCCTCTAGCTTATGAGTCCACAACATACTCCTCGAAGGAGATTTGGGCACATGCCTTACACTAGCTTCTCGATTCCAGTTTAGGATCCACTCATCAAGGTACCAAACTTAATCGCCTAGCCTATGAAGAAGGACCCTCCTCTAAGCTAGCTGTATAGAATGGGTTATCTCCACATTCCATCTATCCTTAGGGCCCCATAAGTCATTCTAGATCTACAATGAAAGCACTAATAAGTAAGTGAATCAAATTTATAATGTTACTAACATGAGTGTGATTATTGTAAGTACCACATCCTATGTCAGGGAGTTTAAGTGTTACCGATGGATATGTACTTGGGCTTGATGCCTCCTCAAGTCACGACTACCATTGTAGATATCCAATTTCAGGATGATGTGTTATGGATATGACAAAGGACTCCAATGATGAAAATATTATGAATAGGTCTTTGATACTTAATATTTAAAATTCTAAGGGTTGAAATGCATCTTTTAAAGGAAGGATTTAATGTTTTCAAGGACTAAATTGCAATGTTTTTAGGACCTAATTATAAAACTTAAATTCTTTCAGAGGTCTTTTTATAATTAAATGTTAAAAAAAGAAAAAAAATACCTGTCGGAATTTCATAATTCCCATCGAAATGATGTAATTTTGGTTGGAATTACATAATTTCGATCGGAATTACACCATTTCCAATCGAAATTGTGTAATTCCGATCGAAATTGCACAATCCCATTCAGAATTAAATTCTTTTGTCTCTTTTCTTTATTTTTTTATTCAATTCTAATTGATTTAAAATTCCTAATTGGCTTTTAACTCAATCCTAATTAGTCTAAAATTTCTAAATAAAATTTTAAGTATTAATCTTATAATTTTAGGAATTAGAATCACGTTAGGATTGAGTTAGGTTTTTTTCCACTATATAAAGAAGGAGACAAGAGCCAGAAAAAGGGGGAAGAGAGGAAGAAAAAGAGAAAGAGAAGGAGGTGGGAGAAGAAAGAAAAAGAGAGAAACATGTTTTTTGAAGAGGTTTTGTTTAATTCTTTTTTGAGTTATTTTTTACAAAAATGCCTTTTAATTTATCAATTAATTCAAGATCCTTGGAGAATTTTTGAAGAAGAAGATTCGAAGACTTATCAAGAACGGTGAATTACAAATCTGAAGAGTACCCCAAATCACTCATAAGCATCATCATCTTCTTCTTTTTATTTTTTTATCTTTTTATATTATTAATTATTTTTATTCTTTCGAGTTATTATCATAATTTATTCATTAATTATAATTTTATTTTTTGGTGATTATGGAGGAAAACGCATGGTGATCATGTGGGAGGGATGAATTCATGAGAACTCCGTGGAAAACTATGGATAAAGCCTCATAGAGACTTAGTCTCTAAAGTTTTTATTTTATTTTATTTATTGCTTTTATTTTTTTATTTTATTAATTATTTTATGAATTAATGTAATAGCCCCAATAGTGGGAGTAATGGAATTATGCATATGGTTGCATGTTTATTTTGATTAAATTGGTTAGTAAAATTAGGTTTTTGATTAGGTAATTACTTAAAATCAATGGAGGAAGTAGATTAATTTAGGTTGCTTAATGATAAAATTAGGGTTTTAGTAAGAATTAATTATTTGTTTGATCTTATTTAATTATTTTTTGTGTTTTTATTTATTTTTGGGTTTATTTATTATTTTTATGTGTTTTGGGGCTTAAGCCCCTTTTTGGCTTTGATTTATTTATTTTTAGGTAATTATTTTTGCCCATCTCATTTAATAATTAATTAGGTTTAATTAATTAAAATATATTTTTAGGTCCATAATTAATTAGATTTTAGGTTAGAAATATCCTTACGCCCATTTAGTTAATTAGACATAGGCTCACCTAATTCAATTTAATTAATTTAGACTTAGCCCACGTAATTTAAGTTTTTTTCATAATTTGTAGATTTAAGATCACTATTTAATTAAAACATGTAGAATTAGGCCCATTAATTTAAATATTCCATAATTTGTAGATTTAAGCTCATATTTAGAATTAAAATTAGTAGACTTAGGTTCATTTAATTAAAATCAAAAGGAATTAGGTCTTTAGGTTCACTTATAATTTAAAATATGTAGACTTTAGCTCATTTATTTAAAATCCATGTAGATTATACTGACTTAGGGATTATGTGATTTATTGAATGCATTATTTACTTGTATATTTCATGACTAGTTGGCCTTAGAGTTGATTGTTTTAAGGTTTATATGAAATTGCATGTAAATAGAGAATAAGATTATAATTCATAAAGTAATTCCAAATGAACACAAGACTGAAATAAGTTGGTATTCCGTATTCAGAATCTCTTGGTTGTGGTGCTAGCTTTCTTTTAGGGAATTGAGTACCACTTTTTTGATTTGTCCCAGTTATTACCCTGGGTGGTGACTCCTCATCTCCACATCATGTCTTTGTGACAATGATTAGTATGTTCTCTAGAGCCTTGAGCTCAAACAGTGTTGCGGTTGCTAAAATCTTGGACGCACCCTAAACCCCGCTGTCTATAGTGGCTACTCCACTTGGGATAAGAGATACTAATTCTACTTGTGTTCTTTAGAATTATTTTATTCTTGCATTCATTCTGCATGTCCCTATTAACCGATGGCATTAGTTTTTGACTCCATGATTCCACTAGCTTCATAGGGTTGTAGATTGGCTAACCATTACTCTTAGCCTTAACTCAATCCAAGAGAGATTGCCAGGCTCATATGATTAGAGCCTATAACCCAAGTCCTTACGGGGGGTAGTCTTCTCTTGAGTTTGCAAAAGATGTTGGGCCCCTTTGACCTTGGCATGTAACTTAAGTCCTAAAGGAGGGCATCTTGCTAAGGGAACCTTGACCATTTTTAAGACCCTAACCACATATAATAGCTTAGTTATTTCCCTTAGGATCTATTTAAATTGCTTGTGAATTTTGCCATGAGGTCTTTTTATATGAAGGCCCAAGCCCATACTTTAAAAGCCCATTAGGACTAATAAAGATTGGGCCATGCTTTTATATCTAGAAATATTATTTCTATGCTTTACTGCTTTGAGAGATTTGGCATGTACGTCGGTCCTTGATATCCACCATTGATATTAAGACCAAGACCAAAAATCCTAGGAAAAGAGACTCACCATTGAATATGTGTGTGGGAGGAATAAGGTTGGAAGGATGTATGTACACCTAACTTGATTTGTTACTTATTACTTGCTACTTGTTGCATAGCACGTGCATCATGCATACATGCATCTCATGCATCATACTAATATTTATAGATTTATCTGGGTCTTCCTATGTTTGGAGTTAAAAGGGTGGCAGACTAGTGAGAATTGATTCAAGTCCACAATCGATTGCGAAAGAGATCCTCAACAGACTGGAAAGGAGTCCCATCAACCCACTCTACTTAGAATCTACACAATCAAAGAAAGTCAAAGAAATGGAACAATATGAAGGAGGAAACTGGACCCTAGAGGATGTAAAAGGAGCACTGATGGATGATATAAGAGCAATGATGCAAGACGAGTTAAGATAAGCTCTAGCGGGATTGATGCCACCACCTGCTACGCCACCCGTGGCCAACCCACCTACTATAGGTCCACTACTTGTTAACAATGATAATAATAGGGAAATGAAGTTGGATGATGTTGAGAGTTATATGATTGAAAAAGAAAAAAAAGGAATCACTTGAGCAAGTTCAAGAGCTAGGATCCCAATAGATGATGGCACTAACTTAGAAGATGTCTAAAATGGAGGAGTTGATGAGAGGACAAGGCTTAGGATACTCATTTGACTTTGATGATGTGATGCAATTTGAGGATGACAAGTTACCTAAAAAATTTAAGATGCCACACCTACAAAAGTATGATGGTACTGAGGACCTGAGGATTCACCTTAATCAATACACAAATACTATGAATACCACTAAGGCTCCCTTGTCTATGGTTACCAAGCTATTTGTACTGTCCTTGAAGGGTATGGCCATTAATTGGTATCATGGGTTAGAGAAGTTTATCCAAGCAGATTGGAGGGAGTTGTGCACTGCTTTTCTAAAGCAATATGACTATAATACTAGGCTTGAGGTGTCCATAAGAGATCTAGAACTAACCAAGAAGAAGCCCAATGAATCATTTTCAGATTTTGTAACTAGGTTCATGAATAAGGCGGGAATGATGAAGAACAAATTGGCAGAGAAGGATTAGGTTAGAATGATAGTTTGAAATGTGTTACCTAACCTAGTGGAGAGGTTACAAATGATGAACCTCAAAACATTCGTTGACCTTTATGATGATGGGTTACAGGCTGAAGAGATCAAAAATGAGAAAAAGAAGGCTACTGGGAACACTGGAGCAAGAAGCTACCCCATTAAGGGCATACAATAAGGAAGCACTAGCCGGGTTGTAGGAGTCCATGCTGTTCAACAATTAAGGAGGTTCTCAAATTTTAACCTACCTTTATCAAAAGTCTTAGTGTGCCTAGTGGAAAAGGGCTTACTTTAACCTTTACCTACTCCAAACCCACCAAATCCAAATATCCTAGGCTATAACCCGAATAAATACTATAAATTCCATCAAAACCTCCAACACTCCATAGATAATTGCATCTGCCTTAAACATGAAATCCAAAACCTTATAGACTCTAGAAAAATCACAGATCTTGAAAATCCAAGCACCATAAGCAATCCTTTCCCAAACTACCAAAACATGCCATCTCCAACAACTATGATGATCAACTCAGGAGTAAGTGAGAAAGAAGTGCTAAACTCCTTTGAGGACCTAGATGTTAAAATCAATGAGAAATCTCCTAATGCCCCCAAAGATATGGAAAGAGTTAAAGATTTGCTGGGTCAGCCCTTAAGCAAGTTCGACTATAAGATGTTTTACACTAAACCACCTTCTTTTGACATACCTTTCGAGTTGATTATGCCTACAGGATGGGGTGTGGAGTTTGATGATGAGAAGATGTAAGGCAACAAAGCACATAATGTGGAAGTATGGAAGGATGGAAAGAAAGCAAAACCACTGAATGAGAGTTTCATAAAAGAAGGATATGGAAAGTATTACCTTAGTGCAAAGGAACCTTTCAATATGCTCAGTGTGAATGAGAGTAAGATCTACAAGGAATGAATTGTTGAGAACCTGGTGCATGACAATAAGGATGAGGAAATGTAAGAATAACTATTATGTCAGCCACCTGAAGGACAACCGCCATAAGATTTAGCATCTAGAATAAGAAATAAAATTTCTTATTATCTTCTATAAATAAAATTTTAGTTTCTTTATAACTTGTTTTATTTTAGTGATCAATGATATAAATTTTGCTTATGCTCACTTATGTAGTATGCATTGTGATATTGATTGCATCTGCATGTTTGACAAAAATTTAATTCAATTAGATTCATTCAGTATGAGCACAAATGTAAACTTAAAGAATAGTCTTATATCACATGACATAACTTCTAAAGGGAGAAAAATCTAAGGAAAAATAAGAAGAATGATAAAAAAGAGAAGAAAACAAAAATAGAGAAAAAGAAAAAGAATAATAAGGTGAAAAATTAAAGGGAAAAATTTAGGATTAATTGATTATAGGAGTTGTGTCATGTGATGTAATGAATGTTCTCATTTTTGCCCTAATGAATGAGTAAAATTGAATTGGAGATTTTTGTCAAATATCGCATATTCGTCTTTATCATATTGCATAAGTATCTGAATGGAAAGACATTACATAATGAAAACTAAAATTAGAGCTATGAGATCACTATTTTAGTTATGTTTCCTTTGTAATTTTCCTTATAAGCCTAGGGTCCCCTTGTACCTTGAGAATTCAAATGGCTCAATAACTTGCATTAATCATTGCATCAACTTCAAGCTTCATATTCTGCTCAAGAGTTCTTCAAAGTGTAAGTCCAGTTGATTTCATCATTAAGAAGTCGCTTTGGTCAGTTTGCCCATTCCTCTAAATCTCTAATGCATGAGATTACAACTAATAGGGTTAATAAGTCAAAGGGTCAACTATAGTAGTGAAGGAACTGGGTTTCTTGCATATAAAAATGAAGAAAAGACTGCTAGGATAACATGAATGAATCTAGAATGGAACTGGGGGCAAAATACAACTCAGGGGCAAATGGTGTCTGCATTCAAAGAGTGAAGATGGATGCTGAAGTGTAAGAGCAAATACCTAAATCATTATATAGCAAAAATAGTAACAAAAAGAAAAGTTCGTACATCGATCAATCACAAGCTCTATTGTAAAGCCATGGACCGTACTTGTTAGCTTAGTAATCTGTCTGATGAATCGTATCGGAAGCTTCAACATTAGAAGTACCAACATCGAATCATTCAATGCTCAAATTGACAGGCTATTGATGAGAGACCTCATTCTTACACTCCAAAATCAATAACATGGCTTTTTTCCAAACAGGAGACCCATTAGTATCATGCATATTATACATAGCATGCATACACTTGCATACATTTTTGGGAAATACTTGTTTTGTATAATAAAAATCTTTAAGCCTAGACAAGATTGTACATATACTCTGCTACTAACATTTGAGATTAGTGTTGTGAAAGTACAGGAAAGCAGTCAGAATGTGCACGTGGCAAACATCTAAGGGAAAAACGAAACACTATTAAGGTGAACCTGATGCTTAATGAGACTCTAGAATATAGAAAACTAATAAATCATTGGCCCATCCAGTAAGGGAATATCACCAACAATGATACTTGCTAAAGCATCATCTTAGTAATCTTAAGAGGCTAGATAGGATGCTTAAGCTCCTCAGATTCAACATCCATCTCCATAATCTCATCTAGAACATCCTTTGGAATATCTCTCCACAATAGTCAAATGAGTATGGAATATGGTGATGAGAAGGTCCAACATATTAGTAATACATTCACTGACCCTAAAAAGGGAAGAATGCACTCAAAACATGAAATGAGTGCACTCTGAAAAAAATTATTTGATCATAAGATCTTTAACCCCTGAATCTTTTTTGCAGGAGATGTCAATAAAAGGGAATGAAGCCCTCTACCATAGCATTAATGGACTGGCAAAAATACAAATGCAACCTAAAGCCTCAACTTCAATGGTGGAGTATCCTAACCCTGTGATCAGAGACAAATCTAAAGGGAAGAATGCAAAAATGAATAACACTGCATTTTGGCAAAATTTATTCACTTGCGAATAGACCATACTAACTTATGGTATTTTATGTAGGGAAAAACAAAAGAGAATGAAGAAGGTGAAAGGAACCGATACATCAATAAGAATGGGAAAGGTTGCAAATGCTAATCATTCATCAGAAGTATCATCTTACATGGAAAACACTCACTAAGATAATAAAAAGGGAAGTAACAGAACTCTATTCCTTAGATTCTATAATAAAGAACCATCTTAATCATAAAATTCACAAAATGAAAATAAATTCATCCACTTCATGAGATCATGTGCAAAAAGCCTATCACATGACTTTTGAGCATAGTGGCTTTCTTTTATTAGCCTTATAGAATTTAGATAAGTAGTTAACAGTTTTGTGCTGAGATTTTATAAACTTTAATCAATCTAATGCTTGCTTTGCACTCAAATGAGGGTAAGAAAATGTAAAAACAAAATATATGGACATAAAAAATAAATTTCTTGAATATCAAAGTATCTTTTTAGTCTTTTGAATAATAAATGTGCATATAATCTACTCCAATGCTCAGAAATGAGTATGAATACAAAATCCATTGACGATATCCATGTTGAGTAATATGAGCAAGGTGAGGGAATACTAAGAGGAGAATAGAAAAAAAGCAAGCATAATTTACTCTAATGCTGAGAAATGAGTAAGAGTATCAACATAAAACCTCTGGCGATATCTATACTGAGTAATATAAGAAAGGTAGGGGAAAACAAAAAGAGAAACATGCCAAAAATTACTTTATTTACTCCAATGCTCTATATGAGTATGAGTATCCATAGGACCTTTCGAACGATATCCACACTGAGTAATACGAGAAAGGTGGGGGAATACTTGGATAAGGAAGGAAAGCATAATAATAACTCAAAGGCTATTTTAATACTCCGAATTTGATCTTTTTATGCTCATTTTTCATGAGTTTTGTTTAGCAAATTCTCCCTGAATTTAGTGTGGAAGTAAGCTCTTCACCTGGTAAAAAATATGCTCTCAGCATAAGATGGTTAACGATGCCTCTGGCCTTTGTAAATGGCGAATAAATGACAGCCATTAAAGTAAAAAATAGTGAGGTTTGTTGAGAGTACGGTATCTCATGAAAGTGATGAATTTTCTCATAAAATTTTCAACACTATAATGTACTTTTGTGCATTCATCATAATTGAAACTAACTTCAATAAGTTTGCAGGAATTACAAATTCAGAAGAAAGTGCACCCAACTTGTAGAGATGGTCAACATAGCAAAATTAAAATTAGTCAGTAAAGAAATTCTAATTAGTCAACACAGCAAAATTCAAAGCATTCAACTCAAATTAGTCAACACAACAAGAATTCAAAGTCAATCACCCAATTTCAGGATGATGTGTTATGGATGTGACAAAGGACTCCAATAATAAAAATATCATGAATAGGTCTTCAATTCTTAATCTTTAAAATTCTAAGGGTTTAAATGCATCTTTTAAATGAAGGATTTAGTGTTTTTAAGGACTAAATTGCAATGTTTTTAAGACCTAATTGGAAAACTTAAATTCTTTCAGGGGTCTTTTTGTAATTAAATGTTGGAATTACATAATTTCAATCAGAATTACACCAATTTTGATCGAAATCAGAATTATGTAATTCCGATCGGAATTGCACAATCTCGGCCGGATTTGAATTCTTCTGTCTCTTTTCTTTATTTTTTTATTCAATCCTAATTTGTTTAAAATTCCTAATTGGCTTTTAACTCAATCCTAATTGGTCTAAAATTTCTAAATATAATTTTAAGTATTAATCTTATAATTTTAGGAATTAGAATCACGTTAGGATTGGGTTAGGTTTTTTTCCCTTATATAAAGGAGATGGGAGCCAAAAAAAGGGGGATGAGAGGAAGAAAAAGAGAAAGAGAAGGAGGCGGGAGAAGAAAGAAAAAAAGAGAAATGTGTTTTTTAAAGAGGTTTTTTTAAATTCTTTTTTGAGTTATTTTTTACAAAAATTTCTTTTAATTTATCAATTAATTGAAGATCCTTGGAGAATTTTTGAAGAAGATGATTCGAAGACTTATCAAGAACGGTGAATTACAAATCTAAGGAGTACCCTAAATCACTTATAAGCATTATCATCTTCTTCTTACTATTTGTTTTCATCTTTTTATATTATTAATTATTTTTATTCTTTCGAGTTATTATCATAATTTATTCATTAATTATAATTTCTTTTTTTTTATTTTTTGGTGATTATAGAGGAAAACACATGGTGATTATGTGGGAAGAATGAATTCATGAGAAGTCCGTGAAAAACTATGGATAAAGCCTCGTAGAGACTTAGTTTCTAGGGTTTTTATTTTATTTTATTTATTGCTTTTATTTTTTTATTTTGTTAATTGTTTTATGAGTTAATGTAATAGCCCCAATAGTGGAAGTAATGAAATTATGCGTATAGTTGCATGTTTATTTTGATTAATTTGGTTAATAAAATTAGGTTTTTGATTAGGTAATTACTTAAAATCAATGGAGGAAGTAGATTAATGTAGATTGCTTAATGATAAAATTAGGGTTTTAGTAAGATTTAATTATTTGTTTGATCTTATTTAATTATTTTTTGTGTTTTTATTTGTTTTTGGGCTTCTTTATTATTTTTATGTGTTTTGGGGCTTAAGCCCATTTTAGGCTTTGATTTATTTATTTTTAGGTAATTATTTTAGTCCATCTCATTTAATAATTAATTAGGTTTAATTAATTAAAATATATTTTTAGGTCCATAATTAATTAGATTTTAGGTTAGAAATATTCTTAGGCCCATTTAATTAATTAGACATAGGCTCACCTAATTCAATTTAATTAATTTAGACTTAGCCCACTTAATTCAAGTTTTTTTTTCATAATTTGCAGATTTAAGATCACTATTTAATTAAAACATGTAGAATTAGGTCTATTAATTTAAATATTCCATAATTTGTAGATTTAAGCTCATATTTAGAATTAAAATTAGTAGACTTAGGTTCATTTAATTAAAATCAAAAGGAATTAGGTATTTAGGTTCACTTATAATTTAAAATATGTAGACTTTAGCTCATTTATTTAAAATCTATGAAGATTAGACTAACTAGGGATTATGTGATTTATTGAATGGATTATTTACTTGTATATTTCATTACTAGTTGGCCTTGGAGTTGATTGTTTTTGGGTTTATATGAAATTGCATGTAAATAGAGAATAAGATAATAATTCATAAAGTAATTCTAAATGAACACAAGTCTAAAAGAAGTTTGTATTTTGTATCTAGAATCTCCTGGTTATGGTGCTAGCTTTCTTTTAGGGAATTGAATACCACTTTTTCAATTTGTCCCAGTTATTACCCTGGGTGGTGACTCCTCATCTCCACGCCATGTCTTTGTGACAATGGTTAGTGTGTTCTCGAGAGCCCTGAGCTCAAACACTATCACGATTTCTAAAATTTTAGACGCGCACTAAACCCCACCATCTACAACCACCCCACCTGCTAATGGTAGAAAAGTCATCCCCCACTCGTATTACACCGATGAGTAACTCCAGCTCTAAGGCCCAAACCTGTAAAAGAAAAAGGGATAGAGAATGTTAGTGAATAGATATTAGAATAAATCAAGGATGGGGGAAAGTATAGCTTACCAGAATGGCATGCCAAAAGTCGCAGAACTTCTTGGCCCCATAGACCACCTCATCCATATTATGGTATAGATAGGCTAGAGCACAACTACTCTAATTGAATGAAGACACCTTATCTAAGTCTTAGAGAGGCAATGGGAACATCAGAACCATTGAGCTGGCAATATTGGCAAAGAAGGTGGTGATAAGAAGAGAAATTAGAAAAGCATGCACCACTTGATTAATCTTGTATGGGTGACTATCACCATTGCACTATCTCAAGTGTAAAAGCTCCAAATCGACTCGTTCTTGAGAGTATAAGTCCTCTTCATGTCTGGAATCATACCTAGAAGGCGCTTGATATAGGCAACCTTCTCTAGGTTAGTTGGTACAAGCTTATATCAAGAGGAATGGGATCTCTAGCTTATGAAATCTCTGTGATAGTAATAAAAGAGATAAGATCTAAAGTAAGCTCCCTGAAGGGGAGGTGAAAAGTGTGCATCATGTCAAACCACCTCTTTATAGTGGCAGTGTAGATAGAAAATTTAAGCTATAGTGAAGCTTTAACTACTATGCAACAAGGAACTATGTATGCAAGTTAATTGATTGATTATATCTTGATCCTCTTAAAAGCTTTACTGAGTTGATGAGCAATTCATAAAAGTTCATAAGGCTACATGAAGCTTGGAGGTTCATTAGGCCATAGGCCAAATTTGCTAAAAAAATGGCCTAGAGAGGAGGAAAGAAGGAGAAGTTGAGAGGATAAAGACAAGAGTTGAGAAGATAGAAGTAAGATCATGTGCTGCCATACTAGCTACACCATATTCAACACTTTTAGAGCTAAAACATTAATGTGGGTTAAAAGGTCTGGAGATGACATTCACTAACCAAAGCAAATGAGCCATTACTCAATTGGAAAATTAGACAAGGAGAAGTGTTATAAGTTCCATAGAGATGTAGGCCATAATACTGAAGATTGTAGGAATTTAAAGGAAGAGATAAAGTGACTAGTGCAAAAAGAGGTGCTGGGCCGATTTGTTCTCTCTAGAGTCATACATGAAAGGCATACAGTAGTAGAAGAAGTTATAGATAAGGAAAATCAAAGGGAGGTTAGAAAATATCCTATAAGGGTCATCAATATTATATTGGGTGGATCCACAATAAAAGCTATTTAAGCTAAGTGAAAGAGATGTAGCAACGAGGTCTTAGTAGTGGGGATAAAAAAAATGTAGTCTACGGCACTAATAATCTTTACATCAAATAATGGGAATAAGGTAATATCTCCTCATATTGATGCACTATAATATGTAGATTTAGTGTTCTTCATGTATTAATCACTAATAATGGGAAGCAGTTTGATGATCAGGATTTTAAAAATTTTTGCAATGATTTTCATATTGAGTTGTGTTTTTCCTCTGTAGTTTATCCACAAACCAGTAGAATGGTGAAGGATGCCAATCATACTACACTCCAAGGCCTCAAAAAAAGGTTGGATCAAGCTAAAGGGTTGTGGGTGGATGAGTTATACAATGTCTTATAGGCTTATAGAACTACACCTTGGCTTGCCATAGGAAAACACCTTTCTCATTTACCTATGGATCTATGGTCATAATACCTACAGAAATGGGAGTCCTGAGCTATAGAGTTAAGCATTTTCATGATCTAGAAAGTGAAGAAGCCTTGAAGACAAATCTAGACCCTTTAGAAGTAAAGTGAGAGCAAGTAATAATGCGAATGGTAGCCTATAGGCAGAAGATGGAAAGATATCATAATCAAAAAGTAAAAAAGTTAAAGCTCTGCTGAAGGAGACTTGGTAATAAGGAAAATGGAGATAATTAAAGGAGATACAGGAATCGATAAACTAGGAGCTAATTGGCAAGGGCCAGATAAAGTGACTAAGGTAATAGGACCTAGGACATACAAGCTTTATAATATGAAAGGAAACGATCTCCTAAGAATATGGAATGTTGAAAATCTTAAAAAGTACTTTTAGTAGGTGGAGTTATCCATAGACATGAGGCTAATAATAGCTTTTAAACATTTTGTGTTTCTAGATAATTTTCATAGGCTAGTAAGAGCAGCCTTGGTTTTATGTTTTTGAATTTCTTAAAGTAGGGTTGATATAACCTTACAGTTGTTTTTTAAAATTCTGTAAAAGAAGGATGGTTAAACCTTTCTAGGTTACTTTAGTTTAGAAGCCTTAATGTAAATATGTTTGTTTCCTTTCATTTCATCTTTGGTCTATGAATATTTATATTTTGTAAGCCATATAGCTCATTATCCTAAGGTAAAAGTACATTGCAAAATAGTGGAAGCTACTTTACCACCATAAGTAATAGCTTATAAGTATTAATGGCCCCTTGTGCACACATGAGAAGGATACCATGGATACTTCCCCATGAGGTCAAATGTTAAAAGAGAGCTTAAGGTAGTTTTAATAAAATAGGTATAAAATTATTATAGTCTAATAAACTAAGAACATATATAAAAAAATTACAATAGTATTACAAGTATTAGGTGCTTTGCACTAATAAAACATCCAAACATTATTTTAAAATATAGCAAATTTAAAGATCATTAAGGCCATGAATTGTTCAAAAGAATGACTGGTCACTAAGTAGGTTTGTTGTTAAATACTACATCAATAAGATCTTTTGCACCTTCAGGTTTTGGCCCTCCTTTGGAACAAAGCTCCACTTCATCTACAAACTTGTAGTCATTCTCATGATAATGTTTTTAGTATTCTAGAACTATTGTCTTGTAATCACCTAAAGTCTGTAAAAGATGCTTCGCGGTAGCAGCTTCTTATTGTTTAGCTTAATCTAAATCTTTGATCAAAGAAATTTTTTTCTCCTCAAGAATAACAACTCTTTTGTTAACAATAGACAATTCTTCTTCTAAAGTTGAATCTTCTTTCAAAAATCAATCTCAATTTTCAAAGCCCTCTCTTTACTCTTCTCTCACTCCATTTTTTGTAGATTCACCTCCGTGGTAAGTGTACCAATTTCATCTTCGTATGTTTTTAATTTTTTAACATGCAAGGATATAGAGTTTAATATTTATAACCAAACCATAACATATTAATAAAATCATAAGCTATAAGAATAACAAAAAAGGAAGGGTAAAAAATAACCTACAGAAGATGACTTTTACTAGAGTCAATTAAATTTATGTCAACCAAAATTGAAAGTTCTGATTTGTCCTGAGGTAGCAAAGAGAAGGTCGAGTACCTCCTACTTCTCAATAGAAGTCCTCTTAGAATCCTTTGGAATTTGGATGGTTGATGCGACACCAAAGGCTTTTCTCTATTTGTATAACTCATTTGGTTTTTCATAGTCCATATCTGCGGGTAAAATACTTAATACATATAATAATATAAATTAATACACCTTTTTAAAAAAACATACAAAAGGAAAAGTTAAAATACCATCTCCAGAAGGATGACTCTTATTCTTTTCTTTCTCGAGATCCACCACATTTCCAGTAAGAATTTTAGCCTCAATAAGGGCACTGACCGAACCAAATATCTTTTCCAATACTAAAACTATGGTTGAACTGAATGTTTTACTTGGTTTGGTGGTTGATTATTGGTTAACTGATATTGATATAAAATAAATAAAAGAACCATAATAATCAAGTAAATACATGTGCTTTGGTGGTTAGGCGCTCTAAATTGTTGCTAGATGGTGCCGGTTCAATTCCAGCAACATCATTTTATAAGTTTTCTTTACATTTTAAGAATAAAATCTTAAAAAACATAAAGTGTGGAGTCTGAGAGTTGAACCATGGCCTATATATATATATATTATTATGAATGTGAATGAACAATATATTGCTTGTGAGAGAATAGTTCTCAAATAGTGAAAAGAAAATCTCTATATAAAGGGATTGAAATTCATTAATGAGAATGTTAAGAAAAAGAAGAAGAAAAGATAGATTACTCTTCAAATTCTTTCAATATTATAGTTCTCTAAATTCTCTCTAAATTCTCTCAAAATCATTCTACTATAAAATATTTTTCTTCTAGTTAAATACTACTAAATTCAAGTTTAGTTCTATAACAAAATAAGTAATTTAATCTTTATTTCACAACATATATATATATATATAGTTTGGTTATAATAGAAAATTTCGGTGGTAAAAAAACTTAAATCGAAATCAAACCGAACTGTAAGTTCAGTTTGGTTATATGGTTATTAATTTCTTTGACCACCCCTAAATGCATCTATGAGTTTGGGTAGACATAACCTCAAGAAAACCTCGACAATGTCTAAGTCTCCTTTTTTAAGGAAAGCTATTTTCCTGAATTGTAAAAGGTAGTCTATCCGGTACTAAAATCTCAATCATTTTCACTCTCCAAAATGAAAAACTTTTCTTTCCAACTTTTTTTAGTATAAGGAAGTTTGATTAAGAGAACTTTCGAATGGAGCAAAAGAAAAGGGGGAATTTCTTAATCCACTAAAGTATATAAAGCCTTAATTGTAAATACACGTATTTTCTTTATTTATTTATTAAGTTAAAATGAGAATTTATTATGTTTAAATTATTATATTATTTAATTAGTGTTAAATGAGTATTTATTAAGTATTTTAATAAATTATAAATTATTAGTGTGTGTTATAAATATGTATTATGTGTATGAATAAAAGTGAGTAGATTTGTTTTAAATTATATAAATTGTAATTTTGTACTTTAAAAAAATATTATAAAATCATTTTTTTCTTCTCTTTCTTCTTTTCCTTTTCATTTCCCTTCTTCTTCCTCCTGATCCAGCTATTGCCACCACCACTGCCAGCATCAGTCACCATTGATCGACTCTGGTAAGCTCCAATCGATGCTGCTAGCAGCTTCTTCTCCCTTCGGTCACCTTCCCTTCCTCTTTCTCTTTGTTTCTATCGGTAACCGAGAAGAAAGGAGGCCGTCGCTGGCTCTGACGACACCCAATGATGTTGTCGGTCTCGATCGACTCCTCTCCTCCTAAGCAACAAAATCCCTCAACCAATTTGCCTGATTAGCTCCGGGAACAACCTCAATTTGAGGTAATTCGATTATAGGTTTTTGGTTTTTTTTTTTAATTAATTGAGTTTTAATTAGGTTGATCCAAGTTTAATTGCTTTTATATAAAGTGAAATTGGAATTAGATCTTCCATTTGTTTTTTTTTATAATTTTTTGGACATTTTTTATTTTTCGGGTCTCGGGTTAGTGTTCCGACCTGGAAATTTTTATATTTTTATTAAATTCTATAAATTATGTAGATTAAACTTTGTAAAGGAAGTTTTATGAGATTCTTTACATAATTTAATATATGAATTTTAAAAACTATGTTTAAAAATGTATTTTTAGAAAAATTATTAGAAATTAATAATTATTTAATTTTAATTAAATTATTGTTATTTATTATGTTTTAGACTGAATTTAAATAATAAACATATGAAAATAATTTTTATAATTGATTTCAAATTTTTAGTTAATTAGTTGTAATTTTGGAAAAATAAACAAAAACTAAATTTATTTATTATTTTCAACTTTAATTGAGTCCTTTATTATTTTTATGATATATTTGAGTGATTTAAATAGTCATTTATAATTAATACTAACTTAGTTATAAAAAGAAAATTTGATTCCATTAACGAAATTTTATTTATGAACTACAATTTTACTATTTATTTGGAAATAAATTTCCTTTATATTTTTATTATATAAATAAATTAAATTGTATTGGTTAATTAAATTGTGATGCTTAAATAACTAAATTGTATTGGTTAACGAAATTGTGATGTATTGATGCAAGATGGTAGGGTAGTT
The DNA here is from genome assembly GCA_947683625.1 of Mallotus nudiflorus. Lineage (NCBI taxonomy): Eukaryota > Viridiplantae > Streptophyta > Magnoliopsida > Malpighiales > Euphorbiaceae > Mallotus > Mallotus nudiflorus. Next base: position 908,631 of record CANTUR010000001.1, read on the forward strand.
GTTTATGCTTCTCGTTAGTTAAAGAAGTATGAACAGAACTTTCCTATTCATGATTTGGAAATGGCAATTATAGTGTTTGCATTCAATATTTGGAGGCATTACTTGTATAGACTGATCATAAAAGTTTAAAGTGTATATTTTAGCAAAAAGATTTGAATTTGAGGCATAGGAGATGGATGGAACTCTTGAAAGATTATGATTACTCCATTCTTTATCATCCAGGTAAGGCTAATGTAGTAATTGATGCATTGAGTAGGAAAATCAGCGGGAAGTCTTGCTCACATTAGCTTGAAAAGTAGGTCAATTGTTAAGGTGGTGTATAAGCTGATTGATTAAGGGTTGCAATGAAAGGTAACTAAGAAATGTCTTTTAGCTCAATGCAAAGTATGTTCTATGTACTTGGATAGAGTTAAAGCAACACAAAGAAGGGACCCATAATTACAGAAAATAATGTTGGAGGTATAGTGAGGTTGGTCTCGGGATTTTATTATTGATAGGAAAGAAATTTTATGTTTGGGCACTAGGTTGTGTGTGCCAAATGTGGATGAGCTGAGGAAGGAGATTATGGAGGAAGCTTATTTTTCTGCTTCTAGTGTTCACCCAAGTTTACTAAGATGTATCATGTTTTAAAAGATACATATTGGTGGAATAGGATAAAAAGGGACATTGTAGAATTTGTGTCCAAATGTCTCACTTATTAGCAAGTGAAATTGAAGCATTAAAGACCCTTGGGATTGCTGCAACAGTTACCAATTCTAGAGTAGAAGTGGAATATAATTGCGATGGACTTTGTTTCTAGTTTTCCTTGCACATCAAGTGGATATGATGCCATATAAGTGATAATTGATAGGTCTACCAAGTCAGCTTACTTCTTACTAATTAAAAAGACTTATACTATATACAAGTTGGGCAGATTGTATATCAACTGAATTATTTATCTATATGGGGTATCAGAAAGTATAGTGTCAGATAGAGGACTAACTTTTACTTCAGTCTTTTATAAGAATTGCAGAAGGCTTTAAGTGCAATACTGTATTTTAGCACAGCTTTTCATCCTCAAACTGATGGCTAGTCAGAAAAGATAATTCAAACCTTAGAGGACATTTTTCAGAGATGTGTAATAGATTTTGGTGGTCAATGGGATTTGCACCTACCTTTGATTGAATTGCATATAACAATAATTATCATGCAAGTATTAAGATGGCTCCATATGAAGGGTTGTATGGAAGGAAGTGTAGATCACCCTTGTGTTGGGAAGTTAGTGAGAGACAGTTGACAAGCCCAAAATTAGTGCAAGTGACTTCAGAGAAAATTTCTATCATCCAATAGAGATTAAGGACAACTTTTAATTGACAGAAAAACCATGTTGATCTTAAAAGGAGAGAATTATCATTTTTTGTGTGAGATATGGTGTTCCTCAAGGTGTCTCCAATGAAGGTAGTAATGAGGTTTAGTAAGAAGGGTAAGTTAGCTCCAAGATATATTGGACCCCTCAAAATTTGTTCAAAGGTAAAAGATGTGGCTTATAGATTGGTATTGTTGCTAAAGTTATTACATATTAATCCGATATTCCATGTCTCTATGTTGAGGAAGTACATCTCCGATCCTTTACATGTTTTTCAGCCTTAGATAGTGGAGCTCAATGAAGATTTTACCTATGAGAAGCATCCAATCGTAATAGTGGATGGACAAGTTCATCAGCTCCACACCAAAGATATCCTATGATTAAAGTGTTGTAGAGCAACCGTGCATGGAAGATTGTACTTGGAAGACGGAGGCAGAGATACGAGTCGTATACCCTTATTTTTTTCCTTAGTAAAACTTTATACATTTTTCTATTTTGTTAAAATTCGAGGATGAATTTTTTTTATAAGGGGGGAAGATAGTAAAGACCTGTATTTTATTTAATTATTTATTAAGTTAAAATGGGAATGTATTAAGTTTAAATTATTATTTTATTTAATTAGTGTTAAATGAGTATTTATTGAGCATTGGAGTAAATTATCAATTATTAGAGTATGTTATAAATATGTATTATATGTATGAATAAAAGTGAGTAGATATTTTTATTTTTAAATTATATAAATTGTACCTTTGTACCTTAAAAAAATTATAAAACCATTTTTTTCTTTTCTCTTTCTTCTTTTTCTTTTCTTTTCCCTTCTTCTTCTCCTCCTTCTTCTTCCTCCTGATCCAGCCACTACCAGCACCGCATATCGTCGATCGATGTCGATAAGCTCCAGTCGACGCTGCCAGTAGCTCCTTTTCTTTTCGATCACCTTCCTTTCCTCTTCCCCTTCATTTCTATCGATAACCAAGAAGAAAGAAGGCTGTTGTTGTCAGCTACGACAACACCCGATGACGTTGTTGGTCTCGATTGACTCCTCTCCTCTTAGATAACAAAACCCCTTAACCAATTTGCCTGATTAGCTCTAGGAATAACCTTGATTTGAGGTAATTTGATTCTAGGTTTTTGGTTTATTTTAATTAATTGAACTTTAATTAAATTGATTCAGGTTTAGTTGCTTTTATATAAAATGAAACTGGAGTTGAGATCTTCAATTTGTTTTTTTTATAAGTTTCTTAAAATTTTGGATTTTTTGTGTCTCAAATTATTGTTCTGAATTGAAAATTTTTATATTTTTTATTAAATTATATAAATTATGTAGATTAAACCTTATGAAGGAAGTTTTGTAAGATTCTTTTCAAAATTTAAGATATGAATTTTTAAAGACTATGTTTGAAAATGTATTTTTAGAAAAATTATTAGAAAGTTGAAATTATTTAATTTTAATTAAATTATTGTTATTTATTCTGTTTTAGACTGAATTTAAATAATAAAAGTATGAAAATAATTTTTCTAATTAATTTCAAATTTTTAGTTAATTAGTTGTAATTTTGGAAAAATAAACGAATAATAAATTTATTTATTATTTTCAAGATTAAATGAGTCCTTATTATTTTTATGATATATTTGAGAGATTTAAATAGTTATTTATAATTAATGCTAATTAAGTTATAAAAGGGAAATTTGATTCCATTAATGAAATTTTATTTATAAACTAGAATTTTAGTACTTATTGTGAAATAAATTTCCTTTATATTTTTGTTATATAAATAAATTAAATTGTATTGTATTGGTTAACTAAATTTTTATGATTTATTGGTGATTTAAGAAAATTATATATGTTGTTGTGTTGGTTCTCGGTTGGGCATAAAGTGTAGTTCGGGAGCTTAATTTGAGATGTTGAGTTGTGAATGTTATAGAAGTGTCATTTTGTGTAGGAACGGCTCTACTTCTAGTAGAGAGATGTCCATTTTACGAAGGAGACTTTTTCAAATTTTCTATAAATCTCTCATAGAACATAATATCGGTATGTATTAGTTTTCAAGTTTATATAGCATTGTGTCTTAGATCAAGTCAATCTCATCAATTTCATGATTTTAATAAATTTGAGAATTTTTATGAATTTATTTATTTTATCATATAAGTATTTTTTAAATAAATGTTATTTATTTTAGAGAACTTTGAGGCAAGAGCTGTAGCACTTGGGGTAGTAGAGGACGCATCGCGCAACACACTTAACCTGTGAGTTAATTTTATGGAATGTGTGTTGTAAATATTTAAATTATATTTTCATGTGGTTAAAAATAATAAAGAAGTTGATTATATGAATTTATCTACGAAAATATTTATGTTTCCATATGCATAATTATTTCTTTTATTATCATGATTAATATTTGAAAGAATGCTTTATGGAATTTATTTTATTTTGCTTTATTTATTTATAATTTAAATTGATTTGGAGAAAATGATAGAACGTGCTATCTAGTGGGTGTCACTAGGACCACGTGCACATGGGTTAAGATCTTTAGTATATATTAGAATGTGTGAATTTGGCTCAGTGGAGCGTGTGCTCTTAGGTTAAGTATGGGTTGAGCTCAGTGGAGATAGTGCTCTCGAGTTGGAAATGGGATGTAACTCAGTTGAGCTTGCTCTCTGGACATCAATATAGGAATAAGTGAATGGACTGCCATTGTAACTTAATTGAGCTTGCTCTTGGGATGACAGTCACTTGGGTTAAAGAGAGTCGAAAGACTATTAGAAATCAATGGTTTAGGTGTTCTACCAGGTTTTGCACTAAAATAATTAATATATATGATTTTGTACAAAGATTTTATATTAAAGTGAATTTTAAAAAGGATTTTTTATAAAGATAATTGAGAAAAGTAAAAGATTTCAATATCTATATTTATTTTATTTTACTTTACCTTAAAAAGGATTTTAATAAATGTTTTTAAAACCAGCATGCATTTTATAAAATTGATTCACTTAATCTGGTATGATTCCCCTCAACGTATTTTTTTAGGATCCTATTGTTAGTCTGGTATTAGTCACCATCTACACCAGGTTTCTTCTTTATCGACTGCCTTATATTGTCTATTTGATTTTAGTATTATGTAATTGAATTCTAAATACCACAATAATTAGTTAAAGAACTTGTATTATTGGTATTGTGGATTTATTTTAAGTTGAGATATTGATGTATTTGGAGATATTGTCATATGTATTTGACATTGGTGATTTTATTATGGTTTTATTTTTTAGACGATTGATTCTATTTATGAAAATTTCTAAAGCTTACTATAGGTTTTGGTTACATTATACATTTCCCATTCCATAGTGCTGGTCATGTACCTATGGGTTCGGGTCATGACATTAATAATCCTGTAGTTTACTAGAATATTATGCTTAAAAGTTAGAAAGCCTATGCTTATAATTATCCTCCAACTATTAGGATTTAGTTGGCTCAAAGTTATATTAAATTTCTTTAGCGCATAAACATAAAAAAGGGAAAGGGGGAACCTAACCTCTGCTTTGAGAATTTATTTATAAACTAAGATTTGTTTAGAATTAAGGTCATCATTAATCCTAGTAGTAGAATTAGACATGTATTTCTTAAAAGAGAAGGAATCAAATAAGTTCTCTTTAAAACTTTTAAAAAAGAGGGAAAATCTACAACCATGGGACCTCTAGTAGAGCTAGTAGTATCGTTAGCTTTTCCACTAACCTTAATGGAATTAGATTGAACCTTAAAACCACCATGAAGATGAGATTTGGTTCTGTTAGCAGACCTAGGGGGAGAAGAAACCCCCAATGACTTTATTTTCATTACAACAAAACTATCAGAGAAAGACAAGGAAGAACACTTAACAACTTCGGTTATTATTAATGAAAGAAGATAAGAAAAAACACTTACAAGTTTATGCAACAAGGAAAAAGATTTTCTTCTTAAAAGAAGGAGCAAGCTTCTTCTCTTAGTAGATATAAAAACCAATAGTGATGAAAAATAATCTTGCAGTAAGAAAGATCTATGGAAATGGAAGGCCTTTAATACACATGGCAACTCAAATTTGAATTTGAAATGACAAGTTACTTTATCATATTAACCAACAAATTTAAAATTCAAATTTTAAACTTGTTATTTGTTACTTTTAGCATACTTCAAGGAGATTAAAGGCGGTTACATTGATACAACCAATAAATGGCAATGTATATCACTTATAAAGACAACTTTGAAAAGTAATAAATTATAAAATCTAGTTAAAAAATAAACTTTTTAACCTTTTGGGTGGGGGACATACGATAACATAGTCAAAATTTAGCTCCTATAAACTAGGGTCAAAGCCTTGGCCAAATGCTGAGTTAGCTAAATGTTGGTCAAACTCGTAACCTATGATCTTTCACAGGCAGAAAAGCCCGTGACTTGAAATCTGTACAGCGTGAATATTGCCCACTTCTCCATTAACTCCATTAATTTAATGGTCTCGATTTTTATTCTAACGTGCAACCATTTCCCCACTTAACTAAAAATCTCTTTATAGATGATAACTGCTTCACCTTTAAATAGAGTCCTTTCTTAACTAAACAATGTATCCAATTCTTTCCTATCAAATAATCCTTTTCTTATCTAATCATTAACTGAACTTGAGCATCAGAGTGTGACTATTAATATCCCACCTGGCCCTATTCTTACTTTCTTTTGTCTTATAGACTCTTCAACAAGCCATTTAACACCTTATTCCATCCTTTATTGAAGTAGGAGTTCAAGGGAACCCTTTCATTAGTACCATAGTAAGAGCATCTTTAATTGTGCTTTTTAAAATAAAAAAATATATTCTAGGAAATAAAGAGTATCTTAAAATACAAAGAGCAAACAATTTTATTTAAGTCCAATGCACTATTTATATTTCTCTTTTCATTTTGTTTTATCCTAAAAGCATTTAATTTTATTTTTTTCCCTCCTCTTTACAAGAAAAGAAGCTAATAGAAAATAAGGATATGTATGTAAAAGAAACGTGTATTACCTTTTTATAAAGAATGAATTTTGGCACTTTACATACAGAGAGTTAAACTCACTCTCTAATTTATAATTTAAATTTAGAGAGTGAGTTGGATTTTTATTTTTTTTTCAATCACTTTTTATAATAAAGAGTTTAAATTAAATAAAAAGTGGGTTGAAAATGCTCTAAGAGTTCAAAATAATATCCATCAATCCTTTTACGTAAAAACTCATACATTATTCCCTTAATTTTATGTTGTTTAAATTTATAGAGCATAAATTTTTTTAGCAACAATAACACACCCAGTCACTGATAGGTACATGATACCTTTAAAGTGATTAATTCGTGTAAAAAAAAATTAAACTTTTGTAATTTACTAAAAAGTTGTTTTTAAAATAAATATTTTAATTTAGTGAATATTTAATAATCATAACCTACTAATTACTTCAGTCAAAATTAAGCATAAATACACTATAATATATATACCATCATAAACAACACTATTACCCTTATTTGATTCAATTCCATTAAGAAATTTATTTTTATTTTTGAATAAATTTTAAATAGAATTCATTTACAAATGAATCTAATTTTATTTGAAACAAACGTATTTTATCAATAAAAATGAATTTAGCATTAAACAATTTCACAAAATTTAAAAGTTAGAATTTGAAATAAATTTTATAAAGTTTTTATTTAAACCAAATACACTTACTTGAATTTGAAAATGAATTCCATAAAATTTTATGAAATTCATTTGAACCAAAGACACTTTTAGTGTGAAGATCTTGTTACAATATCAGCTGATTATTGGTGTAAAAACACAAAACATCTAAGATTCACAGCAAATTTATTTCAGTATCTTATTTTTAATATAAATATTGTAATTTTTAAATTATACTATGTTTTATTATGAATTTAAAATATATATAAATATAAATATTTAAAGTTAATTATAAATTTAAAATATTTTTGTTTTTATTATTCAAAAATATACAATTTTAAAATATATGCCATTAATTTAATACTAAAATATATAAATTAAATTGATAAGTTATTTTGAAAATAAAAGATATTTAATTAAAATAAGAATATTATTATTTAAATATTAGTTTTTTGTTAATGCTAAAATATATTAATTTTATTGATAAATTATTTTAAAAATAAAAGATACTTGTATAATTAATAAATAAGAACATTATTAAACTTAAATCTATATTGATATACATGTTATAAATTTTATTTGTAATTTATAGTTTAATAAGTTTTTGAGTACTAATATTTAAATTTAATATATATAACATAGGATTGTTATACTATGAACCTCTATCCATATTGCAATATGGATCAGGGTTTCATATTGCAATATAGACCAAAGGTTCATCGTACATGTAAACTAAAAAATCATGTCGTTTATTTATTTATTTGCATCTAACCTGCCATAGGTTATTCTCTTTATTTATGTATGGTGATACTTGACATGAACGGAAACAACAGTTGTGGGTATCAGCAAAGATAGGTTTGTAAATTGGATGGCTCTCTTAAACTGGTTGAGTGTGGTGGCTTAAAAGTTGACTTCATTCAGAATCGTTTGTAGCAAGTTACTCGAGCTTACTTTGGCCAAGGTACCATAAGACTTACACAAGATACATTGGCCGAACAACAAGAAGAAATCACAAAGATCACCAGAGAAGTGGATGAACTAGCAAAGAGATTAGAAGTAAAAAAGAGAGAGCATAAGGACTACAAATTATTCATTCAATCTGCTGCCATAAATAGCTATGTGAAATAGTGTCTTGATGAGGCTTCAACCATAAAATAGAAGCCAACATCTGATGATCTTTTCAATTGACTATTTATTCCAATGAATGCGAGTGGACATGGAGCAGAGGATGCATGAATTTTTTGTTTGAACTTTTCTTCTTGATATGGTAATGCTTTTCCAATTTGTTTTCTTTTTTTAATTGCTCAATTATGAAATTAATTTTTTTCTTTTAATTGTTGTGAGTGACCTAAAAAGAGTTTCTCTCTTTCTTTCGTGTTTATTGGAACATCAATATGAGTTTTTGGAATTTCTATGTTTTCAAGGGACATAACAACTTTACTAAATAGGGACTAATGATTGATCTCAAGTGGAACAAGATGTCTTTTGGTTTTGTGGAGTTGCCAACTAATTTTTAGAAAATCAGGAAAATAAAGGGATAACATCAGGTCACTCAACGAGTATTGCCCCTAGTGGAGTTTTTCGGATTCGAGGGATCGCATATATTTTTTTTACTATTTTTCATTATATGATATTCAATGCATAGTTACCACAACACCTTAGCTTCTATAATGATAGTTTGTATAGCATACACACAATACATCAGATAATGGAAGATGATAAAGTTAAGATATCATTATTACATTGCTTTCCTAATAAAATACATATAAAAGGAAAAAAAGATTGTGAAAAAATAAATCTAGCTTAGATATAATAGACATGCAAGGTTAGCATGACTATGCACGTAGCTTGATCGATCATATAAATTATAGGATAAGTAATGGACACTTTATCACTTGAAAGAGTAAACAAAATGTACACAATCATGTATGTTTGCAGTGATTATTTATGCTATAATGATATATAATGATAATATAGGGGATGTGTAGAAGGCGAGGTTTAGCGCGTGTCTAAGATTTTAGTAACCGCGACACTGTTTGAGCTCAGGGCTCTAGAGAACACACTAACCACTTTCACAAAGACATGGTGTGAAGATGAGGAGTCATCACCCAGGGTAATAACTGGGACAAATAAAAAAGTTGGTACTCGATTCCCTAAAAGAAAGCTAGCACTACAACCAGGAGATTCTGGATATGGAATACCAACTTCTTTCAGTCTCGTGTTCATTTAGAATTACTTTATGAATTATTATATTATCCTCTATTTACATGCAATTTCATATAAACCCTTATTCTAGCAATTAACTCCAAGCCAAACTAGTTATGAAAATACAAGTAAATAATGCATTCAATCAAACACATAATCCCTAAGTTAGTCTAATGTACATGAATTTTAATTAAATGAGCTAAATCTACATGTTTTAATAAATGAGCCTAAAGACTAATTCCCTTTTAATTTTAGTTAAATGAACCTAATTCTATTTATTTTAATTCTAAAAATGGGCCAAAATTTATAAATTATGAAGGTATTTAAATTAGTGGGTCTAATTCTACATATTTTAATGCTAAAGTGATATTAAATTTACAAATTATGAAAAAGGCTTAAGTTAAATGAGCTAAGTCTAAATTAATTAAATTAAATTAAGTGGGTCTGTGTCTAATTTACTAGATGGGTCTAAGTTATGTCAAACCTAAAATCTAATTTATTATGGGCCTAAATATATGTTTTAATTAATTAAACCTAACTAATTATTAGGTGAGATGGGCTAAAAAAAAATTATCCAAATAAAAATAAATTAAAGCCTAGCATGGGCTTAAGGCCCCAATGCATATAAAAATAATAAACAAGCCCAACAACAAATATAACATGCCAAAATAAATAAATAAAAGACCAAACAAATAATTAAATTAATTTTTTCTAAAAAATCTAATTTTTATTAACGTGCAATCTAAATTAATTTACTACCTCCATTGATTTAAATTAATTACCTAATTGAAAACCTAACTTTACTAACCAATTTAATCAAAATAAACATGCAATCATACATATAACTTTATTGGGGCTATTACAATAATTCATAGGAAATAAAAATAATTAATACATTCCAAAAAATAAATATATAAAATAAAAATAAAAAAATCTAGAAATTATATCTCTACAAGGTGTTATCCATGGCATCCTATGGACCTCTTATGAATTTGATTCTCCAAGTATGATCATCACGTGTTTTCCTCCATAATCACCATAAAAAGATAAAAATTATGATTCGTGAATAAATTATAATAATAACTCAAATAATAGAAATAAAATTAAAAAGAAAGAAAAGAATAAAATAGAATAAGAAGAAGAAAATGATGCTTATGAGTGATGGGACGCTCATCAGATTTATAAAATCACCGCTTCTTAATAGGTCTTATAATCTTGCTCTTCAAAAATTCTCTAAAGGTCTTTAATTAACCAATAAAACCAAAGGAGATTTTTGTCGAGAAAGACAATTCACAAAATAATAGAATTAAGAAGGCTTTTTCAAGAACAATCAATGAATGATAAAAAAAATAATTATGTGGAAAAAATGAATGAAAAATTAAAAGCTCATAAAAAAACGTTGTGCCTTTCTCCTATATTTTTTCCCTTTTTTCTTCTTCCCCTTCATTTTTTATTTTCTCCTCCTCTTCTGCCTTCTCTCCTTTTTCTCCCTCTTTTCAGAGCCAAAACTCTCCTTATATAGGGATACATCTTGAAATTCTAGTTATAATTTGATTCCTAAAAGACTTCTATTTCCTTAAAAATATTATCAAAATAAATTTAGGAGAATTTCAGACCAATTAGGACTTAATTTATCTAGAAAATTTGAGATTTATCTTGAAAATTCAAGAATTTGCAGGAGTCTAATTCCAATCGAAATTATATAATTTCCATCGGGATTATCTAATTTTGATCAGAATTAGCATAATTTTGATAACTTTTTTTAACTTTTAATTATAAAAAGGTCCTTGAAAGAATATAAGTTTTACAATTAGATCCCTAAAAAGCATTGCAATTTAGTCCATGAAAACCTTAAATCCTTTTTTTGAAAAAAATGCAATCAGACCCTTGAAGTTTCAAAGTTTAAATATTGAAGACCTATTCATGAAATTTTCATCATTGGAGTCTTGTGTCACATCCATAACTCATCATCCCAAAATTGGGTGTCTACAGTTGCCCCCCTTTGTCGCTGTTTGCTTGACAAATTGTGACAAAGTAAACTAGCACCCAATTTCTTAATTGAAAGTTAGGATACTTGCATGTGCTTCATGAAGCTTTTGCTTATGATCTTGCTATACTCGGACATACAACATTGATTTGAAATGACATATCATACTCGGTCATATGATATTGACTATACTCGGTCGTATAGTCTTGGGTGAAAGGAACTAATTATACTCTATCGTACAATGCTGACTATACTCGGACGTATAGTTTGAATTGAAAAGGAACATCACACTCGATCGTATGATGCTGATTATAATCGATTGTATAATCTTGATTGAAGATATATTGCACTCAGTCGTACAATGTTGACTATGCTCGATCATATAGTTTGTCTTGAAAAGAAACATCACACTTGGTCGTATGATGTCGATTATACTCGGTCGTATAATCTTAGTTGAAATATATTGTACTCGATCATATAATACCAACTACACTTGGTCGTATAGTCTATTTTTGAAAGGAAACATCACACTCGGTCGTATGATGTCGATTATACTCAGTCGTATAATCTTAATTGAGGATACATTGCACTCGGTCATATAATGCCGACTATACTTGGTCATATAGTCTATTTTGAAAAGGAACATCACACTCGGTCGTATGATGCCGATTATACTTGGTCATATAATCTTGATTGAAGATACATTGCACTCGGTCGTACAATGCCAACTACACTTAGTCGTATAGTCTATTTTGAAAAGAAACATCACACTCGATCGTATGATGTTAATTATAGTAGGTCATATAATATGATTATGCTATAATCCATAATTGCTCAAAATTAGTTGCAACCCTTTCATTGCTTACTGATGATGATGCAATCCATAATTGCTTGTGATTAGTTGCAACCCTTTCATTGCTCACTAATGATGTTGCAATCCATAATTGCTCATAAATTGATTGCAATCCTTCCATTGCTTGCCTTTGATAATGCTACAGTCCATAACTGCTCATTGATTTTAATTAACTGCAACCCTCTCATTTCTCACCTTATATGTTGCAATCTGTAATTGCTTACGATTAACTGCAACCCACCCTTTAGTTGCTCATTGATGATGCTGCAATCTGTAATTGCTCACAAATTGACTACAATCTTGTCATTGCTCACCTTTGATAATGCTAGGATCCATAATTGCTCATAAATTTGGTTGTTTGAGTTGAATGTTTTGAATTCTTAGTGCTAACTGACTTTGAATTTTACTGTGCTGACTGATTAGAATTTATGTGCTGACTGATTTTAATTTTGCTGTGTTAACCATTTCTACCAGTTGGGTGCTCTTTCTTTTGAATTTGCAAATTCCTATAGACTTATTGAAATTGGTTTCAATCATGATGAATGCACAAAAGTAACTTATAATGTTGAAAATTTATGAGAAAATTCATCACTTTTAACAAGATAGCATGCACTCAATGAATCTCACTATTTTTAATTTTTATGACTATTATTTATTTGCCATTTATAGAGGTCAGAGGCATCATTAACCATCTTACACTGTGAGCATATCTTTTACCAAGTGAAGAGCTTACTTCCATATATAATTTTAGGGAGAATTTGCTAAACCAAACTCATGGAAATTGAGCATAAAAAAATCAAATTCTGAGTATCCAAATAGCCTTTGAGTTATTTTTGTGCTTTCCTTCTTTATCCAAGTATTCCCTTGCCTTTCTCATATTACTCAATGTGGATACCGTGGGAAAGGTCCCTTGGATACTCATACTCATATAGAGCATTGGAGTAAATAGAGCATTTTTTTTGGCATGGTCCTCTTTTAGTATTCCCCTGCCTTTCTTGTATTACTCAACATGGATACCACTAGAGGTTTCATGTTGATACTCTCACTCATTTCTGAACATTGGAGTAAATTATGCTTGCTCTTATTTCAATTCTCCTCTTAGTATTCCCTTACCTTTATCGTATTACTCAGCATGGATACCATCAAGGGATTTGTACTTATACTCATTTTTTAGTATTGGAGTAGATTATATGCACATTTATCATTCAAAAGATTGAAATGATACTTTGAATTTCAAGCAATTTATTCTTCATGTCCACAGATTTTGTTTTTGAATTTTCCTCCCTTTGTTTGGGTGCAAAGCAAGCATTAGATTGATTAGAGTTTATAAACTCTTAGCACAATACTCTTAACTACTCATTTGAATTCTATGAGGCTAATAAAAGAAAGCCACTATGATCAAAAGTCATGAGATAGGCTTTTCATATATGATCTCGTGAAGTGGATGAATTTATTTTCAATTTATGAATTTTATGATTGAGATGGTACTTTATAAAATTTAAGGAAAGAGAGTTATATTTCTTCCCTTGATTATCTTGATGAGTTTTGATAGGCAAGATGATACTTTTGATGAATGCTTAGCATTTGCAACCTTTCCCATTCTTGTTGATGTACTAGTTCCTTTCACCTTCTTCATTCTCTTATGTTCTTCCTTGCTCAAACTACTATAAGTTAGTATGGTCTATTCATAAGTGAAGAAATTTTGTCAAAATACAATGTTATTCTTTTTTTGCATTCTTCCCTTTAGATTTGTCTCTGATCGCAGGATATGATACTCCACCATTAAAGTTGTGACTTTAGGCTACATTTGTATTTCTACCATTCCATTAATGCTATGGTAGAGAGCTTCATTTCTCTTCTTGATATCTCCTGCAAAAAAGGTTCAAGGGTTAGAAATCTTATTTCATGATCAAATGATTTTTAGAGAGCATTCGTTTTAAGTTTTGAGTGCTTTCTTCCCTTTTTAAGGTCGGCGAAGGTATTGTTAACATGTTGGACCTTCTCATCGCCATATTTCATACCCTACACTCATCTGACTGTTATGGAGATATATTCCAAAGGATGTTCTAGATGAGGCTATGGAGATGGATACTGAATCTGAGGAGCTTGAGCGTCCTATCTAGCCTCTTAAGGTTGCCAAAATGAGGTTTCTTGATAATGTTGCTCTTCTTATTTTACTCTTTCAGATGCTTCATACTTAAATACTCTGACTACTTTATTGTACTTTCAAAATACTAATTTCAAATGTTAGTAGCAGAGTATCTGTACAATCTTATTTAGGCTTAAAAACTTTTATTAAAGAAAATACGTATTTCATAAAAAAATGTATACAAGTGTACAGATGCTATGTATAATGTGCATGATCCTAATAGGTCTCTTATTTAGAATAGAGCTATGTTATAGCTTGGACTATGAGAACGAGGTGAATCATCAATAGCCTGTAGGCTTGAGTATTGAATGCTTCGCTGTTGGTGCTTTTGATGTTAGAGCTTCAAATATAGTTCATTGGATGGCTAGCAAGTGGGGTCCATGGCTTGACATTGGAGCTTGTGATTGATCAATGCACTATTGAACTTTTCTTTTTGCCATTGCTTTTGCCGTATGATTCTTGATGTACTTGTATGCTTCTTTTTGCCCTAAAATCTCTTGTATTGGATCTTATACTTTAGTGTTCCATCTTTACTATTTGAATGTAAACTTAATTTGCCCCCAGAGCTACATTTTGTCCCTAATTCCATTCTGGATTCATTCATGCTATTCTAGCAGTCTTTTTTTTTTCATTTGCATATATAAGAGACCCTGTTCATTCACTGCTGTTATTGATCCTTTAACTTACTAACCTTATTAGTTGCAATCTCATGCATTAGAGATGTAGAGAAGGAATGGGCAAACTGATTAAAGTGAGTTCTTGATAATGAAATGAACTGGATTTTCACTTTAAAGAACTCTTGAGCTAAATATAAGGCTTGATGCTGATGTAATAATTGATGGTAATTACAAGATAAGACTTACAATGTAAGTTACTAAGACACTTAAATTCTTAAGGTGCTAGGCTTACAAGGAAAATTACAAAAGGGGTGGCAAAAAAAGAAAACATAACTAAAATAGTGATCTCATAGCTTTGATTTTAGCTTTCATTATGTAATGTCTTTCCATTCAAATACTTATGCAGTATGCTTTAGACGAATATGTGATATTTGAACAAAAATTTCAAATTTAATTTTAATCATTCATTAGGGAAAAAATGAGAACATTCATTACATCATATGATACAACTCCGATTATTAGTTGGTCCTGAATTATTACCTCACTGTTCTTTTTTCTTTTTTCTTTTTTTCTCTCTTTTTTCATTTTTCTCAAATTTCTTATTTTCAGAAGTTTCATCATGTGATATATGTATGTTCTTTGCATTTGTACTGATGTTGAATGAATCTAATTGAATTGAATTGAATTTATGTCAAACATGTAGATGTAATCAAAATCATGATGCATAGTACTATTAGGATGTACATTACAGAAGCAAGCATGATCATAATTCATATCATCAATCACTAAAAAAAATAAGTTCTAAAGAAACTAAAATTTTATTCAAAAAAGATAATAAGAAAATTTATTTCCTATTCTAGATGTTAGGGATGCTGGATCTCATAGTGGTTGCCCTTAAGGCGGTTGAAATTAATAATTATTCTAGCATCTTCTTGTCAACTGTCTCCATGACTTCATCTTTTTGTACCTCCATTATGTATGTTTCTTCTTTGTCTGGTAGCTTCTTAACATCAAACTCATCATCCTATCTTGTAGGCACAATTAACTTAAAGGATATGTCAAAAGAAGGTGGTTTAGTGTAAACCACCTTATATTCGAACTTGCCTGAAGGCTGACCTAATAAATCTTCTATTCTTTCCATATCTTTAGGGGCATTAGGAGATTTCTCATTAATTTTGAGGTCTAGGTCCTCAAAGGAGCTTAGTACTTCTTCCTCACTTACTCCTGAGTTGATCATCATGACAGCTGGGGGTGGTGCATTTCGATAGTTTGGGAAAGGATTATTTTTGGTGTTTGGGTTTTTAGGGTCTATAATCTTTTTGGAGTCTATAAGATTTTGGATTTCATGTTTGAGGTGAATCCAGTTGTCTATGGAATGTTGGAGGTTTTGATGGAATTTACAATGCTTGTTTGGATTATAGCCTAGGATGTTTGGGTTTGGTGGGTTTAGATTAGGTAAAGGTTGAAGTAAGCCTTTTTGCATTAGGCACTCTAGGATTTTTGATAAAGGTTGATTAAAATTGGAGAACCTCATTGGTTGTTGAACAACATATACTCCTACAACCCGATTAGCATTTCCTTGTTGTATGCCCCCAGTTGGGTAATTTCTCACTCTAGTGCTCTTAGTGACCTTCTTTTTCTCATTTTTGATCTCTTCAGCTTGTAACCCATCATCATAAAGATCTAAAAATGTCATGGGATTCATCATTTGTAGCCTCTAAACCAGATTAGGTAGCACATTTCAAACTATCATCCTAACCTGATCCTTCTTAGTCAGCTTGTTCCTCATTAGGCCCACCTTATTCATGAACCTAGTTAGAAAATCTGAGAATGACTCATTAGGCTTCTACTTGGTCAATTCTAGATCCCTGATGGACACTTTGAGCCTAGTGTTGTAGTCGTATTGCTTTAGGAAAATAGTGCACAGTTCTCTCCAGTCTGCATGGATAGACTTCTCCAACCCATGATACTAATTGACAGCCACAACCTCCAATGACAATACAAATAGCTTGGTAACTATGGATAAAAGAGCCTTAGTGGTGCTCATGGTAGTTGTGTATTGACTAAGGTGAATTCTCGGGTCCTCAGTACCATCAAACTTCTGCAGCTATGGCACCTTGAATTTGTCTGGTAATTTGTCCTCCCCGTATTGCAACATATCATCAAAATCAAATGAGTATTAATTCCTTGTCCTTTCATCAATTCCTCCATATTGAAGTTAGTGCTTTCATCTGCTTGGATTCTAGCTCTTGAACTTGCTCGAGTGATTCCCTTTTTGCCTTTTCAACCATATAACTCTCAACATCCTCAAGTTTCATTTCCCCAGTATTTTCATTATTAGTGGGTAGTGTACTCACAGTAGGTAGATTGGTCACAATAAGTGGATTGGCTGCAGGAGGTGCAGTAGTAGCAGGTGGTGGCATTAGTCTAGCTAAAGCCTGTTTTAACTCATCTTGTATCATCGCTCTAATGTCATCCATTAGTGCTCCTTTGACATCTGCTAGGGTCTAGTTTCCTCCTTCATGTTGTTCCATTTCTTTGGCTTGTTTCAGTTATGTAGATTCTAAGTAGAGTGGGCTGATGGGACTCCTTTCCAGTCTACTGAGGATCTCTCTTACAAATGATTATGGACTCAAATAAGTTCTTGCTAGTCTACCACCCTTTCGACTCCAAACATAGGAAGACCCAGATGAATCTATGATGGCTGAAAGACAAATGTTAGTATGATGCATGAAATGCATGTATGCATGATGCACATGCTATGCAACAGGTACCAAGTAACAAGTTAGGTATACATACATCCTTCCAACCTTATTCCTCCTACACACGTATTCAATGGCAAGTCTCTTTTCCTAGAATTTTTGGTCTTGGTCTTAATATCAATAGGGGATATCAGGGATTAACGCACATGCCAAATCTCTCTTAAAGCAGTAAAACATAGAAATAATATTTCTAGGTATAAAAGATTAGCCCAATCTTTATTAGCCTAAATGGGCTTTTAAAGTATGGACTTGGGTCTTTATAGATAGAAATACCTCATGGAAACATTCACAAGCAATTTAGGTAGATCCTAAGGGAAATAACTAAACCATTATATGTGGTTAGGGTTCGGTAAAAAGGTTAAGGTTCCCTTAGCAAGATGCCCTCCTTTAAGACTTGAGTCATAGGCCAAGATCAAAGGGGCCCAGCATCCTTTGCAAACTCGAGAGAAGATTACCCACCTTAAGTACTTGGGTTATAGAAGTCAGATGAGCCTAGTAATCTCTCTTGAACTAAGTTAAGGCTAAGAGTGATGATTGGCCGATTTATAATCCCATAAAGCTAGTGGAATCACAGAATTAATAACCAACGCCATCGGGTAATAAGGACATGTATAATGAATACAAGAATAAGATAATAATTAATAAAATAATTCTAAAGAACACAAGTAGAATTAGTATCTCTTATCCATAGTAGAGTCGCCACTATAGACGACAGGGTTTAGTGCATGTCCAAGATTTTAGCAACCATGACACTGTTTAAGCTCAGGGCTCTAGAGAACACACAAACCACTGTCACAAAGACATGGTGTGGAGATAAGAAGTCGCCACCTAGGGTAATCACTAGGAAAAATAAAAAAGGTGGTAATCAATTCCCTAAAAGAAAGCTAGCACCATAACTAGGAGATTCTAGATATGAAATATCAACTTCTTTCAGTCTCATGTTCATTTAGAATTACTTTATGAATTTCTATATTATCCTCTATTTACATGCAATTTCATATAAACCCTTATTCTAGCAATTAACTCTAAGGCAAACTAGTCATGAAAATACAAGTGAATAATGCATTCAATCAAACACATAATCCCTAAGTTAGTCTAATATACATGAATTTTAATTAAATGAACTAAATCTACATGTTTTAATAAATGAGCCTAAAGACTAATTCCTTTTAATTTTAATTAAATGAACCTAAGTCTATTTATTTTAATTCTAAAAATGGCCTAAATCTACAAATTATGAAGGTATTTAAATTAATGGGCCTAATTCTACATGTTTTAATGCTAAGGTGATCTTAAATCTACAAATAATGAAAAAGGCTTAAATTAAGTGGGCTAAGTCTAATTAATTTTATTAAATTAAGTGGGCTTATGTCTAATTTACTAAATGGGCCGATGTTATTTCTAACCTTAATTATGGGTCTAAAATGTATTTTAATTAATTAAACCTATAAAAAAACCTGAATTTATATGCATGGATTAAAATCTAATATGGGCTTAAGGCCTAAAACAAATAAAAATAAACAAACAAGCACAAAACACATAAAAATAAGTAAACAATCCTAAAAACAAATAAAGTAAACAAGCCCAAAAATAAATAAAACACATTAAAACAATTAAATTAAAGATCAAACAACTAATTAAATTAATTCCTTCTAAAACCCTAATTTTCATTAACATAGAATCCTAAATTAATCTACTTCCATTGATTTTAATTAATTACCCAATTGAAACCCTAATTGTACTAACCAATTAATTAATATAAACATGCAATCACACATATAATTCCACTATTCCCACTATTAGGACTATTACAATAATCAATAGAACATAATAATAAAATAATTAACCCAACCCAAATAAATAAATAAAGCAATAAAATAAAAAAAATCCTAGAAATTATATTTCTACAAAGTGTTATCCATAGCATCCCATGGACCTCTTATGGATTTGATTCTCCAAGTATGATCATCATGTGTTTTCCTCCATAATCATCATAAAAAAAAATAAAAATTATGATTAGTGAATAAATAATAAAATAATATAGAAATCAATAAAATAAAAAAAGAAATAAATATATTACATAAAAGAGAAGAAAGAGAAAGTGATGCTTATAGATGTTTCTTAATGAAGTGCTTCTCAAATTTGTAGAATCACCGTTCTTGATAAGACTTCGAATATTATTCTTCAAAAATTCTTCAAAGATCTTTTAATCAAGTAATTAAGAAAAAGAAATTTTGTAGAGAATAATTTTCTTTTTTCTCTCATTCTTTTTCTCTCTTTTCATTTCCTTCATTTTTTATTTTTTCCTCTCTCTCTCTCGTTTTTTATCTTTTCTCTTCCTCTTCTGACTTCTCTCCTTTTTTCCCCTCTTTTCAGAGCCAAAACCATCCTTATATAGGGATACATTTTGAAATTCTAGTTATAAATTGATTCCTAAAAAACTTCTATTTTCTTAAAAACATTATCAAAATAATTTTAGGAGAAACTTTGAAACTTCAAGGGTCTAATTGCATTTTTTTCAAAGAAAGGATTTAATATTGAAGACCTATTCATGATATTTTCATCATCAGAGTTTTGTGTCACATCCATAACTCATCATCCTAAAATTAGGTATCTATAAAGCCTCTTACTATTCTGATAATTCATATTTCATAAGATAGGAACACAACTTAATAGCTCAGTAATCGATTTGGTGCACTAGTAGGGTCGGTTATGGTTTTAAGGTTGAACACTTTAAGGGTGTTATGAACAAGCAAACACTAGTCTTTTCAAAGATTTATTTCATCATTGGACCTTTTGGGGGACAATCAAATTTAAGGTATGACAGTTGCCCCCTACTTTGCATGTATTGCACATCCACTTAGTGCTAATGTCAATATATGTGAAGCAAATACAAAGATGAAAAATATCATTTTCTAAGGAGAGAGGTACTTATTTGAGTGCATTATTATTGTGATTTATTGGAATGCTGCCACTATAAACTTTTTAGGTGTCAGGCGAATAGACAGATACTACCACTATAACCTCTTTGAGTGTTAGGTGAGTTATGGTTTAGGATGTATACAAGATGTAATTTCAAAATTCACATAAGGATGTAATTTTGACATTCATGCAATATGCTGTTTTGGAGCTCATGCATGATGATGCAATTTTAGGATTCATGTAATATGCAGTTTCAAAATTCAAGAAATGATATGATTTTCACATAAATGATTCAAGTAAGTGAGACAAATGCATGATAGTGATATGTAATTAGGCATATAATATGCTAGCATGTGCGTGAAATGCAAAGTAATACCGCTATAACCTCTTTTGGTGTTAGGTGAATAGGTAGATACTGCCACTATAACCTTTTTAGGTGTCATATGAACAAATAGATACTACCACTATAACCTCTTTAGGAGTTAGGCGAACAGGTAGATACTACCACTTTAACCTCTTTGGATGTCAGGCGAATAGATAGATACTGTCATTATAACCTTTTCGGGTGTCAATGAACAAATAGATACTGCCACTATAACCTTTTCGGGTGTCAAGCAAACAGACGGTAGTGATTATTGTGATTGATGTAACATGTTCTTCTCTTTTATTCTTAGTTGGTGATGATGCAGTGATGTCATAGTGATGATGCAATAATGATGATGTCATCATTAGTCATGTTGTAGATTTTATTTTGATGATTTCAAGCAGGATATCCTTTTGGTTATTCCTCTTAGTGTGTGGCCATATGCCTTGCCTTCTCTAGCCTACTTAAGATGCTCATTTTTGAGGTTTAGGGAAGCTTCTTCTAGCCTTTTTTGAGTGTGTTTCATCTTTTCTTGACCCTTTTTCGAGTATTTTCTGCTTCGCTTTTTCTTTTCAATTTTGTTTTTATTTGTATAAGATGGAGTTCTCCAATATTTATAAGGGTCTAAAGGATATCTTTTTGGATGCTGAGGGTAACTTTACTGAGGCTACTGGAGTAGGGACTTCCATTGTGGGTACTAGTACTAATGGTCTATCTGGCACTCATGGTCCTTAGCCATCTAGGATTTCTCGAGGGGACTCGATTCCTATGGTTCACGGTATGGAGACCCATGCTTAGGCTTGTCATCATGGCCAGATAGGTCCTCCTTTATCCTTTATCTTTTATTTAGTTGTCTGTGCTATCTGGATATTTGTTAGCTTTTACTGTGTTTGTTATTCTTTCAACTGAGATTATCGTAGCTATTTCTTAGCTCTTACTGTGACTTATTAATCCATATTTTTATTATAAATGCTGATAACTTGATAGCTCTTGCTTTATTTTTGGTTCTGATTGTTGGTGCATGTTGTCATGCTTCTCTTTTTGGATCCTATTAAATAGTAAAGAAGAAGATGTATAAGCATTTATTATTTGTGTAGATTTTGGATAGCATACCTGTTATTTGCAACCTCATAGGTCTACTACTGTGTTGCCTGGTAGATTTAATAGGGTCAGCACATACTATCAAGGTGTTCCGCTATATGTGAAGCAGATGGTTGTTGGAAAGGGTTTTGATGGGATTATTATTGTGCTTTCTTATGATTTATATGCATCGAATTGGATTACTATATACACACTGATTGAGTGACGGATGGACACGACGCATACTTTTCACTTGCCCGTTAGGGAGATGACCATCTCTCCTTCAGACTTTACCACCATCATCAGCTTGAGCTTTTTTGGGGAGCCTATTCCCTTTAGTGAGGAGGAGTGTTCTTCTATGGTGGTGAGGAGGTATCAAACTATAAAGTTGCTTAGGGTGCCTACCCCTATGAAGTTTGGTTGTTCATACCTCACTCATTATAATGAGTTTGTCTCCATCGTGCAGATGATATATGATGCTAATATTGTTTTGGCAGAGCAATTGGGTCTTTGCTGCTTATTCTATTTATTAAGTATTATCATTTTCCTGAATCCTTTAGGGACATTTAGTCTACGATTATTGCCTATCCTAAGAGACTTAGACAGCTTATCGAGGTACTGCTGCTTTCGCCTACATGTACTCGAGTCTAGAAGCAGCATGCTGAGGTGGCTTGAGGATTTATGGATGCTTATTCATATTGAATATGAGTGAGAGTTCTTATCCTTTTGTTCTCTATCTTTTATTTTTTTTTGTAGATCCTTATCTCTTTTAGCTAGTACTAGTATACGATTGCAAGGAGTGTGCAGTAGCATTTTATGGAGTTTAAGAGCAATCAAAGGGTATGACTTCTTCATTGTACCTATTTATTTGGGCATATGTTTTATATATACATGTATGATATGTAATTTTTATATAATCCAGACTAAACATCTCCATACTAGCCATGAGTAGGAGCAAGAGCGCACAACTAATCATGATCGTATCGGTGAGCTGGAGTCATGATCGACATCCTTCATGATGAATGATGAGGAGCCTAGATCAGTTGGTGGGGATGCCTAAGTAGGATCAATGCTTGCTTCTGATGGCAGCCACGACCAATGTAATTGTTTTAAGACCTAGGTGTAGGGCTTTTGCTTGCGGTTGCTTTGTTGTTTTTTTTTCCTGAGGTTATGGACTCTAGGTGTTGTGTTGTATGATATATGTATGATGATAACTGTAGTATATATGCTTATTGCCATTACTATGCCTGATAATGTTTATCATTGCTATTGTTTGCCTCTTTTATTTTTCCTATTTTGCCTAAGGGGTCTCCTTTTAAAGCTTTTTGCACTTAGCTAGGGTTTTTTCCCTCTTTTGCCTAGAGTGTCTCCATTTGGAGCTCTTTATACCTAACTGGGCTTTTTTTGTAGAGGCTTCAATGATAGTGGTTAATCTCGTGGATAGAGTTCAAAGAAGATAGTAAGAATTGTGGTCATATAATGAAAGAAAATGCAAAGCATGTTTAATGCAATTCATGATGATAAAATGTGTTGCACTTTTCAAAGATATTTCATATAGATTGGCAATCATTCTTATTTCAATGAAATAATTTAAGAAAAGCGTAGGTGCATTCATACAAATTTCAAACTTGAGGTTATCCCTGTCCCTAACTAGCCTTTTTAAGTTTTTTATTTATTTAAGTATTTTCTCTCTTTCCCTAATTTTTCCTTAGGTTGCCCATATAGGGTTTTCAACCTAGTGGGATGTCCTTAATTTTTTCTTAAGTAGCCAATTTTAAGTTTTTAACTCAACGGGCTTTTTTATGTCTTAAACGTAGTATTTCTTTAGGTGGTTTGTATTGATAAGTTTAAAGAATTCATTACCTTCAACATCCATCAGTTTGATTGCTCCTTTCAATAGGACATGTTTGACCAATTATGAGCCTTCCTAATTTGGTCTAAATTTCCCTCTAGCTTTTGGATTATTTTGCCTTGTTTGCTTTAATGGCCACTCTCCTATTTTTATACCTTTGTGTTTCACCTTTTTGTTAAAGGTTTTGGCTTGCCGAGCCAGATACAACTGTGTGTGGTCTAGAGCCTTGAGCCTTTGACTATTTAAGAGAGTGAGATTATTGTGCCTCTACTGGCCCTATTGTAATTCTAGCAATTTATATTCAATTGCTACTTGAAGAGACTTTATTTTTATTTTAAGTAAAAGTACTGCTTTTAACCTGTATACTAGTAAGAAAGGAGTTGCTCCGATTAAAGTTTTGATTGTTGTTTAGTATCCCCATAAGGCGTATGGCAATCTGTCTACCCAGTCTTGGCAAGTCTAAGTCATCTTTAATAAAATCTTCTTGATGTTCTTGTTTGCGACTTCAACAACCCCATTTTTTGTGCTTAGTAAGGAGAAGATTTGTGATGTTCTACCTTATAACTCCTTAGTAGTTCAATAACTTCCCCTTGGAATTGAACACCATTGTTAGAGATGATGTGATAGGGGATCCTATATTGATAAAATAGATTTTTTTTTTATTAACTTAGCCACTTGCTTGGCTCCTATCCTTGCGAATGATTATACTTTAACCCATTTTGTGAAGTAATCCACTACTATTAAGATGAATTTATGTCCATTCAAGGTTGTCAAATGGATTTCTATAAATTATGTCTAGTCCTTATACTGAGAAAGGCCATGGAGAGGAGATGTAGTGTGATTCTGTTAAGGGAAGGTGGTTGACATTTTTGTAGATTTTACACTTATGGCATCCCCTTACAAATTTGGCACAGTCTTCCACCATCGTCATTCAGAAGAACCCTTTTCTTATTAGCTTCTTAGTTAGGATTGCTCCATTCATGTGTGGACCACAAACACCTTCGTGTACCTTTTCCATTGCTCTTACAACCTTAGTCTTATCTAAACATTAAAGTTATAAACCATCTAAAGTTCTTCTGTATAACACTCCCTGGTGCGATGTGAACTTTAATACTAATCGTCAGATGATTGCTTTATCATTGTCATTTGCTTGATCGGGATATCTTTAGATGTCATAGAACTAGGGTTTTTTAGCTATTTTTATCTTTGCTATCCTACAGCTCTTATGACAGGGTTGTCCCGATCTAAGTAGGATTAAAAGCTTCATAGGCACTTTGGATGGTCCCTTTCACACTGATGCTAGGGAAGTAAGTGCATCTATCCTCTGATTTTGGTTCCTAAGGAGATGAACGAATTTGCATTTTTGAAAGGACATAGTAAGCAACTTCAAGTGATCTAGGTAAGGCCTTATATGCTACTCTTTCAATTCTCACTCTTCTGTGGCATGGTTGATTACTAACATGGAATCTTTAAGATTTTAACTTATGTAACATCCTGGACTATCTATGCTTCTATTCCAAGTGTGTATGCCTTATATTCTATTTTGTTATTTGTGACTTTGAACTTGAGCTTTTTGGCAATTGGTACTACTTTGCCTTTTGGGGATTCTAATATGATATTGATTCTTGTGCCAAATTAATTAATTGCTCTGTCAAAATACATCTACTATTCTTGAATCTCGATGGCTAAACTAAAGTCATTCGAAAAGTCTAGTTAGATTTCTTCTAAGTCTGGAATGGGGTTGAGAGCTAGAAATTCAGCCATTGCTCTTCCTTTTACTGCCTTCTTAGTCAGGTATTGCACATTAAATTCTATAAATAGCATGAGCCACTTAGCAAGTTTTCCCACTAAAGAGGTAGCTTCATAGAGGTACTTTATTGGATCCATTTTAGACACAGCCTGAATTCTATAGGACTGAAAGTAATGTTTAAGTTTCTTCATTGCCCATACCATTACTCGACTTGGTTGTACTGTACTTTTCCTTATATGGCAACAACTTTTTAGTTAAGTAGTAGACTGTGTGTTCTACTTTCATTTCTCCCTCTTGAGCTAACATTGCACCGATTGCATTTCCTTCGATGGCCAGATATAGAGTTAAAAGTATTCTTAGTTTAGGTAATTTCAGAACTAGTGGGTTATCTAAGTAATTTCTAATCTTATTGAATGCTAACTGACATTGCTCATTTCACTCAACTAGCTAATCTTTTTTAAGTAGTTTGAATATCGGTTCACACACTATTGTCAACTTGGTGATGAATCTGCTAATGAATTATAGTTTCCCTAAAAACCTTTTAATTTCTTTTTTTATTTTTGGCATTGGCATCTCCTTGATTGCTTTTGCTTTGTCTAGATCCATTTTAATCCCATTCTAACTGACAATATACCCCAACATCTTTCCTAAAGTGACCTTGAATACACATTTCTTCAGATTAAGCCTGAGGTTGTACTTTTTAACTCTTTTAAGGAATTTTTTAAGGTCAGATGGATGTTCTTCCCTGGTCTTTAACTAGACCATCATATCATCGACGTACACTTCCACTTCTTTATGTATCATGTAATGGAACATTATAGTTGCCATCCTCTGGTAAGTTACTCCTGCATTATTTAAATCGAAAGGCATTACTCTATAGTAATAAATGTCCTATTCTATTATGAAAGCTATCTTCACTTTGTCAATAATGGCCATTAGGATCTGATTGTACCCAAAGAATCCATCTATGAAGGAGTACATTGCACATATGGTAACATTGTTAACCTGTATGTCTATGCGAGGTAACAAGAAATCATCTTTTAGGAAAGCCTTATTTAGATCTCTGTAGTTGATGCAAATTCTAACCCTTTCGTCTTTCTTCGATATTGGCATCATGTTTGCTAACCATTTTGGATAGTCTACTACCTCTAGGAATTTTTCTTTGACTCGCTTCTTAATGTCTTTTTTCACTAGTTAGGCCCATTCTATTATAACCCTTCTTAGTTCCTGCTTCACTGGTTTGCACCTATCTTTAGTAGGGATGAAGTGTTGAGTAATGTCTCTGACAATACCAGGCATATCGCCGTATGTCCAGGTAAACACTTTTGAATATTTTATTATTATTTTTTTAATTTCTCTCCTCTCTTTAGGGGTAACATCTTTCAAAATATGCAGAATGCATGGTGCATATTCTGTGCCAATGTTAAATGATTCAGTGCATATGGAATGAATGTCAAATGTGCTAATGTTTTTATTAATACAATGAACACTACCATTAGGAAAGACATCAAACAAGTAAGCAAAGTCTAATTTCATTGCATTAACTTTAGAGTTCATTACATTATCAGTTTCAAATAAAGAGAAAGTACATAGATCATCATTATTAATGTCTTCAAACAGGATGTCATCAATGGTTGATTTGAGGATGGCAACAACTTGAGCATAATTAATAGTCTCACTTTTAGATTCTAGCTCCAGATTTTTCATCTGCTCATTGATATCAGTCTTAGTGACCAAATCTAGTAGGTGCTTTCCCTTAAGGGTGTCATTGAAGATCTCGAACCTTGGTTTCTCAATCCTATTATTTACCCATTTCTCAACTCAAGTTGAGCTTTTAGTCACAAAAGAAATAGACTTTTCTTAGCCCCAATGTCCTTTTTATGATTGTACCCTACACCGCATATGTTGATCAGTCCTCAGAAGTCAAGAAATTTTGTGACCCCAATGTTTCTTCCTCTTAATCTTGTTCCAGGTAAATATTGCATTTTCTTCATTATAGTAGCAACTTTATGATCAACATGAGCATCATTGATTATGAAAACCTGAAATGTTGGTGGGACCACATTCAGATAGGCAATAATATTATTTTTTTTAGTAAGGATGGTAACAACCTTTCCATTCATAGGGAACTTGATCTATTGGTGCATAGTGGAGGTTATGAGCCCTAGTGGGTGGAACTAAGGTCTTCCTAGTAGCAGGCCAAAAGTTAGACGGATGCTAAGGATGGTAATTTCTATTACTGATTCGATATCACCCACTATAACTACTATTTTAAAAGTCTTGATGACTAGCTTTTTTGAATCATTATTGGTTCGTATGACCATGTTAGGTTCCTTCAAGTTTTCAGTATTCATCCTAAACTTGTGTAGCAACCTTAAAGGGTAAACATTAATAGTAGATTTGTCATCCACCACAACACACAGAGTCTTTTTAAACCTGACAATTGCTTATATAAAGAGAGGATGACTGTGCACCCATCCCTCAAGGGGTAAATCTTCATCTGAAAAGGTAATTGCATTAGAGGGAGCTTTCATTAGGGAGGTTATCATTTTGAAGGGCAAGGTGTTAATGGTGATCATTACCTCATCTAGTGCTCTGACTAGGGCATCCTGTGCTTTTTAAAGGCCATGAGTAAGTCCCAAATACTAGCTTATGACTGAGTCCTCTTAAGCTATTTAAGGACAATGTCTTCCTCTATGATTAGAGCTTGATCACTCATCATCTCTTTTCTTTTAGGGTGGTCTTTCTCTTTCTCAAAGGGTTGATATACTCACCCACTGTAGGTCATATGGTTGACTACTAGTGAGGGGTTCTTAGCTAGTTGCTTATTTACCTTTGTGCTGCTTTTCTGGTCCTAGACAATGATTTTATGATCATCGAAGTCATACCATTTATCGATCCCTATGACCTGCAAGTTCTAAAGCTGAATAGTATTGTCCACCCCATCTTCATTATCAAATTCTTCTCCCCATCCTAAGGGTACTATATCTTCTAAGTGAGTGTAAGTAGTAGGGGGTGCTATGTACTTGACTTTATAGTCAAACTTCCTAGATGGTTGGCTTAGAAAGTCCCATACTATATGGTCACTTCTTGTATCTAGTTCTTATGAGTAGGGGTAATCTATCACTTCACCATTAATCGGGAGAGCTATATCCCTGGTCCTTTTTTGCATCATCAAGTGGGGGAGGAATTTTTGGGGCATTAAAATGTACTCAAAGGTAAAAGGACATTATTCATCTTTACTAGAGTCATGAGGTTCAAGAATGAGGCTTGTGAATTTATCTTGGGCTTCTTGGATGGCTTGGATTGATTATTCGACAAGGTCTTCTGATAGATTAGAGGAAATCATACTAATGGTTAGTGGAGGCATGTTTCGATAGTTTGGGAGAGGATTGGTCTTGATGTTGGGTCATTTTTCTGGGTTGTCAATCTTTCTAAGTCTTGGATTGCATTATTGCTGGTTCTATATGCATTAGTGGTATAACTGCGCATTTGGTGAAAGTGGCAGAACATGATTTGGTCAATATAAGGGGGTAATGGGTTTAAAAGAGGCTTGGGCTCTTGAGGCTATAAAAGGTTCTTTTATTGAAGTCTTTAGAATACTTTGGATAGTAGGAGGTAAAGCTTGAGAATTTTCTTGATGGCTTGATGGTATGAATAGATGGTGGATTGTGAGTGTTGGGTTGGATTTTTATTTTTATGGTTCGGGTAAAGGTGTTTTGGATGTTTGATTAGGTATTGCAGCAGAAGGTATTTCTAGCTTATTGAGGTTCCTCATCTTTAATTTTGATTCTAGCCTAATTGAGAGCTGTGAAGTCAGGATAATAAGCAAAAATCATCTATTTTCTAAAATATATTAATGTCCTTTTGACTATCAGCTCTATTTATTCATCTTCAAGAGGACAGTTTCCTATTTTGATTGCCTTTCCTCACCATCTTATGACATAGTCAGAGAAAGCTTCATTGGGTTTCTACCTTGTGGTCTCAAGACCTATGTGAATGATGTTTAGCTAAATTTTGTATTCATACTATATAATGAACTTTTAATTTAGCAGTAGCCAATCACTTTTAATTTCATCCTCAAGGTTAAAGAACTATGCTCTCAATCTTTCCTTTAGTGATGTGAAGAAGAATAAAAAAATCTGAGATTCTATAAGCTTTGTACAACTATGAAAGTTGTATATTACCTTATATGGACCCTTAGATTCCCAGTTCCATCAAACTTAGCAAAGTTTGGTAGTTTAAAATCATTTAAGAGTGGTTCATCTTTGAACAATGCTAGGTTAGTGAAGCTTTTAGAGCCATAGCTTCCTTTATCTTTAAAGGCGACTTCTAACTGAGCCATTCTATTAGCTAGTAGTTTAACCTCCCCTATTGATTAAGGCTTAGTTATGTCAATAATTTTTATAGCTATTGGTGCATTTCTGAGATCCTAGTAGTAGTCATTGTTATCATTAGCTTGAAATGTAGTACGGGGATTTCCCTTTGCTTTATCTACCCTAGGTAGAACATATGTGAAAGCTTCATTTAGTGGTGTATTATTCCTATCTTGGGCATTTCTAGTCTTGATTTAAGCTTGGAGGATTTTGGCTATAGTTCTATCAGTGAGCAATTTTTGGATCCCCTCTTTTAGTCTGTTTTCAAATGGCTAACAGGAGGTATCTTCTTAATCACTCATGTTTGAATGTTGCATTCTTATACATTTATCAAGGTTAACATTTATTAACTGTTTCTTACAAAAGAAAAGGGTGAGCATGTATGCATGGAGTGAATGAAAAATCCTATAATGAAAGATGATCATTGCTATAAGAAACAGTTGTTAGTACATACTATCTACATGTATATTATGTATGCATGATTAAATATAGAAAGTTGGTTAGTATTTCCTGCACAGTGAACAAACCAATTTACAAGCAAGCTCTTACTTCCAACCTTATTTCTCCATAAGCTTGTTAAATTTCTTTCCTAGGTAGGTTTCAAACCTATAATCATTGGGGGACTATGGTTCCACTCTCGGAACTAGGCTATTTTGATTTATGTGGATCAGAACTAAAAGGTAAATTAAGAAATGATACTAAAATGTACTTGAGGTAATCACATGATGTTAATGTACAGGTCAATTATCGAGCTTCAAATGATGTCCAGAGCCCGTATACATAGGGCCAAGGCTAATCAAAAGGAGCTTGAGTTCTTGTTCCTATATCGACATTCGATATATTTACTAGGAGTCATGAAAGTATTATTTGATAATTTACAGTTTGATTTTGTTACCATAAAGGTCCACAATTTAGTTGAATTCCTAACCTATTCATTTGATATGATAATAATAAATGGATGACATCTCACAGGTTCTATCATCAAGGGATATCATTATTTATTAGTTTGCATAGACTATTCAAGCTAAGGTACATAATTCTTATCATTCCTTATGCTTCAGGCTCACATAAAGCAAATGAGAATCATGTGGGTCTAAGCACAAACATTCTATGAAAACTAATATTACGACATCATTAGATGATAGTAACTAGGAGAGTCATGTCATTTACGGACAGCATTAGGGCAATGATAGCATGCATAGCTTAGTAGAATTCTAATGAATATTACTACTGGCTTATCTATATGAGCTGAGTCAAAGTGAAAGGCTAAGGATTCCTTTAACAAGAATGCCCCCATATGACTAGGTATGGACTCTAATCAGTGAGTCTAGCATTCTTTTAAAAATTCAACTGCCCCCTTTAGGATTTAAGTTATAGACTATAGTCAGATAAATCCAATGAATGCATGAGTAAAGACTAAAGGTGATAATACCTATCTTTATCACCTTGTGACTTGAGTAGAATCATGGTGGTAATGTCATTCAATATTATTGAGGTTTTAGGGACTAGTGGTGCACATGTGATGTGTAGTGGAAATGTAGTGGTGAGGGGCTCTATACGATTAAGTATTACATAATGAGAAATAGTCATTTTTTAGTTAATCCCTCTTACTTAGAAGTACCCAACGGAGTTACCACTGTGAGTGACCTAAAGAGGGTTTATCTCTTTTTTCTGTGTTCATTGGAACATCGATTTGATTTTTTAGAATTTTTGAGTTTTTGAGGGACATGGCAACTTTATCAAATAGGAACTAATAATTGGTCTTAGGAGGAATGAGATGCTTTTTAATTTTGTGGAGTCATTTAGAAAATTAAAAAAAGTAAAGTATAACATTGGGTCACTCAATGAGTATTGCCTCAGTAGAGTTTTATGGGTTTGGGGGATCACATATACTTTTTAACTATTTCTCATTATACAATATTCAATATATAGCTACTGTAACACCCTAGTTTTGGTAATGATGGTTTATGTAGCATTCACACAGTACAACAGATAATGGAAGATGATAAAGTTGAGACATCATTATTACATTGCTTTCCTAATAAAATACATATAAAAAGAAAAAAGATTGCAAAAAAGGAAATCTAGCTTAAATATAATAGACCTGTAAGGTTAGCATGACTATGCACATAACTTGCTCGATCACATGAGTGATGGAATAACCAATGGACACCCAATCACTTGAAAGAGTAAGCAAAATTTACATTATCATACATGTTTGCAGTGATTATTTATGCTAAGATAATATATGATGACAATATAGGGGATGCATTATGACCTCACTAGACTGTGAGCATAATGGCTTTAGTTTGGAATATGAACCTTTCACATTATTAATATTTATGATGTGGTTTCACGTTTCAAAACTAGAGGATGCAATTTGATGGTATGAGATGAGCAAAATAAAGCATAAATTACGCATATAGCATGCAAATTACTAGTCTCATCACACAAGCATAATAATATTCACAAATGTTGGCGACAGTAAAATAAAGTGCAGTGTGATAAAATAAATGTGTTAAAATGATTATATGGTCCTTAGATTTAACTGAGCTTATATGAGTTTTAAAGCTTTAGCTTCGAGAGATTATCAAGCTTTCCTCGTTGAGAGGTTCAAAATGATATGTAGAATGATGCTAGTTTGTATACCTTTGAAGCATGCTTTGATAAAGATGGGGCTAGGTTTAGTGGAAAGGAGACCTAATAACCTAAGAAAAACATAGTAGGAGAGCTAAAACTATCTAGAAGCGGGTTTTTAGTGCCTTTGAGCGGATAAATTTTTGAGTGTGTGCATGTTTCCTCTTGCTTTGCCCTTAAAATAGGGTGTAGAGGTACTTATTTATAATGAAAAATATGAAGAATATGGGGGAATAGGCATGGTCATGAGCATGTCCTTAGGACGGAGCGCGTGCTCACGCGAAGTGCGCATGATTGCACGCTTAACGCGTGGTTACGAGCATTTTTGCATGTTATGCACTCCATTCGGGGCTTTTTTTAGGCTATTTTGAGGTTGGTACTTAAGGTTTTTAGGCCTTCCAAATGCATTTTCGAAGTTTATTTTATCTAATTCAGCCTTGATTTTAGCACGTGACACCTAGGGGTGTTTACGCGCACTTTTGAGCGATACGCGCTAAACCTTAGGTTGTTTTGGACTATTTTAGAACCACTTTCAAAGGTTTTGGAGCCTTCTGGATGTGTTTCCAAAGTCTGTTTTATTTGGTTTGGCTTCAATTTTAGCGTGTGACACCTAGGGATGTTTGTGGCTTCACTTGCACTTTTGATCAACATGCATTAATCCTCGGGTTGTTTTGGACTATTCTAGGACCACTTTCTAGAGGTTTTGGAGGTTTCAAACATGTTCTCGAAGTCTGTTTTGTCAAAATCAATTTTTATTTCTTCACAAAGTTGGGTCTCGGTCTGATGAAATGAACACTGGCTCAACAAGTTGCATATTCTGAAATAAGATTCTCAAAATAAGCCTCACACTGTTTTGATAATTCGTATTTCATAAGATTAAAGTAAAACTTAATGGCTCAATGATTGAATTTGGACACTGGTAGGGTCAGTTATGGTTTTAAGGTTGCACATTTCCAGAGTGTTACGAACTAGCAGACTCTAGTCTTTTTGAAGATTCATCTCATCATTGGACCTTTTTGGGGATAGTCAAATTTGAGGTATGATAATTGCTTAATTGTAGGATTATTGTATAGAGGATTGTTGTTCATTATCCAAATAATGTAAGTTCATAAGATAAAATATAGAGGTTCAAAATTTAAAAAATGCAGGTTCATTGATCTTCATCTATAGGTTCTTTAACATTTTCTTTTTAATCTCATTTTTTATTTTAATTTCATTTTATAGCTACTATTAAAAATTATCTTGAATTTAATTTCTTTTTTCAAAAATCTCTTTCTTTTTTCTATTTATCATTCTTTTATATTAAGCTTTATTTTATTTTCTATTCTAATTATTTTTTTAAAATTAATAGAAATAAAAAAAGTTTTTTTATTTATCAAAAAATTATTTTTTTCTTTTTATTTTATTAATTATGATGGTTGAATTTATTTATTTTTATTCATTAAAAAATTATTTATTTTAATTATAATAAATAAACTTTTACTATTTTTATTCTAATTATTTTTTAAAAAATTAATATAAATAAAGTATTTTTTATTTATCAAAAAATTATTTTTTCTTTTTATTTTATTAATTACAATGGTTAAATTTAATTTTTTATTCATGATTTTAGTCAAATTAAAATTTTTATTCATTGAAAAATTATTTAATTTTTATTTTTTAATTATAATAAATAAACTCTTTCATTTTTATTTTAGTTAAATAATGTATATGCATTACTTAAATAATACAGGTTTATTAACCTTTACCTATAGGTTTGTTGATAATCACATATAAGTTCATTGACTTTTGAATCTACAGATTCATTAATCTTCATTTATAAATTTATTGACCTTCACTTATACATTCATTGATCTTCACCTGTCATATGTTGTAGATCTCTAGTTGTTTAAAATTGCATATGTTTTCTACAAATTAGTGTGGCAACTGAATCTCCCAATAAGGATGATAGATGCTGCCAAATTGATGCAAGGATCACTGGTTCAAAATGTTAAGAGATCTGGAGCTCGTAAGTGGATGCCAGGTTTTGTCAAATTTGAAATTGTGAACTCTTTTGCATTACCATTTAACGATTTTGAAGATATATGTGCTGAAGAAATAATTTAAGACAAGATGATGATTAAATTGTTGTTTGTTTTACAGAAAGCTATTTGGCCAACCTTTCTCTCTAATCCTGGGAGGTTCGAGCTGCCATTTTTGTCCTTCAAATACACAGGTTATTTGCTTAGTTTTTCTTTAAATAAACAATCATTCTTTTCTGCTTTATTTAAGCTTTACATTCACTTCACATTTCAAGTGCAAATTAGCTAGCTATTTTTTTGGCGCAATTAATTGTTGTCTTTAATCTATTTGAGGTATGAACTCAATACATTTGAAAAACCATCACGATTCCTCATCTCATGCCTCTAAATTAAAAACCACATTGCATTCTCAATCAGTACGTATGCTATTTTTCTTTTTTATTATTCTATTGAGAAGGAAAGTGACAATATGGGAAGTGTAGATTACATAATTATATAGAGTATTTTCCATTACCCAATGTGGCCATTTTTATTTATTAAATGAAAGTATTTTTTATTTATCAAAAAAATATTTTTTTTCTTTTATTTTATTAATTATAATGGTTGAATTTAATTTTTTATTTATGATTTTAGTTAAAATAAAATTTTTATTCATTAAAAATTATTTAATTTTTTATTTTAATTATAATAAATAAAATTTTACTTGTATTTTTATTTTAATTAAATAATATATGTTCATTACTTAAAAAATGCAGGTTCATTTATTTTCATCTAGAGATTACTTGATTTTCACTGTAGGTTCATTAACATTCAACTGCAGGTTTATTAATATTTTCATTTCAATCTTATATTTTATTTTAATTTCATTTTATAGCTACTATTAAAAATTATCTTGAAATCAATTTCTTTGATTTTTGTTATAGTTGTCATTCTTTTTATATTAAACTTTATTTTCTTTTTTATTCTAATTATTTTTTAAAAAATAATAGAAATGAAAAAAGTATTTTTTAAAAATTAATAGAAATGGAAAAGGATGATTGAACTTGGTTGATTTTATGATTGTTTTCCCCTATATTCATTTGAATAATTTATAACTGCATTCTATGTAACTTCACTTTTCTTTTCTTGGTTAATTCACTCGGGAAATCTTTCAAAATTTCACGGCCTTCACTATGTGACTTCATCAATAGACAAAGGGAATCATCAAAAAAAGCAGAGGAAGCGGGCGTCAACTGAATAAAAAATGTTTTTTTTTTTTTTTTTATATTTCTTATAAGTGATGTAACCTTCATCCATATTACTATATGAACAATATTCTATAATATAATTTGCCATATAACATGTATATCAATATAGATTTAAGTTTTTGAATGGAGTCTTAAAAAAAAAAAAAAAACAGCCTTATTCCATAAGGGCGCTAGCGTGCTTGAACTAGCAAAGGAATTCCTTTTACTTTATTATTATTAGTAAGATAGGGAAAAACTGTGTTAGGGTGACTACGTACTAAAAAAATTCAGAAATTTAAAACTTTTAGAATCATATTAAATTTTTAAAATAAATTTTTCAATATTTGTACTAAATTTTAAAAATTTCTATACAAATATTATTTTATTTTTTGGAACAATTCAGTACAAAAATTTAGTTTTTTCAGAATAGATTAGTACAATATGATTCAAAATGATAATTTGAAAATTTGTGTTATACACAAATTTATATTATTAATTAAATTTATATTTATTAATAGCAAATAAACAGTAAAAGTTTGTACATGTTTATACATTTTCATATATATATATATATATATATGTCTGCGTTTTCAGCAATTGTACATATATATTAATAAATTATTAAATATAATAAAATTTTATTTTATTTTATTTAATAAAAATAACCTAACTTTTCTTGTTTTTATTTATAAATCACTATATTTACTCAAAACGACGTAATGTTTTGCAAAACTATATAGTTTTGATTATCTATAGTACATGTATATATAGAGAGAGAGAATACAATAAAAATTATAATTATAATAATATTATTTACCTCATTAATTTTAAATAATATCAATAATACTATAGTACTTAATAACAATGACAATTAATAAGTTATCAAATATAATAATTACATTATATTTTAATCAGTAAAAATGACCCTTATCTTGTTTTTATTTATAATATCATAACTTACTTTAATCAAAATAACATAGTTTAAGGTAAAACTATGTCGTTTTAAATATATTAATATATGTTTATATATTAATATGTAATAAAAATAATAAACATAATATTATTTAGCTTATTAATTTTAAATAATATCAATAAAATTAAATTACTTACTAAAAATAATAATTGATAAGTTACCAACTATAATAATAATGATATATTTTAATTAATAAATTATACAATTTGAAATCATATAATTTTAATTTTTTTTTAATTTTCATGTTTTTAGTTTAAATTGAAATATAATGGGCATTCCTTTTAGTTGTTGTTGTTGTTGATGATGATGATGATGATGATAATAATAATAATAATTTTTCTCATATTTTAAGTTTAAATTGTAATATAATAGACATTTCATATTTTTGCTTGTGAATTGAATAATAATAATAATAATAATAATAATAATAATAATAATAATAATAATTAATAGGAATATTTTGTTAGTAATTTATTTATTATATTTTAAATACAAAACATATTAATTTTTATCATATATTATTATACATATGTTACTTAATGTATACTACTTAATAATACAATTAAAAATATATAATTAAGTTCATTACTATTATTCATACCATATTTGGTTTTTAGTTTGGTATGGTTTCAGTTAGGTTGAGTACTTCTATCGGTTTGATTTTTTTGTAAATATTAATACCACATCAAATTAGTCACAAAATTTGGTTCGGTTTGATTTGAGGTTAAAATTATTTAGTTCAATACGATTTTTAATTTCTTTCAATTTGGTTTGTTATTTTCTCCGTGTTTGCTTAGCCCTAGAAAAAAGTAAGAAAATGAACACGTTAACACGCAACAACTTTCACAAACATCAATATCAATATTGTTACTATCATCAATAAGAAAATTCTTAGGGTTATTATCAAAAATTTTATTGAGAAATATAGTAATTAAAAGGAGTTTGTTGCTAGGTATTTGACAAAATATAATTGCCCATTTTTTATAATTACTATCACTAAAATTCCTTAGAGGGGGATATGGTTAAGTAGAATGAAAATAGTTTTTCATGAGATAATAAAAAAAACTATTTACCCTACACACGGTTTTATGAATAAGTGATTATCTAATAGTAAGCAAGGAATTTTTGTCTCTCTGTTAAATAATGTGTATTGAATTCATAATTTATTAAATACTTTTGGTCGAATACTTTATTTCACCCCTAAACTTTACCCTGTTAGTCCATTTCACATATCAACTTTAAAATTAACCAATAACACATATGAATTTTTATTTTGGACCTATTTCACCCATGATTAGACATAACAAAATGTGTATGAAGGACGTACAATGACATGGCATGTGTAATTCTAGGTGGACATCCATGTCAGAACTAAAAAATTACAAAGTCAAAAAAAAAACTAAAATCATTAAAATCCTAACCCATTTTACCAACAAATGTCGCCACCGCCACTATCGTCATTATCACCTTTATTGCCTCAAGAAGCACAAAACCATTAAGCTTCATCTACATGGTCATCAATAGCTTGATCAGAATACAGTAGATGTAGAATGTGATGGTAATATTATTAGGAATCGATTATGATAGTTAGACATCAAATGTTAAGTAGGGCAAATTTTAAAATTTTGCTCAACATAATCCTTGATGTCATCAAGAATTCCAATCCCTAGGATCTAATTTGTAATTTAACACATAGCTAATATACATCAACATGTATAAATACAAAACTTAAGAAATCTAGGTTGCGGAATACTTACAATCTCCCAAGTGTTTGATGTAGACCACAATTAATCTACTAAATGGTTCGCTCCTTTAATTCAACTCTTGAATTAACTCTTTAAGTCTCCCGATTGTGAGACCTCTAGTTTGAAACACCAAGCTTTAACAAATCTTCCTCTTGTTTTGATCAAGTAGTAACAAGAATCCTCTTTTAATAGCCCTTGTGATACTTGCACTATATAATCCTTGCAAAAACTCTTGAGTTTTGTATATGTGTGTTTCCTTTTTCTTTTTGTCTCTTGTATCTTTACACTTTCTTTACCTTGATGATCATCTGTTATGTTCTTACCAATTAATATCTACTAGCCCTTAGAGATATATATGATAAGTTATGAGTGTAAAGAAAAGGAGTCTCCTAGTCACATGACCCATTACATCAAATTTATCCACTTGGCATACATATATGCACTAATGTAGGATGATGACAATTGGCATTAAGAATTATGTAGAAAATATAGCCCATATAATTCTCTACATCCATTCTCACAATGCCCATGTAATGTATCTCTAATGTAGTCAAAGTCAACAATGTCAAATAAGACAAATTTGACTACATTCATTTAATAGACATAGGCTTGTTTATTGGATCAACTCTTGGTCCTAATCCAATTTTATTAATCAAATGGGTCTAAACAAAATTCTTGGGCTTTTGATAAATCTTTAGTCCAAAACTCTTTTGGACCTAGGTCCATACACTTAGACCATTAATTCAAATCCAATAGAAATAACATATATCTATTATTAAGTTAATATCTTAATTAATATCTCATATTAATTTTGCACAAATTAATAATTAAAACCTTCTTTTAAATTAGATTTCATGATATGTTAGAATCATTGCTTTAAGCAAAAATCTAGTTTCATTAATCTTAATTAATTGATTAAACTCTTTAATCAATAATTAGATTAATATAAATAGAGATTTGGTAAAACTTTTTAGGTGTGACTTACTAGGTTCATGTCTAATTGGCAATTAGAAGATAATATCAACACTTGATATTATTTAAAACTCCTTTCAAGTCTAAATGTGATAATTCCAATTATTCACATTTAGTTCTCATAAGCTGCGAGTGACCCCTAACATCGATATCACAACTACTAAATTAGATATGAATGTATTTATTAATTCATAAGAACCCTTTTAGTTATAATTACTGTGCACTAAAATTTCTTCAT
Source organism: Mallotus nudiflorus (assembly GCA_947683625.1). Classification (NCBI taxonomy): domain Eukaryota; kingdom Viridiplantae; phylum Streptophyta; class Magnoliopsida; order Malpighiales; family Euphorbiaceae; genus Mallotus; species Mallotus nudiflorus. The sequence continues at coordinate 948,369 of CANTUR010000001.1, forward strand.
TAGAAGATCCCAATATAGCCTAGAGTCAATGATAAGTCAAACTTTAATAGCTATATCATATTATCTTATCTCAAGTTCTATCTTTTGATAAAACACAATAAATACTAAAAACTCTTTCTAGCACTGAAACTCTTTCAGACTGTTATGTTTGTCTTGGCCAACAACTTTTTCATTAAGAAAAGACTTAGATGGCATAGGATCTTATCCCGGTTCACTCCAAGTAGTGAATCCCATCTTAGTCGAACACTCATCCCTACATTTAACTAACTAGAGCCACCACACTCCATATACCCATGTGTGAGTAACACAAGTATGTAAGCGATAACAAACTCTAACCACTTAAATATGGATGACTGTGTCCCCTCAGGTTAAAGGACTATATACATCATTATGACTTAGATTATGATCATTAACTATAAGTGAATATCCATGCGATCATGTATCTAACATCACTATTCGATCCACCCATCACATGAGTATCCACATGTCTATTTTGATATCTCATATATGAGACTCACTACCTCCTAATATTAGTATCATACACTATCAAGGAAAATAGACAGAGATGATAGTCTAATTAATATTATCCAAATATCAATTATATGACTATGACCATTTTATAGTATATGCACTAAATAAATTCGTAGCTCATATTATCAACTCTTGATAATGAATATATTTAACATGATGCTAATGGATAAATATTCAATTAAATAAACACTTGAAATAATAGAATATTCTTTTATTGCCATTAGGATAATTTACAATGTCATTATACATTATAAGAATGGCATTAGGGTACATCTATGCTAACAAATATTCTCCCTCGTCTTTATATCCTTCTTCAACTGCCATTGCATCTTGATATTGATGATACTCTTTTAAACCAAGTCATTTATATTACTCTTAGCCTCAGTAGGAAGAGTTCTTATTTTGTACATTCAACATTTGCTCATCAACTTCTTTTGTCCTCATCTTTCCCCTAAATATGGCTACTGCTATTAGATAGCGACCACCTTGGATCAGCTACACACATAATGTTCTTTGCATCTCACATTTGTTAGGTTATCTTAAGAACAATTAAGGCAAGATATTGCTGTGAACTAATGAAGTAAAATGAGTAAAACCCATAATGAAGAAATGAAGGCGAGGGAATGGAATGAGATGGAGGCTCAATACCAAGACATGAAATGCATTAGACGTAGTATTTGGTAACTATTCGACTCTTGAATTATCTATATTCCATTAATTTTGATATATTACATTTTTCTTTGATGAAGAAATCAACAGGCACAATGATATTGAGAAGTTCTCTAACTTTGATATCTTTAAAATTTGCCCACCACTTGTTTGATAAAATGCTAAAGAAAATTAGTCCATTGTGTTAAACCTTAAAGGGTAAAATAATCTTTTTTTATGGTTACAATTAAATATGTAATCATTGTGCTTAAGTGTTTATATTCATATTATTTAAAAGTGCATAAGTAAAGTAATGAAAAGTCAAGTTATTGAATTTCCAAGTCTACAGCTCTGTTATGAGTGGTGATGAACTCATTATGAGTGGTAATGAACTCATCATGAGTGATGACATGGATAAAATCAAAGATCAAATTTTTCGTAAAAAATCTAAAGTCAAATTGTGTCAACTATGCTAGGAATCTTTATTACTAATAGTCACAAGCAAACCCTAATCATCAAAAAAAAAATTTTAGAGCAAAATTATGAAGTTCTAAATTATAAAATTCCCAAGAGTAGTCATCACCAGCATCATAAACAAGTGAAGTCATGACACACACATCATGAGTGATCACAAAGATGTCATGAGTAATGACAACCAATTCCAAAAGTGGTAAAAAGTTTCATAACTAGTATCACCAGTAGTTCCCTAATCATGAAAATGCAGTAATTTAAATATTATCTTGGCTCTCGACTATTATGACTAATGATAATTTGTCATGAGTAATGACAAGCATGCATAGGACTTTTTTTTAATGATTTAAACGACTCCATTTGCATCAAATGCACCTCCAATAACTCTTTTTCTCTAAGAGGATTTAAATACCACCAAGAATAGAGCTAGAAAGAATTAATAAAGTTGAGCAAACAAACATAAAGCTACCTTTGAGCATTCAATCTTGAATTTAATTTCTTAACCACCTAAATCTTGATCTTAAATTATTATAATTTCTGTTTATCTTAAAAGTGTTCATCAGTGTCGGTTAGTGAGTGTTTATTTCCTTTATTCAATAGCTCAATAGTGTGATTAAGTGAGTTGGATTAGGGTTTCATTCACTAATAAGCTAAAAGGATTGTTCTTAACATTGGATTTAAGTGTAAGCCTTAGGAAACACTTAGGTTGGAGTGTGAACCTTATGGAAAACACTTGGGTAGCCTAGTTTAAACTTGTAAGGGTTTAATATACACCTTGAGGTAAATTGATAATGAATTAATACTCTTAATAAGTGGTTGAGGAGAGGACACAAGCTTTGAGGATTAAACCTTTATAAATCCTTGTGTTTAGTTACTTATAATCTTCATTTATTTTAGGTCTAACTCTATTTTAAGTTTGCTCTTAGGTGTAAAATCAAAATTACCCACATTTTTTAAAAATCTAATTCACCCCCCTCTTGGCACTTATGGAATTACATTTCGTATTAGAGCTTTGGTCTCCATTCTTGAAGATCTAAACATCTTAGAGAAAAGATTATGGCCTCCATAAGTTATGTTCATGGCCCTAACTACACAAGATCTCCATTTTTTAATGGAACCAATCATGCATATTGAAGAAACAAAATAGAGATGTTCTTAGATAGTGAAGGAGTAAATTTATAAGATATTATTGAAAAAAGTTAAAGTCCCCCCAATAAAGAAAGACAAATATGGCAATAAAATGACCATTCTTAGAAAAAAATGGAGTAATGAGCAATCAGGAGCCAACTTCAAACATAGAAAAGCAGTCACCATCCTCTATTGTGGTTTGATTAGGAAAGAATATCATAGAATAGAGCATTTGAAGTTGGCCAAAGAAATTTAGGAATGTCTAATTACTAAATATGAAGGTACCAATTAACTCAAGAATAAGAAATTACAAATGCTTAAAAGAGAATATGAATTGTTTAATATAAAGCGCAATGAAAAAATTAGTGAAATGTATGGTAGATTCATCACTCTTATTAATGCTATAAGAAAACTTGATAAGAAATTCTCAAATGAAAATGTTAATAATAAAATCCTTATGATTTTGCCTTAAAAGATTTGGGAAGCTAAGATTGCTTTAATTAAAAAAGCAAATGACCTCTCTACTCTACCTATTGATGAACTTCTTAGGAAACTTCTCACCCATGAAATTAAAATGACTCAAGTAGTTGAAGAAGAGAAGACCAAGATGGATAAAAGCATTGCTCTCAAAGCTAGTAGAGACTCTAGTGATAGTGCCTCAAGTGAAGATGATGATGAGTATGCTATGATTTCAAGAAAAATTAGAAATCTCATCATAAAGAAGAGAAGAGGGTTTAAGAAGCAAGATTCAAGGAATAAGGATTAAATCATTTGCTATGGATGTAACAAACTGGGTCATATCAAATATGAATGTCTAAAGTTAAAGAAATCCTTTAAAAAGGATAAGAAGTTCAATAAGGAAAAGAAACAAGCACTTAAAGTAACTTGGGATGATTTTAGTGAGTCAAGTGATGATGACACCAATGATGAAGTTGCTAATCTTTGCTTCATGGCATTGGAGGAGTCTTCAAATGATGAGGTAAATCTAGACTTTGAATCCAATAATGAAATGTTACTTGCTTATGAGAAATTGACGCATAAATGTGATAAATATTTATCTAGACTTAATTCACTCAAAGAAATGGTAAAAACTCTAAAAGAAGAACTTAAGAAATCAAGAACCTCTAATGAAGAGTTAACTAATTCATTGAATGAAAGTAATTCCAAGAAAATTGAGATTGTAAATAAAAATGCAAAACTTATTAAGCAAAATGTGTTTTTAGAAAATGAAAATGGCAATCTCAAGGAATCCATTTCTAGATTTAATAGAGGAAAAGAACTTATAGATGGAATACTTTCCATGACTTCCACTCCTTTAAAATCTAAGAGTGGAATTGGTTTTGAAAATGCTTATGCTTCAAAGAATGTAAATCTTAGTACTCCAATTACTAAAGTTTATCAAGGACCTAGTTTTAAAACTAATAGACGTAGAAGGTCTAATGGAAATAAGACTAACAATTTTAGAGTTAATAGCTCAAGAGGACCTATGCTTAGGAAATACAATCATGCTCATTCTCAAGGCTTTCATAATTTTAAAATTAAAGAGCATGCACAAAGTTTTAGATGCCATTATTATGGTGTGATGGGACATAAGAATTCTATATGCTATATTAGAAAGATTCATTTTGGTTACTTAAATGATGGATCTCTTAATTTTAACCCTCAAGGACCTAAATATATTTAGGTACCTAAAGTGAAATGAACTATTTCATTATAGGTGTGCTTGGAATCCATAATAGGCAAAGAAAAGTAGTATCTAGATAGTGAATGTTCAAGGCACATAACTAGGAAGGCCAACCTCTTCACTCATTTGGAAATAAATAAGGGAGGTAAAGTTACATTTAGTGACAATGCTAAGGGTAAGATTGTTAGCATTGGTCGAGTTAGTAAAAAAGACTCTACTTATATTAAAAATGTCCTATTAATTAATGGTTTAAAGCACAACCTACTTAGTGTTAGTCAATTATATGATAAAGGTAATAAAGTGACTTTTGAACCCAAAGAATGATTTGTAACTCATATGGAAGAGAAAAAAGTCATTTTTAAAGGTGAAAGAGTTAATAATGTTTATATTATTGATTTAAACTCTTTGACCAACCAAGGTATTGAGTGTTTTATTATGATTAAATGTGACACTTGGATATGGCATAGGAGACTTGGTCATGCTAGCATGGAGCTGATTGGAGACCTAAGCAAGGGTAATTATATCATTGGCCTACCTAAAGTGAAATTCCAAAAGGAGAAAGTATGTGGAGCTCGCCAAATTGGTAAGCAAGTGAAGAGTTCTTTTAAAGCCAAAAATAAGGTAACCTCTACTAAATCTCTTCAATTATTACATATGGATTTATTTGGTCCTTATAAAGTTGCTAGCTAGGTGGTAAGCATTATGCATATGTTATTGTCGATGACTACTTTAGATTCATTTGGGTACTTTTTCTTGCTTATAAGGATGAAAATTTTTAAGCTTTTAAAATACTTACAAAAAGAATTCAAAATGAAAAAGGTTTTAAAATTTCCTTTTTAAGGAGTGACCATGGAAAATAATTTAAAAATGAGTATTTCAAAACCTTTTGCAATGAAATGGGAATTTCTCATAATTTCCCTTCTCCTAGAACACCTCAACGAAATGGGTTGTTAAAGGAAAAATAAAGTTTTGGTTGAGATGACAAGAACTATGCTTAATGAATGTGATTTGCCTAAATACTTTTAGGCCGAAGCCATCAATACTGCTTGTTATATTTCAAATAGAGTTTTCATTAGACCTATCATAAATAAAACTCCTTATGAACTATGGAATGAGTGAAAACCCAATATTTCATATCTAAGGGTATTTGGATGCAAGTGCTACATATTGAATACCAAGGATAACCTTGGAAATTTTGATGCTAAAACTAATTAAGGAATCTTCCTTGGTTATACAACTTCTAACAAGTCATATAGAGTTTTCAAGAGAAGGACACTAGTGGTAAAAGAGTCCATGCATATTATTTTTTATGAGACTAATCCATTTGAGCCAAGAAAGGTTGTTGTTATTGATGATGATGATGTTGGTGCTTTTGATGAGTTAAACCAAGGAGTAATTAAGAATAATTAAGATGCTTCCCCTTTAATTAAGAGTTCACAAAATATGGTAGATGCTCAAAAGGAAGAAGTTGTAAAGGAACAAGTGGCCCCCACAACTTCAATTGCTTATAAAGACCTACCCAAAGAATGACACTTTAAGAAAGACCACCCTAAAGACTTAATCATTAGTGAGCCATCAAAAGGGGTAACTACTAAGCACTCTCTCAAACATTTAAATAGTCTTGCCTTTATCTCTTAAATTGAGCCAAGGGATATTAATGAGGCCTTAAATGATGAAAGTTGCTTCTTTGCTATACAAGAGGAACTTAATTAATTTGAGAGTGAACTTTAGTTCTTAAACCCAAGAATTATCCTATAATTGAAACCAAGTGGGTTTTTAGAAACAAACTTGATGAACTAGATGAAATTACTAGGGATAAGGGTAGGTTGGTAGTTAAAGGCTATAACCAAGAAGAGAGTATAAACTATGATGAAACATTTGCTCTAATTGCTATATTAGGAGCAATTAGGATGCTTCTTGTATATATGTCATACATGAATTTTAAGCTTTTCCAAATGGATGTAAAGAGGGCCTTTTTGAATGGTTTTATTAAGGAAGAAGTCTATGTTGAACAACCTCTAGGTTTTGAGCAATATGACTTTCTTAACCATGTTTTTAAATTGTTAAAAGCTTTGTATAGTTTAAAGCAAGCTCCAAGAGCTTGTTATGAGAGGTTGAGTACATTTTTTTTAAAAAAATGATTTTTATAAAGGTAAAGTTAATACCATACTTTTCATCAAAAATTATAAAGACAACATTCTCATTATGCAAATATATATGGATGATATTATATTTAGTGCTACTAATGAGCTTTTATATGAAGAATTCTTTAAATGCATGAGGAGTGAATTTGAAATAAGCATGATGGGAGAACTTAAATTATTCCTTGGATTACAAATAAAATAATGCAGAAGTGGAACCTTCATCAATCAAATAAAGTATACCAAAGACTTTCTTAAGAGATTTGGAATGGATAGGGCAAAAGCTAGTAAGACTCCTATGTGCACCACCATCAAGCTTAACAAAGATGAAAATGGTAAGAGCATTAATGAAAAGAAATATCAAGGTATGATTGGTAATCTTTTTTATCTTATAGCAAGTAGGCTTGATATTATATTTGTCATATGTATGTGTGCTCATTTTTAATCTTGTCCTAAAGAATCACATTTGAATATGGTTAAAATAATTTTAAAATATCTTATTGGCATATATCATTTAGGTCTGTGTTATCCTAAAAATGCATCATTTGATCTTATCTCCTGTTCTGAAGCAGATTATGTCTAGAATATTCTAGATAGGAAAAGTACTTTTGGTACTTTTCAATTTCTAGGAAATTCTCTTATTTTTTAGTTTAGCAAGAAATAAAATTTGGTTGTATTATCCACTGTCAAAGCGGATTATATTACCATAGGTTGTTATGGTGCATAAGTTTTATGGATTAAATAACAACTCATGGACCTTAGATTGGTTCTTGATCACATTCTAATAAAATATGATAATACAAGTGCAATAAACTTGTCAAGAATCCAATATAACACTTTAGGACTAAACACATTGACATTAGGCATCATTTTTTGCGTGATCATGTGCAAAAAGGTAATGTTGTATTGGAATTTTTTGATACAACAAACCAACTTACAGATATATTCACTAAACCTCTTTATGAAGAAAAACTGAATTTCATCAAAAGAGAAATTAGCATGTTAAATGGTAATACTTTGTGATTTGTGCCTGTTTATGGCGTTATGATTAATTGCTTAAACCTTAAGTGGTTAATTTGCTATATCTTTGAATCTTGATTGATTATAATGCAACATTAAATTTATTCCAATTGTGTTTGAAGAGGCTCAACCCAAGTTCAAAAACTTCATTTTGAAAATTTTGATTTTAATTCATGATCATGACACTTCTGTTACTATCTATAAAAGTTCATTTCTTATTAAAAAAAAAATTCAAATTTTACTTAAAAATATTTTTGATAGATTAATTTTCATGATTATGAAAAATATCATCACCAGTTATAATTCATTTACACTCAGTCTTTAATGCATTCAAATTATTTTCTTAAAGACTGTTGTATAATTATTGTTATTACATTTACAATAATTTTTTTAATCATGATCATGACTAACTAAGTTATCAATCATGACTAAATTAGCTTTAACTGTGGTAAAATTAATTTTTTCATTAGTCGTGAAACATTCTTTATCACTTGTGACACATTTAAGGTTAGCGCTAGCACTGAGGTATTTATATCATCTTATAGCGCCAAAGGTCAATGCTAACACTCATTTCCAGTGCCGCCCATTCACTTCTTCTTTCCCTTTTCACTTTAACCTAATTTTTTTCTTCTTTTCTTTCCTCCATTTTTAATCTAATCTATTGTCATTTTCACCACTACTTTATAATCATGTCTCATCCTTTTCCACTTAAAGTTGCAATTAAATATTCAAAACATCTTTATTAGTCCCTTACTTGAACTGCATCTGTTGCCATGGCAACCTCATAAGAACAAACCAAGTTTAGTCCAAATAAGAAAATGACAACAAAATCGGGTCCACAAGAGCTAATCTTTGCCTCTCTATGCATTAAAGATAAAAAAAGACAAGTATTATGCTCTAAAATCTCATCCAATCCTCTCTACACGGTTGTTTGATTAGGAGTGTGTGAGAGAGCTAGGCTATAAAAAAGATATGAAAATTCTTCTTAATAACTTGAATTTGGGGCAATTTATTGAACTATAAGAGTTAATCTCACCTCCTTTAACCCTAGAGTTTCTGTCCACTCTTCAAATTGATAAGAACCACTCTTTATCCTTTCATTTGAATAATGAAAAATATACCCTTATAAATGAGCACTTAGGTGAAGCCTTGGGACTTCCTACTTATGACCTATATGGGTATAAGGATGAACCCTTGTTTGACGAACAAAAAGCCTAGGAAGATCTTATAGGGGAGAGAAGGCTTCAACTTAAAATTGTTAGAGACTTTAGTTTGGTTTCTTTTGTGCATAAGTATTTGCACTGCTTTATTTCATATTTTATCTTAGCCAGAAGTGAGAATCATGAGAATGTAAGGAAACTAGAACTCTTTATATTGTGGTGTGGTGTGAACAGAAAAAGGGTTGCTCTAACCAAACTCTTCTCTGACCAACTACTGAGTATTGCCACCACCAAATCCAGAAAGATTAGGGTTAGCAGTTTATATCACCCTTATTATTCAAAACCTAAAGGTCCTCAACCCTAATGAACAATGTCCTTACGGTATTGATCTTCAATCGAATGACAAACTTAATTTGGACAGTTGGCCTTGTCATTTAATAGTTAGAAAACTCACTATAAATGGAACTATCTACTAGAGAGAGCTTGACAAATAGGGGAACATAATTTGGCATGACAGAGGTACTCTTTAATTTTAAAAAAGGCAAAGAGTAAGGCTCATTCGACCTCAAAGAAACACTATAGGGTTACAGCCCCTGACATTGTTAAAGAAGCTAAACCTAATAACTAACTTTAGTCTATGCTAAATTAGCTCAAACTCCACTTGAATTCTTAATTTAGTGTAGTTCAGTCATCCCTCGTTGCTTTAGAGTCTTGGGTTAGTGTTATGGACATCAAAATTAACATTGTTGGTAGTAACATTGCCTATTTGAGGGATTACCTTTTTTATCCTCATACATCTCCCTGATTCACATCATTTTTCTAAGTTTTTTTTTTGTTCAAGTTTGTCACATAACTTATGTGGGTTACAGCCTTTCAAACTTAGGATATATATCTTTTATGTTATTGCTTTATTGTAACCTTTGCTAGATACTTTCCCCCCTTATTGAATTATTTTTTATAGTAACAAAGCGGGAGAAAATGTGTATTTTGACTTGACTTTGTTGCTTAGGTGTTTGTGTTTGAATATATTTTGTGAATAGTTATTTATTAGGCTTAGTTGATTCAGATGATATTTTAATATCAGTTGGTGTATTTCAATTGATACTTTGATATTAGCTTATGTTGTTGGAAAACACTTTTTAGTGTGTTTAGTTTAATTGAAGATATTATATTTTGGAACTATTAGTTGATATTCAAGTTATGATTCCTTGATTTATATTAGATGTTTAGTTATTGGATTATGTTCTGCTTGTGGTTATTAGCTTATAAATATTGGATTTCTATTTTGTTAAATTACCATTGCCTAATTAAGCCTTAATTTTGTTGGATATTATTTTTTGGATTTGTGATTTATTGGTTAATGAGAAAATAGCTATCTTGTGAACCTTAAATTCACCTCAGTTTGTTGGCAACTATATTGGCTATTTTCCTTTTAAACTTGTATAATTTATGGAAATTTGACAGGTGCAATTTATGCTCACTAAGTCATGGTTTTGAACATGAATGCATTATTAAAACTACTTTTGTCATAAGTCATTATTTTCACTTCATAATCATGATTCTGGAACCATGACATATATGTTTTAAGTTCTTGATAAAATGTCTCGAACTGAATTTTTTTTACTAAATTATTATAAATTAGAACTAGAATTGCTTTGATCATTACGGTGCTCTATTCATACTTGTCAACTTTTCATGCTTTGGTTGATTATATGTGCAAAATGAACTTGCTAATTTACTTTGCAATTTCTATATTTAGGCTTATTTTATGTGCTAGTTATTCCTTCCTATTTGTAGCCTAATTTTACATATTTATTTATTAATATAAAAAAGGGGGGGATTGTTGAACCTTGAGCGGTAAAATAGTCTTTTTGGATGTTTATAATTAAATATGTAAAATTATATTTAATCCTTATACTTAAGTGTTTATATTCAAATTATTTAAAAATGCACAAGTCAAGCAATGACAAGTCAAGTTGTTGAATTTCCAAGTCTACAGCTCTATCATAAGTGGTAATGAACTCATCATAAGTGATGACAGGGGAGAAATCAAAGATTGAATTTTTTATCAAAAGTCTAAAGTTAAATTATGTTAACTATAATGGGAATCTTTATTACTAATGGTCACAAGTAAATCCCAATCATTGAAAAAAATTTTAGAGCAAAATCATGAAGTTCTAAATTGTAAAATTCCCAAAATTCTCGAGAGCAATCATCATCAACATCACCACTAGCGTCATGAGCAAGTGAAGTCATAACGCACACATCATTAGTCATAACAACCAATTCCAAAAGTGGCCAAAAGTTTTATGACCATTATCACCACTAGTTCCTTGATCACAAAATGAATGAATTTAAATTTTATCTTAGCACTCAATTTTCATGACCATTGATGATTTCTCATGATTAATGACAAGCGTGCATAGGACTTTTCCTTTGATGGTTCTAACGGCTTTGTAATAACCCTTAATTTATTTATAAAAATAATATATGGTACTGTTGATGTTAGGTTATTGATAGGTTATTGTATTATTGTTGTTTTGTTAATGGACTATTGATTTGCAGTTTATGTGCTTGTTATTTGGTTATTCAGTTGTTGATGTTGATGTTTAGTTGTTGTTATTGGTATTGGGTTATTGATAAATTATTGAGTCGTTGTTGTGTTGTTGATATTAGGTTGTTGTCAAGTTGTTGCATTATTGTTGTGTGGTTGTTGTGGCGGACTAAAATGGAAAATTTATAGAAAATATAGGGACCAAAGTGGTAATTTGCCAATTTCTCTTTATTTTAAGGCTGATAGATGCGAAAATTCATTTTTTAAGCCTTGAACTCCCCTATTTGACATTGTAGCACCTGAATCTTTTCCACCTTCATTCACTAGCCAAACTACCTCCGATTGATACGAAATTTTAACCGTAGACACTTCTCGACATCCTTAACATGTTGGTGGTTTTTTATACAATTTGGCCTAGATTTGATCACTTTAAGCTCTAAAATTTTAGCCTATACTTTTTAGTGTTAGATCACATTTTTCGGGGATCGTTGGCTATTGCACTCACTGCCATCACACTCATCTTGTTTTTAAGAGTCTTTTGGTACTAATTTTGCATCTAATTTGCATGGTTTAGGCTTTGATCGAAGTTTATTTAGTAAATTTCATTTTCTTTTCCAATCTATTATTTTGGAAGTTGTTTGTTGAGTTTGAGATTATATTTGAGTCCTCTGTGTTGCTAAGAACATGATGATAAGTCTGATTTGTGTATAATATGTTTTTAGGCGAGTAAATTTGGTGAGGAATAATGACTAGCCCAAAACATTCTGATTTTATTTTTAATAAATAGTGTAAACTGTGAGGATTAATTTTCGTAATTGGAGCTTGGGTTGATTCCTCATAGATTTTGAAGTCGGCTCATTCCACTTGTAAGTTAATATTTTGAAGTGTATGTTAGATTTACGTATTTAAAGAAAAATGAAAACTTGAGATTTAATATGCTAGTTTTGGTTGCTATTGAGATTTTATTACTTACATGATTATTGAAAGTGATACTATTATAGAGGATAAATAAGAATGTTATTAATTCTATTTTTTATATTTCAGTTCTAGCATTCTTTAAAGTTTATTGCTTATTTATTTATATAAAGAGATTTTGAAAAAATATTGGTAGAACGGGCTACCTGATGGGTGTCATCAGGATCGTGTGCACATTAGTATTAATTTGCGAGTTGGGCTTTTGCTTGGAAAAAATATGAAAAGGCTTGGTTGATGCATAACTATTAGGTGTATTTTGATTATTCACTAGGGTTGGTAGCTCGGTGGATGCTTAGCTCTCGTAAATAGCCAGTAAATATTAGAATAAGTGACTTACTGGGGCTGGTAGCTCGGTTGATGCATAGCTCTTGGGACCGCCATTAAGTATTGGAATAAGTGATTGGCTACGATTGGTACCTCGATGGATGCTTAGCTCTCAGGAACTAGCAGTCATATTGATTAAGAGAGCCAAGTGACTATTATATTTATGGTTTAGGTTTCTATCAAGATTTTACACTTAAAGAAAATTTTAAATAAATGTTATTTCTATTTCAAAGGTATTATGAGATTTTATAAAAGTTTTTAAGATTTAATAAAGAAGGATTTTTTGAAATAACATGCATTTTTTATATTAGCTTACTTAATGAGGTCAGACTCTCCTCAACTATTTTTTCAAAATCTTGGGAGTTTACTATTAGTTTCTTTTCTCTGCGCTAGATTCATTCTTCACTGGCTATCTATATGTAGGTTATTGTAATGTTATTAATACTTGTGGAATAATTTTAGTTAATCTAGACACCATAGAGGTTTTGGAGGATTTGTAGTTATTGTATTTGTATTGGTATTGGTATTGCTTTATGATATATATTTTGATATACTTGAATTGAGATGTTGGTGATTATGGTGATTTTGGAGAAGTTATGGCTGTTATGTATTATTGGGAGTGTTATTTATATTATGCAGGTTTTGGTTTTGTTCCTAATATAAAGAAAACTCTGCCAAATTTTTGTTAAATTATTAAGTTGGGTAATGTCTTATTGTGAAAATTTTTTAAGGCTTACTATGGGTTTCAAAAGATTCATGCTTTACCATTCCCTATACCAGTCATATGCCTTTAGGATTTGGGTCGTGACTATTTACATTAAATGTCCATCCAACAGTTCTTTTTCTCTAAGAGGGTTTAAATTCCACCAAGAACATAGTTGGAAAGAATTAATAAAGTTGAGCAAACAAACATAGAGTTATCCTTGAGCATTCCATCTTGAATTTAATTCTTCAACCACCTAAATCTTTATCTTAAATTCTTGTAATTTCTATTTATCTAAAGAGCGTTCTTGAGTGTGGGTTGCTGAGTGTTTATTTCCTATATTCAATAGCTCAATAGTATGATTGAGTGAGTTGGTTTAAGGTTTCATTCACTTGTAAGCTAAGAGGATTGTTCTTAGCATTAGGTTTAAGTGTAAACCTTAGGAAACACCTAGGTTTGAGTGTGAACCTTGTGGAAAACACTTGGGTAGCCTAGTTTAAGCTTGTAAGGGTTTAATCTACATATTAAAGTAGATTGATGGTGGATTAAAACTCTTAACAAGTGGTGGATGAGAGGATGTAGGTTTTAAAGGCCGAACCTTTACAAATCTTTATGTTTTAATTGCTCATAATAATTACTAATAATTAGCTAAAAATAGGAAATAAATTATAAAAATTATTTTAATGCTATTAATTACTCAAATTCTGTCAAAAACATAATAATTAATAATAATTTCAACTACAATATAAAAATTACTAATTTATACTAATTTTTTAAAAATTCATTTTTCACATAAACATTCAAAAATTCATAATAAAAATTCTACACATAATTTCAAAAAACTTCCTTCACAAAACTTGCTCAAAACAATCAGTAGAATTTATTAAAAAAATAACCTTCCCGAGCCCGGAATAGTGCCCAAATCAAAACCATCTCCAAAATAAAATCTAAACACATATTTAGAAAGCTTTTAATATCTACATCAATAATCTAAAATCAATTTAACATAAAATCAACTGAATATAAGCTCAATTTCACAAAATACTTAAAATTAATCTGAACACAAATTCACAAATTTGAGAGATTTACCAAAGTTGAAAACCATAATTGATTGAGGGTTTAAAAAGCCTAGAGGATGAGGATTTATTTAGGATTGGTGACGAGCTCAAAGGTTGTTGGAATCGTTGTTCGCAAGTCCAAGAGTGGTTTGGTCACAAGAGAAACCAAGAGGAAAAGAGGAAAGGGAGGGTGGTGGCATCGCCGGCAGTTGATGGTGGCTACGTGGTGGTAGCACTGGTGCTAGGCAATGGCTGGCAGGTGGTGGTGGCATTGCTGTTGGTGGTTGTAGAGAAGAAAGGAAAGGAAGAGAGAAAGGAAAAGAAAGAAAGAAAAGAAGGAAGAAAGAGAAGAAAAAAAATTTTTTTTTGTATATATATATATGTATGTATTATAAAATAATAATAACTTCTAAGTTAAAAAAATAATATTCTAATATTTTTAAAAATATAAATTTCTCCTAAATTAATTATCCACTAAATAATTAATCAATAATTTAAATAAAACTATACAAATAATAAAATCTCATTTATAATTAATTGATAATTAACATTAAATAATTTAATACTTAAATTAATAATTAATAAAAATTCGGGTCATAACACCTCCTTACATATATTATTACATTTTAATACACTAGTTTGATATGTCAGCATATTTTCTTAGCTTCACTTGCTTTAGAATGCATGAGAACACACATTTATCCACTTTGGCAATCCATGAGTGAAATAGAACAAAATAGATTAAGTTTAGGGGTGAAATTGTTTCAAAATAGTAATTGATATGTGCTATTGGTTAATTTAAAAGTTGATATGTGAAATACACGAAAAGAGTAAAATGAAAGGATGAAATGAGGTATTCAACCAAATATCTAAGTACTATAAATGAAATGCTCTCGGTTCTTCAATCACTTAACAATAGCCATTATTTGATAAATGATCTCTATAAGTTAGACTCAATAGAAGTTGATTAATAATTTTTTCTATCATTAAGGTGGAAATTTAAACTAAGAATTCTTTTTCTTTTATCATGAATTGAATCACTATTTGCAAACAAAAATTCTATTTTATCATCGTTCACATTTTTATTTTATTAATGAATAAATTTATTTACTTTTATGACTCAAATGTTGCGTAATCTTCAAAAAAGTAATTTAATTAATATAATATGATTGATATTCAAAAATCTCTTATATTTATTTTTGAAATCGTTTGCCAATTAAATTGATATATTTTTGAAATATCCAATGGTAACATGGTCATTTCCACTATGCAATCACCTTGATGCTTAAGACCTTAAAAATATTTTTTTTTATTCCATAATTATTCAAAATGAGGCGATTGCTTCTTTTAAAAAAAAATCATAATTGAATAGTAACGTTTTATTAAAATATTTATTTTTAATCTAAATAATACGAATAAGAATATGAGAATACAAAAATTAGAGCTACGGAAATAAAAAAAAAAAGAATAAGTTTCAATTAAAATGTATACATTCTAAGCTCTAAATTAAAATATTTAAATAGTAAATAAAAATACAAATATAAAAAAAAAATGTATACTAATTAAAGTCTATGTGTGGTAGCTTTTAGTCATTTTTGTCTAAAATAAAATGTAGTATCTATCACTATCACGGAGAGCACATATTTGATTTGGTTTAACTTTATAAGCGCTAGTAATGTAAGTCCCTAAACTTTATTTTAATGAGAAAATTATAACAAAAGGACGCAATTGTAAGTTTATCAAACTTTTCAAAACCCTTAAAAAAAAAAAAAAAACTTTTCAAAAAGTTATAAGGACTGAAATGTAATTTTATCCAAAGCAAAAAGCATCCCCATTTCGGTGAGAAGACGAGAAGGAGAAGGTAGACAGTTCCTTGATTGTGCTTTTCAATATTCTGCGTCACAGAAACACAATCGCACGCAAAACACAATCTAATCTAACTCTATTCGCAATCTATCGAAACAAGGCTGTCTTTTTTGCCTGTCTTTTTGGGAATAAGCCACAATCACGACAGAATCCTAAAAGCAAACTCTTTTAGAACCATCTTGATGGTTCTTTCTAATTGCTTTTGTCCGGTTTTGTAAGAATTTTGTGATTTAGCGAAATGGGTTTGTGGATATTGCTTCACTGAACTCAATCTCATGTGGGTTTGTCAAAAGATTGCAAATTGAATTCGATTTGAGGTATGAATATAAACTCAAAGATGACATTTTTTTTGTCATTTCCTTATTCGTAGTTAATGCTATTAAAAGCTCTTGGTTTTAGTAAATTTATTGTAAGAATTGATTGAATATCATTTGTCAAGCTGAGATTTTTTGCTTTTGGATTTAATATACGTTTTAAGGTGAGTTCTTGGAGGTCTGGTTAATTTTGGGCTTTTAGGTTGCTGGAGAACTTGGTAGCTGGGTTCTTAACTAAATATTGTCTCTGACTCGCTCTTGGGTTATTGATATTTTTTTACTAGAAATGGTGATTGACTTTTGGGCAACGGGCCTTGAATAACAAGGAATACTGTAGATATCCTTCTTCTGGTGATATCAAAAGCTGTTGGCGGAATTCTGATTCTTGGGTTTTGAATAAGCAACCAGAAATGGCAACAGCTAGTAAAGCTAGAAATATGCTTGAGGGTTTAGTAAGAGAAGGATCGTTCAAATGGCTACTCAGCAAGCGAAGTTCCTTTGAAGAAGAGTTTGAGGAGATGGGAAAATCACCATCTGCAAACAGGAATTGGATACCGGAGCTCTCTCCACTAGCTAATATGATTGTTCGTAGATGCTCAAAGTAAGCTCTACTAGCACTCTTTTATGTATTATATATATATATATATATATATATATATATATATCTTTTTGCTGCAGTTACCTATTTGATTGTTAGGCAGGACAGTGTTTCTATGACACAACCTGACTACTATCTCCAAACATATGCCATATCTCAGTTTCACATCATTATCATTTCCTCATGGACCAAGTAAATAAACAATGCAGAATCATTGGTATACTTACTACTGAGCTGCAAGAAAGCTTCAATGTAGAGGCGTCTGAATCAATAAAGCACCCATCTCGGTATGCCAGGAACTTTTTGGAATACTGCTGCTTCAGGGCACTGGCTTTGTCTGTTCAAGTAACAGGTTATCTGACTGATAAAAAGTTTCGACGGTTGACATATGACATGATGCTAGCTTGGGAGATTCCAGCAGCTGCCAGCCAGCCTCTGGTTAATGTGAGTTATTTATTTATTCATGTTGATGACTTGTAAATAATTGTATGCTGAAAAATTGTTAAATTATTGTTTTAATACTACTACTCTACCATACGATTGATGGATGTGCATGGCTGTCCTCTTCCTTATAGGTAGATGAGGACTTAACTGTTGGGCTAGAGGCCTTCTCTAGAATAGCTCCAGCAATCCCAATCATTGCCAATGTTGTTGTTAGTGAAAATCTTTTTGAGGTGCTCACTATGTCAACTGGAGGTCGGCTTCAGTTCTTCACCTATGACAAGTACCTGAATGGACTAGAGAGGTGATTATACTTTATTGTTGTTCAGAACTTGTTTATGGAATACCCGTTTTGGTCTAGTTTATGTATTATTTGTTGAAAAACTTGCTTTTGGGGTGTCCCTTGCCTTCTAAGTTTCTGATGGAAAATGCTTGATTAATGTGAAATTAGGTCGGTTTTGATTAGTCTGAAATTTTTTCATAGAGAAGTTATGCAGTTAGATACAATAACTAGCCTGACAGTAATGGAGTTTAATTTAGAGTTCTTATTGAGAACGTGTAGGACATTCTAGGAGTAGAATTGCATTTCACAACTTAGAGAAGCATATCAAGGAATCAAAGCATTTTGCTTATTTTGATTTACCTAGACAAGCTTAACAATCGTGATCCTGATTGGAATTGGACTCCTAAATGTGATCAACGATCCCATTTTTGTTTGGCTACTAGATGAACTAGAACTTCTCTAAACTCAAATTAATCAAGTGATCTCATTTTCTAAAATCAAATATCAGCATATTTATAACTGGCTGTCAATCAACATAACAAATATGAATAACAAACTAAACTATTGCATTTGAAAATGCCCTAAATTTAGACAAAAATTGTTATTTCATTTGAACTTGGCTGCATCAATACTTGCATTTTTATATCATATTATTTACATGCCATTACATCTACCAACATGGATATCAATGTGCAGTAAAACAGTAGGTCTTAAACATAGGTCTCTTCACTGGTTTATACAGACCAGCAGAGAGTTTTAGTTATGAGTTATTTACTTCTTGTTAGAAGATGCAGGAGCAGGAAGAACTAGTTAACTAGGAACTGGAGAATATCAAGTGATAATGACATTGAATTTGGAACACAGAAAACTGAAATCTTATTCCATAGAAATATTTGGTTCACCAAAGAAAGGAAGCAAGCATATTAGAGCACAAGCCAAAATGATTCTGGCGTCACACTGCACACACATACTACATGTAATTGCATCCTCAATATTAAGACTTTTTCCTATAAATGTGGACTTTGGGGATGTTTCTTCAGCTTCTCGATACCCACCTAGTTTCTGTGTCAAGAAGATTTCTCTCAGGGCAGGCTTACTTTTAGGTAATGTGTGACATTTTGTATTTTCAAAATCTGTGCATTATATCGTGAATTCTTTTTTCCACACTACCATACTATCTGAGTTTCATATCACGGCAGAACAATCCAACTGGAAAAAATTCCCACAAAACTAGTGTTGCAGCCTATGTTAACTTTTCTCTTTACATATAGATTATGGGTGTTTGTAACTTATGGATTTGCTAGACATAAGAAAAAATTAAGTGTCAAAATTTCCATTAGGTTTGAACATGGGCACACCTTCCCCCAAACTTCACCAAGTGGAGAGTCATGCATTGGGGATGGCTTTTTTTTTTTTTTTTTATTTTAATATTCCACCACACGTATACAACATATTAGCTATCATATCACATGAAAAACTGATTAAGATGAACTTTAAGGCCATGGATATTGATTGAGAGATTATCATATAATTTTGGGTTTTTTTTTTTTTTTTTTTTTGTATTCATTACAACATGTACTTTGTTACATTAGCATCCTTAGCAAGACCTAACTTCAAACTCATATGTCTTATCAAGTTTAGGAGATACATAGGGGCACTTTCTTATTGTTACAATATGTGAATGCATATTTTTGGATGTTATTTTTGGTGTGGTCTTCTTCTACAGGGCAATAAAAAAGTTCAAAACACAATCAGATTCCTCACTTCTTTCTGCAGTCCGATTGCCAAGACAAGAAAAGATTATAGAAGTGGATGGAACTGTTACCTCCCAACCAGTTCTTGAACATGTAGGGATATCTGCATGGCCAGGTTGGTTCGCTAATAAAAATCTTAGTTTCTTCTTTGCATGTGTCCCTCTTTGTAAAACAGATGTAACTAGTGTGAATATCCATTTTCATGCAAGTTTTGTTGCAGAATGCTACTTAGAAGTTTTCAAACTCCCTTCTTTCTCCCTCCCTCTTTCTTACATTCTATTTTTGAAAAGCATACACACACACACACACACATATATATATATATATTATGTACAGTAATATTTGGGCCAATTTCTATTAACCTTATCACACGTACAGGTCGGCTTATTCTCACAGATCATGCATTATATTTTGAAGCTCTCCGTGTTGTATCTTATGACAAGCCAAAAGTGTACGATTTGTCAAAGGATCTAAAACAAGTTGTTAAACCTGAGTTAACTGGACCATGGGGTACACGACTTTTTGACAAGGCTGTCTCATACAAATCTATTTCCTTGTAAGGCATGATCACACATTTTTCTCCTGATTGAGTGAATTTTTGTCTCCAATTTTTCATTTTATAGTAGATGCTACTTCATTCTTGTTAACTAAAAGCTTCTTCTGGAAACTTCTCCTGCAGATCAGAACCTGTTATCATAGAATTTCCTGAGTTTAAAGGGCATAGTCGTCGTGATTACTGGCTGGCAATTATCCAGGAAATTTTGTATGTTCACAGATTTTTAAATAAGTTTCAGCTAAGAGGAGTAGAACGGGATGAAGCACTTTCAAAGGCTGTGCTTGGAATTCTGCGGCTACAAGCTATTCAAGAAATTAATTCTGCAACTTCAGTTCATTATGAAAATCTTCTCATGTTTAATCTATGTGATCAGCTTCCTGGCGGAGATTTGATTCTAGAAACACTTGCAAGCATGTCTAAAGTAAGAGAACTAGAACGCACGAACAGTTATAAAGCTGGAGGTGGAATGTATTCAGTTTCAGCCTTGGCCATGGTTTCCAATCTAGGGTTTGTGTTTGGATGTTCAAGTGATCCAAATGAGGCTGGGCTTGCTGTGGGTGAGGTAGCTGTGGGAGAAATGAGTTCATTGGAAAGAGCAGTTAAGGAATCTAGAAACGACTACAAGAAGGTGGTGTTTGCTCAAGAAACAGTTAATGAGGTTAAAGTAGATGGTATTGACACCAATTTGGCAGTTATGAAGGTGATAATACTTTATCAACTTATGTTTGTACTTTGCCACCTTATATTTCAAGAACATCCTCTCCTCCATTCCTTGTTTGCTTCTTTACTTGTCATTGTTGCAATTGGAGATGAATTTACTTGAAGATGAAATGTTTGTTTGATCTGAAGAGTTGGAAGTTTTAAATAGTTTTTTTGTTTCTTGACATTAATAGGCAGTGGTGAATGATCTCCCTGTCAGACTGGCTTTATGTATTTGTCTAAATTTATGCTCTCAAGACATTTGTATTACAGTGGGTAATCAGGTCAAACTATCTTAATTGTGTCCTCAACTGGACAGTTTTGCATTCTCTTTTGTGTTCTTCTCATCTCATTATTTCTCCACCTTCCACTATGACTTCTTTATAGTAAGTTTAAATTTCTCATGCATTTGCAGGAGTTACTTCACCCTGTTGCAGAAGTTGGAAAAGGGCTTCTTACCTTGGCACTTTGGGATGATCCAGTGAAGTCGTTGGGTTTCTGTTTGATTGTGACTTATGTTATTTGGAGGTAAGACACATACATTTTATATTATTAATTACCGAGGAGCATGGTAAAACAGAAATCAAAAGGTTTTCTTTGTGACTTTAATGACCTAACAAATTCAAGTTATTCCAGTAACACCAGAGTAAATTCAGAAAAGGTATCAACCATGCATGGAGTTCAAGTCTTCTATTAAGCTCTGTTTATAAACAATGTTCTTTATTAGGCATTAGATTTATGCATTTTTTAATTCCTGTTGCCTGTCTCCTTGCATACCTAGAATTTGGTCAAATCTAGTTTGGCAGTTTTCTCCTTTCCTTTTGCACAGTCAACAGGACCAAATTGTCTCAAGTTGTTTTAGTCTCTCCATTGTTAATGGCTATTCTGATCAGGCTTTTTGGTTGTAGCTGTAAAGTTGGATGAGACTGATTGGCTTCAATAGAGTTGTCTCATTGTTTTCATCCTCAGTGGAATGTTTGCTGATCTAGTTTGCATGTTATGTGCCGTAAGAATGCATCCAATCTCTTGTTGGATATTTTAAAGAACATGAGAAACATGAGCCATAGCTTTTTTTCTTCCTTTTAGTAGGTGTGTAGCGTATGCATTGTGACACTGAATTTTAAGAGAAAACATTAAGAATGGAGTTGTTGCAGAAACAGAAGTGGTTGTTTTAAAGAGTTAGGTGGAAGTTTGATGTTTTATTGTTTTTTTCTTCACACATCATACTGGTAGGTTTTGTTCATGAGGACTTACAGGGTATTCATCTTAGGGGATGGTTGGCTTATGCTATTGGAATGGCACTCATCTTTCTTGCCGCATTTATGGTGATTACAAGATTTTGTAACCAAGGCCAGCCTGCGGATGAACTTAAAGTTCTAGCACCTCCACCGATGAACACAATGGAGCAGCTTTTGGCTGTCCAGAATGCAATTTCTCAAACTGAACAGCTCATCCAAGATGGAAACGTTGTTCTTCTCAAGTTTCGTGCCCTTTTGCTGTGTTGTTTCCCTCAGGTTTCAGTCCTTTTCCTTGCAAGCTTATGTCTTGTCTCTTCCATTTTTTGACATTCTTCATAGGCTTGTCAAAGGCATGTGCATGTTATCATTTATAATTCAAGTTTACTCCAGCGCGGACCAATACTTGTTTTGTGCCTATGAAATGACCAGGCAAGCGAGAAATTTGCAGCAGCACTTTTGTGTGTGGCTTTGATCCTAGTTTTCGTACCCATCAAGTACATAGTGCTATTCACCTTTTTGGAGGTGTTTACAAGGTATTCACCCCTGAGAACAGCAAGCACTGAAAAATGGTTAAGGAGATTGAGAGAGTGGTGGTTTAGCATACCAGCTGCTCCTGTAGTTCTTGAAAGAGACAAGGAAGACAAAAAGAAAAAGTGAAGCTGTACTTTTATGTATCAGAATATACATGTCCATGTACAGTTGTGTAAGCACCAGGCTTAGTGTAAATTTGAACAATAATATAAAAAAATCATTTGTTTGCTCTAAGTTAAACAGCAATAGTTTTGATGAATATGTTGTGGCGTTTCAAGTGCATTTCATTATCTGGGATTTTTTTTTTTTTTGAACTTCTGGGAATCCATGTTAGTCCCTGGTTTGTTTAGGGTGCAAAAAATATAGCTGGATTGAATATGCCAAGAGTTTCAATGAAGTTGGAACATAGATCATACTAAGTAATGGATTTGGTTTTGGCTATTGAGAGAGAGGTATAAGAGCTTTTGATAGCTAAATGTATCATAGTTGGCAATATTTTCGTGTAATTATATGGGTTGGTAATCAATTATAGTATCTTTTCCCTTTTCAGTAAAAAAAAAAAAGTATAGTATCCTTTTCAAAGGTTTAAAATAATAAAAATAAAGTTTACCATGTTAAATATTAGAGGGATGTAATTTTCCAACAATTGCTTGTAGTTGATAAATGGGACTGTAGTAAATTTTTTTGTTATTGTTAGTATATTAAAGTTTCGTTTCTTTGTAAAAAATATTCTTCCTTATTTTTTAATATTTGAATTATCAAATAAAATAAGTTAAAGAAAAATAAATTATTAATTAAAAGAATAAAACTTAAAAATAAAAATGAGAAATTATTTTCTAATACTTAAAATTAAGAGAAATTTACTTAAAATGTCCATCTTTTTTTTTTCTTTTTTTTTTTAAAAAAAAATTATCCTTATTTTGTTTCTTCTCTCCTTAATTTTTTATATTTTCTCCTTTTTTTTTTCTCATTTCCTTTTGTTTTGTTTTGTTTTCTCCTCTTTTTTTTTTTACTTTCTATCATTCTTTTTTCTTTTTTCTTTTTTGTTTATTTTTATTTTCTCTTTTTTTTGTCTTCTTTCCTTTTCTTTTTTCATTTTTTTTATTTTTCATTTTTTTCTCTCATCTCTTTCTTTTTTTTCCTTTCATTTTTTTTGGTAAAGATTAGTTATTATATAGATTTTGTATCAATACATCAAATTCATATAAAAAAAAAAGATAATTTGTAAAAAATATACATTATATCCATTTCAAAAAGATAATTTCAATAGTAAAAAATGTTCATGCCATAAAAAAAAAATGATATTTTTCCAATTATTTTCTAATGTTGCAGTTAAACATAGGAAAATATTTTTCGCAAACAAATAGAGTCTGAATGACTATTAAAAATATAATGTATTTTTAAATGTAATTTTGTATTTTTATAATATTTTTCATTATATAAATTATTTAAAATGAGTATATAGTAATAAATAATAATTTTTATATTAATAAAAATATCAATAGAAATTATTTAAAAATTATCTTTAAAATATAAATATTAGCAATATAAAATATTTTACAAATATAAATAATATTTAGCTACTAATTTTAATTTTAATTTATAAAAGATTAATTATATAAATTTAATTTAAAAGACATTATTTTGTTATTAATTATTTTTAATAAGGGTAATATAATTCAAATAAAAAATAAATTTAAATCAATTATTAGCTAGGAAAAATTTAAAATAAAACTGATAAAATCTGAAACTGTTAGGAATTAAAACAGTTATCTGTTATTGATCTTTAAATCTCAAAAAAAAAAAAACCTTTTAAAATAAAACTGATAAAATCTGAAACTATTAGGAATTAAAACAGTTCCTTGCTATTGATCTTTAAATCTCATCAAACATCTAAAACCTAGAGAAAAAACTGTTAGCTCTGTTCATCAATTAAACCAAATACCCTCCTAAGAAATTTTCTATTATTCTATTTTTGTTATTGACACATAAATAATATCAACGCAATAATTTTTTTAACAAAAATGAAATCTCATTCAGCACAAGAAAGAAGATTTACAATAAATTATGGTACAAGTAATCTACCAAATAAAGTACCATACAACATAAGAAAACAATTCAAGTAAATCAACTTCTGAATCTCAAAAAAAATAATCTCTGTAATTCTCTTTTGTGAAACCCACTTAACTGATTATCAATAATAGGCTGTAGTTTATGTGCACATAATTGTTATTTTTGTTAAATACAACATTTTCTGTTTTTGTTGTGTCTTTAGTCACTCACCGTCCATATATAATTACTCATACTCTATCTCTTTATTTATTTCCAATATAAGGTTCTATTTGTACTAAGGCAGTTCAACATACTATGGTATTTGGGGTGACCGAGGTGGAGACGTTGGTTATGTATGTCATAATTCATGATCATGATGCGGAGTTTACCTTCCGATTAGCAGTCAAGCCGATGGGTGTTGATGTACACATGTTCCGTTGTTCATGAGGAGCATATGAAGAATATGTGCATAGTTGTGCAAGTGTTTTATAGGACAGATTTTAGGACTCATGTCGCTTTGACCTGGGTTTTATGTAGCTGATGTGAGCTATAACCTTTTTGTTTTTTGTCAGAGGCCTAGCAACACCTCATGAGCAGTGACACTGTTGTTGTATTTTGATCATCCTATTTGAGGAGAGGTTTGTGATGCCATGGTTGGTGATGTGCTTGTGGATGGTGCACATTTTTCATCCATATGAAGAATCATGACGTGAAGCCTCGCTAGAATAATCTATCACTCTTCTAATCCTATCCTGTTACAGTACTAAATATACTTGATAGCTTTTTACAAAAAATAAATAAATATATAAATACTTGATAGTAATCCACTATGGGAAAAATATGTCCTATAGAACACTCACACAACTATGTACTAATACTTATGTCTTGCTTGTGAGAGATAGATTTACAAATTTTTAATAAAATTGAAAGTATAACATTACATTCTAATTTTCAGAATTATATATTGTGAGAAACAATTAATTTCATATAAAACGAGAAACAAAATTGTGAAAAGAATCATGAAAAGAATATTTAAATAATACTTGAACAATAATTTAAGAATTAACAAAATTGAATATGAGAATAAGGAGAAATATTAAAATCATTTTGGAAGAGTCTATGGCTTCGAATTACTATCAAAACAACATAATTAAAATTTTATTATTTCTGTCAAATTTGTATAGTACATTTCAAAGTTTTTATTGAAATAGAAATTATCTCATTTATAGTTACAGAAAGTCAATATATGGTTTGAACAAGTTTACTGTTCACACCAGTTACCAGTAGCTTTGAGTTTCTGAATTCTACAGAAATTTTGTTTGCTGTATTTTCGGTTTGTAATTCAACCTTTTGTGTCCAAAACATAACAGCATCATTTGATGATCTTTAGCATATCTTTAATTTCATTATATTTCCCATTGTTATTATTTTTAATTTGTATAACATCCAGATCATGTAAGGTTCATCATAAACTTAGAATGACATTATATTAACCAGACTTTTGCAGGGATTAAGCTTGAATTTGTAAAAGATTACAACACCAAGGGATTGATATGGACAAGAGATATCAAGAAAATTTCAACAATGAAGAAGATCAGCTACCCAAGATACACATGCAAGTCCAAAAGCTAGACAGATTCAACAATGGTGAAACTAATTTTCAGGAAACAATTTCCAAGAAATTTTCAGAGAATTGAAACAAATTAAGAAGCAAGGAATCACTCGCCAAATCTTAAGCTAAAAGCAATTCCTTCACCTCTTGATCACCTTTTGCTAAGACCCACTTGGTTTTCTATGAATAAGAACCAAAAATTCTACAAAGATCTCCACCAGAACTGAAATTTGATGCATGCAAAACAATGTTTGTAAAGCTGATTATTATCAAAGTTTAACATGCAGCTGAAATTACCTAATCCCAAAGTCAAAACCCAGCTCAAGAACTTCTTCTTCTCCCCTTGAATAACAGCGTGCATGCTACTGCCACCTCACATTATTAATTGCTCTTTGATACTTCATTTCTTTCCTTTTAAAAAAAAATCTTAAATCTTTGCCTTATTTTTCTTCTAATAAATTAAGACCTTCTACGATTAATTTCTCCAACTTGGGAATTAATCAATTATTTAATTAATTATTTTAATAATAAAATCTTTGATTTAACATGTTTCAAGATAAAAATGTTATAAAACATCATTCAATAATTAATTTAATATAATTATATACATTAAAATTTGAATAAAATATCTAATTTAAGTGAAAATAATAATTTTTTACTAGATGATATGAATAGTTATTGGTCATATAAAAATTTATCACATTTTTTAAATAAATTGTTACCATCATTGTTTATTGCCAACCATTTTCATCAGCTCAGTTTTGACCTAGCGGCTAAGCCTCCCTAGCTAGAGGCATTGTGGAGTCCCACCTTCCCTTCACATAATTTCTGTTTTGCTTAAACTAAGAGTCGATTAAATATGATAAATGCACCCAAAGATCCTTGGTTTGTTTTAATAGGTGCTTTTTGTTAGGGTACTAAACAATGTGGCATGAAGGGACATTTTAATCCTAGCAATAGAAGTTTGAGACCTCCATCAACAAACCCAGAAGTTAGAATAATTCTATTCATATTATATAAGATGAGAGCATAATAAGATAACTCTCATATTTTAAATTTAAAAGGAATTACCAACTTGATTACTTTCTCACTAATATATTATATATAATTTTGATGGTGTACATATATATATATAATTTTTTCATAATTATTTTTTCCTAATTAAGCAGATAATTAGCTTAATTTTCTGTACTTATTGTTGTTACTTCAAAATAAAAAACTTGAATCCAGATTACTTGCTTGCCCTAATTGCAAGTACTTTTTTCTTCAAACAAAAATCATTTCTACAGCAAGTAAATTCAAAATTAATAAAAAGGTCAAATTAATACATTGTCTTGGGCTATTAATCAATTAGCAGCTAGTCATGTATTGATTTTAACTTTAAAACAAAAAATTAAAATTAGAGTAGCAGTAAAATGATTATTATACAACTAATTTTTATCATTTATTCCAGCCAACTTCATCCATTTCCCTTCAAATTTTTTGTTTAATATCTTTTTTAAAAAATAAGAAATTAAGCTAAAGGTACCTATAACTAATTTCCATTTTGCTTGACTATGAATAGATTAAAGAGGTTGAGTTCAAACCCCAAATCCTTTATCATTATTATTTTGGGTGCTTTTTGTTAGGATTCTAATAAAACTATGGTGTCTTGCTTTTCAAGGTACATTCCTAGCAACAAAAGTTTGAGTCCTTCATCAAGAAACCTAGAAGTTGGAATAATTCTGAAACACATTATCAAGAAATCTCCTATTGATACATGATAAAACAGATATATGAAAAGGAAAAAAAAAATCATTCATATTATATTATAGTATATACTTTGAAATATATATATATATATACACACATATGCGCATACGCTCATATTGTACTAAGCAGGTAAGTAGCTTAATTCTCTGCACTTAACTATTCTTATTTCAAATTAAAAACACGAATATATAGATTTGCTTACCTAATTGCAACTACTTTTTCTTCGAGCAAAAACTGTTTTAACAGCAAATAGATTGTAAATTATTTTTAAAAAAAAGGCATTTATGGGGATTTAATTTTCAAATGAACTATATTTTATTACACATAAAGTAATTAACAACTAAAAGCAGCCATACAAAATCAAATTAGAATAACAGTAAAATGGTTAGTTGCACAAACCAATTTTTATATCATTTAAACCATCTAACTTTATCCACATCCTTTTCAAAGTTTTTGTTTAATTATATTCATTTGAGACAATATAATAGAAATGTTATTTTCTTATATATTCTAATGTGGAAATATATATTTTCAGCACTAAACAATGCCTATAATTCTCCTGTTAAAAAATTAATTAATATTCCAAACAATTACAAATCAGAAACTACATAATCCAGAATTAATTGCAATCAATAAATTAAAAACACGCACACACACGAACAAAAAAAGAAGAAGAAGTAATTAATTTTTTAATCCTGAAACATAACTTAAAGCAAAAAGGGTCGCAAAACATGCTCTCAAAAAAATTGCTAAATGCAATTAAACAAAATATCATTATTTATAAGAAAACTATTAGAGGATTATTTTCTCTTTTTTTTTTTTTCTTTTTCTGTAAAAAGGGTATAATTACAGGAATTCATAAACTGAGATAATTTGTAATTTATTCTTGATGAAAAGGAAATAAAAGAATTAATTATTGGCATCAAAACCAAACTAAAGAAAGAATAAAAAAATTCTATAAAGGAAATATCTTCTCCAAAAAAAAAAAACAACAATGAAATATTTCTTTTTCATTTTAGTCTAGTATTCATGGAACTCATTCATCCCCTCCAAGGTGGATGGAGAAGATGAAATGGAGTTCCTCATATTGGGTGTGCTAAAAAATAAAGAATCTGTATAATTATTAAAAAGTTGCTGATTTGCACATAAAAAATCAGCTGAATTTGGAGTGAAAACTGGAATATTAGTCATGTAAGGATTTAGTGGCTCAAATATTGGAGGCACAAAACAAGAGTTTACTTGTCCATTACATATGTTTCCACAGTTCTCATCAGTAATCACCGAGGACGACTCATTATCATCATTACCAGCGCCCACCTTCGTGTTCTTATTTTGGTCCTCCGACGACTCTTGTTTTACTTGAGGGGTATGATCATCATCGGACCGCGATAGGCCGGTGAGCTTTTGCACCAATGCCATAAAATCTCTAGGGTGAGTATGTATGATTTTCGGGGAATGCGTATAGATGATGACAGGATGACGCTGTTGGGGGGCCTTGGCGGCGCCCATGACGGCCGAAGAAGAACCACCGGAAGAGGAAGAAGAAGAAGAAGGAGGGGATGACAATAAGGAGGAGGATGATTTCTTGATCATGTAAGAATCCTTGTTGATTTTCAAGGGAGTTGGGCATAACAATCCACCATTATTATTGTTATTGTTGTTGGTTTTTGCATGGTAATCATGGAAAGGAGTAGGGCTCATTGTTGTTGGTGGTGTTGTTGTTTTGGGGGGTATTTGTCGGTGTGGGCGGGGGGCGGTGGTGTTCTTAGAGACACACACTTGATTCTACGGAAAAAAATGGCATAAATAGCATTGGAAAGAGAGCAAATTTTGGCTTCTAGAGCAAAATTTGCACTTGAATTTGTGGTGTTGAAGATAATGTGTTATTAGGATGCTATATAGGAGATTTGGGAAGTGATTGTCCACAAAGCACTTGTGTGCAAGTTGTTTTAATTTAATTTAATTTAAAAAAAAAAAATCTTTTGAGCTAAGATAGTGCCAAGTATATGGGTTAATAGAGGGGTATTTAGGTAATTTAATTAATTAATTATCTTTTTGTGCATGTGAAAGAAATTGTTTTGTTGCTGCGCATGCAGGTAGGGAAAAAATGCCAGGTAATTGTGGCCGTTGAAATTGGGCATTGAAGTGATGACGTGGCGAAATATGAGAGGTTCAAGGAAAAGCTGTTGAGGGAAGTGTGGATTCCACGTGTCCGTTCAGACGGAAGACTTTAGTTCTGTTGGGCTGTGGCGGCGAGCTTAGCGGCTTAATTGTTACGCGCCGTAACTCTCACCGACTCATTAACGCTCTTTATCCACGTGCCAGTCACGTTCATCATTTTCTATTTTTAAAAATCGATTATTATTTTGCTTTTAGGCCAAATAATTATACATAGATTTATTTGTTTCTAAATATTACTGTTCAGTTTATTTGTTAAAAGAAATATAATATTTTTAATAGATTCTATTTTTAATATTATAATGAACTCACACTTCTAATTTTAATAATTTCAAATAGTTTCTACCTATTATCCTGGCTATTTGATTAATTAATATACGATATTTTGAATCAATAATAATAATAATAATAATAATAATAATAATAAGAATACCCACTTCATCAAATGTTTTTATTAAATGTTGAGCAATGTCATCCTGCATTGTTGGCATAATATGGTCAAAATATCACAAGTATCATACGACATCTAATTCTACCAAAAATTGAATATATATATATATATAAAATAGAAAAAATGTTGAGTGATGTCATTTAGTAATTAAAAGAAATATTATTCGAGTTGATATTGTAACTAATCTCCATTGAGATTCTTTTAGTTGTTTGATTTAAGTAATACATTATCTTTAATTTTTTTAATAAAGCTAATTAACTAAATTAAACATGCAATCGGATTTCAAGTGTTTTTTTTTTCTTTTTTTTTTTTTTTCATCACAGATTTCAAGAGTTATGTTAACATGATAAGACAATATTTATGTAATTTATTAATGTATAATTCTAACAAATTGATTTTCTATTTGTTAAGTTGTTAGGATTGCACAGATATTGTACCATCCAAGTATGGTTTTCTGTTCTATTATTAATTCCTATATAAAATCATCATCTTAGTTTGTTGCATTTGTTATAATTATCCAACGCATTATAAATACATCACCATATCAAATTTATAGGAAATACCATAATTAATGACATTTTCTTTTGACAATATATAAATTGAACCATACACTAGTGAAATTAGTTATTTTTTTGAATCATAATAAAATTAGTTACTAGAAATGAGAGAAGTATATACCATTTGTACACACCTCAACACGTGATAAATTACTTTATGTCACTAGCTATATTATTAAAAGGCGTAAAAAATAATAAAATTGTATAAAGCTATGGTACCATTTATTAAAAATTGTAAGTTTTGATAAATTGTTCACTAATTATCTCAAAATTAAATTTACATGTGAAAGTACAAAAAATATTATCTGTAATTATTTCATATTTTAAAAAATACATTGATACAAAAATTTGAATATTTGTTATCTTTTATAATTTATTTTTAATTTTAATTGCAACAAACATAACTTAATTTTATCCTAAACTTTAAATTTAAGAGCACCAAATTGTTCTACAGTCGTGCCAAGAGGGCAGGGCTCATGCATGTTCCTCAAGCTTAATTTACAATTAATCCAAAATATAGATTTAATTACCAATAACTTGGAAACTTTTTTTTTTTTTTCACCAAACTGATGCGAGGCTTTGGGAGCTCAAGGTCCTGGATCAAATTTCTATGGAACTATTGAGTAAATATTTGAATTTTAATGTTTAGATTATAACAGTAAGGAGTTGGGCAGCATCTATATATATATATATATATATGGTATCTTACATTTAAATGGGATCTACTTATGTAATCTTTCACTTTTCATCTGGAAATTTAATACTAATCATTAACTGTTATGACTTTATGAAATACTAGGAAGTGACATTGAGACATTAACAATCATTATAATCAACTGATAAGGGTTATTTCTGTTTCAGTAAAGTTTCGGATTCAAATTATAATATATGTAATCACATTAGTTATTTTGAATATTAGTAATTAAAAAAAAAAGTGACATTGAGAAAAAAAAAAAAAACTAATTCTATGAAAAGTATGTATCAGAAGCTAGCGATAAATTAAGCATTGAGAGATGGTGGAAGTCACTTGTAAAATCCATACAAGATTACAGAAGCAACTCACCATTAAATTTAATTAAAAATTACCAAAAAAAAAAAAGCCTACAGTTAGTAAGATATGCTCATAAGGTTGAATGTAATTTATAAATTCATTTCAATTAATCTTATGGTTAAGTTAGCCTAGCAACTTACCTAGTAAGAAATTAGATGGCATTTAAATTTAAGGTATCATAGACTTCTCCAATGGGAGACTTGAAAATTGGAAAGAATACTTATGTTCGACAATTACAACATACTAAGTATATGAATTCTTTTCACTTACATCTTGCAAACCAATAATCATATTAATTTTTTCAATGTGAAGTTACTATTTTATACTTAGTATCTCAACGTACTTTGAAATTTATAGATATATTTTAAAAAATTATTTCTTTTTATTCATAATAAAATTAAAAATACATTTAAACTTAATTTATTTTGGATTCATTTTAATAATTTGAATGTTTTTTATTTAATTAATAATTTTACTTTTAAACATTTGTATTATTTTAATACTAAATCATTTATTAGACTTTAATCTATTTACTCATTCATTATTTTATGTATTTTTTATATTATATATATATATATCATAAATTTAAAACCTTATTATTTAGTTAACCACTCATTTATAATCGTAATCGCACAAAATTAAGTGGGTAGACTCAGCCTATGCCCTATAGCTGCAATTGAATTGCAAAATAAAATTAATAAACGTATAATAAGATTCTAAAAATATATCTTTAAATTAAATTTTTAGGAAGTTTAATTGTATTAGACTTTAATCTATATTTATTCATTCATTATTTTATGTATTTTTATATTATTTATTATTTATTTTATTATTTTATTTTCATTTATTTTATAAAATTTTTATTTAAAATTATAGCATTCTTAATCCATTAATAAAATCAGTTACATAGTTTTAAGACTCCTCTCCTAATTTAATTAGGAAAATTTTTACATACACTCAGTTTATTGTATCAAACCGTTTGTTGTTTGACACATATGATGAATGTTTTACACTTAACCGATAGAAAAATGACGTGTATCTTTATATTGTATATCTAAACGATAAGTGCAATAGGTTGAGTGTAGACAATAATCTCCCATTTAATTATATTGTTAAATAGATTAGTTATGTCATATACCGCTCAAGAAATAATAATAACAAAATAGAATAAAAGAAAGGAATAACCTATATTTTGTTCTCTATACTTTTATTTTTTTCAATTTACCCCCTCTAATTTTATTTATATAAATTTAATTCTCACACTTTTATTTTTGTTAACATTAAACTTAATTTTGAAAAATTTCATCAACTATATTATAATTTAATTATTTATATTTTATTTTAAATATAAAGATTATAAAAATACTTTTAAATGTCAAATACTTTTATGAAAATTAAATGTAAATTATATACTTGCAATTTATTAGTTAACAAAATTTTTATCTAACATTATAAAAAATAAAAATTTAAGTAAAATTCTACTAAATTTATTTAGTATCTAACAAAAATTGTATTTTATTTAACAAAAATTGTATCTAGCAAAAATTCATTTAAATTATTTATTTAGAATAAACTAAAATAAAATTTAGTAGAATATTGTTTAAGTTTTTATTTTTATAATATTAGATAAAAATTTTATTAACTAATAAATTAAAATTATATAATTTTATTTTAATTTTCATAAGAGTATTTGGCATTTAATAGTATTTTTATAATCTTTATATTAAAAATAAAATATAAGTAATTAAATCATAACATAGTTGAAGAAAATTTTAGAATTATATTTATTGAAAGGGTTAATTTTACTAAAATAAAAGTAAAAGGAATTAATGTTTATAAAAATAAAAGTATAAAGGGTTAATGTGAACAAACATAAAAGGAGTGAGTAAATTAAGAAAAAAATAAAAATGCATGAAGTAAAATATGGATTATTCCTAAAAGAAAATGTAAATAATGATGAATTGGATACAAGAATAAACGGATTAAAGACTAGGGACTAGAAAGGAAAAAAAAAACAAAAAGGTTACAAAAATAAGTGTCTGCTTTTGAGGAGGCATAACCGTGACTCAGCAACAAAAGGAGCCATATCTTTCCCTTGGGCTACGTTAATCTTCATGAATTAAAAAAACAAAAAAACAAACAAACAACGAGAGAGAGAAAGGAACGTAATGGAGTTGCGATCCATGAGTGGACATTTTCTCCTCTTCTCTTGTTTGAGTCTTGAAGTCCTTGATGCTATGTTTGTTAGCAGCGGGGCTGTGGTGGTGCTACAGTCACTACATCAGGAAATTGTAGTGGTGACAAAAGTTGTGGTAATGGCGGCAATACTAATGGTGTAACTATTACATTAAGAGGCTATTATGGTGGAGGTGGCAGAAATTATTAGAGGTTATAGTAATAGTGGAGATAATGAAGGTTATAATAGTGGTGTGGAGGTAGTGGTGACAGTGGAGATTATAGTAGTAGTGGTAGTGCTGCAGCCTGTGTTATGAGGTTGTGGTGGTAACAATAAAGGTTATAAAGGTTATAGTGATAGTGGAGGTGGTACATAAAAATGGTGGAGGTGGCGAAAGTGGCAAAAACTATGGTGAAGGAGATAGTAGAGGTTATGGTGATCTAATCGTGCTGCAGTCACTGTGTTAAGAGATTATGATAGTAATGGTAACGAAAATTACGATGGTTCAATAGATTATGGTAATGTTAAAATATTAATTAAAAACTTAGAAAATATTTTTTTATTAATTTATTTTAAACCTTTTTATTTTCTAAAACTAAACAAACTTTAAAGTTTTTCTATGATTAAGGTTATTTGAGATTTTTTTTTTCTGTTATAGGAGGTTTTCAGTATACTTTCATATTAAAATTAGAATATATGAGAGACTTTTATTACGTGTATGTCATATTTAATGTTTAAATACTTAAAGACATAATATGTGTTAATTTTTCATTTAAAAGTCTTTTATTTGTATAATATAATTTTTGATACATTAAATTCACTGTTGAGTATGAGACTAAACAGGTTATATATATTTTCCCACAGGTTATATATTTTTCAGAAAGAAAATTATTACATTTTAGTTTATTGACTTAACTATGAATTAATAAAATTTTAACTTTCTAAATAATCATACGCTTTATTGATTAAATCTACAAAGAATAATTAAGTATTTTTTAAATAAATAAGTAAAAAGTATCAGTAAAGTTCTTAATTACTTAAATTAATAATTTCTCAGGAAAAAATGTTCTAAAAATCTGTTTTAATGTTGTATAAATTACTATTTTTCTTTCTTCAAATAAATTTTTCTAGCTTCAATCTTGTATAAATTATAATTTCTATTTTATTTATAAAATATTACTCGACTATCATAAATATCGTTTTAAAAAAAACAAAAACTATCATAAATATCAAAATTTATATTATGTTAATGAATAAAGATACATCAAAATATGATGATAATTTTTTTTTTCAAAAAAAAAATGATGATAAATTTAGAGTATTAAGAGAGGCTCCCCTCAGGAATTCTTTTGCTATCCATCAAACAAATCTTGTTTTGGGCTAAAAATACATCAATTGAATTTTTGTCCGACTAAAAAAACTCAAGCCTTGCCCTCTTGGCCGAAAGACTTTCAAAAAATACAAGAGCACTCTTCCCACTAAAAAATAAAAATAAAAACCCTCTAACCATTTACTATCTTCAGGTTCAAATCTTCCTTCTTTCTTTTTCCTTCGTTTTTTGAGCCTTTTTTGTTGGATGGTTAGCGAGTATGTAATTCAGTAATTGTCACCTGATTTATAGAATATGATCCTTCTTCCTCTCCAGGTGAGTTCGTATTGCTTGAAGTTGCTAGGAAAATGAAAGCGGGTTGTTTTGGTAATGGAAGAGCAGTTTCACTCTTCAACATCAGAACAACTTCTGACATGGTTGGCCTGTCCATTGCATTTTGTTGAACACATAACAGTCCAACTTGAATGCATCTCAAGGCTTCATAAGGATCATAAGACTCCACTAGTATTGAATCAACTATCTCCATTGCTCTGCCTTCTATCCATAACTCCCACACCTGAATATGTTGTAGAATTCATTATCAAGAATTGAGGTAAAAGAGAAAACAACAAAAAAAGAGACATGGGTATGTGCTACAACTTTATGTAACTCACTTGTGCTATCAAGCTCAGGGAAGGATCTTCTTGGCTAAAATCATTGTTCTTCTTACCACTTATTATCTCCAGTAATATAACTCCATAGCTAAACACATCAGATTTTATTGAAAATTTTCCAAAAACTACATATTCCGGTGACATATACCCACTGCATGAAAAACACATTTCAAAGGTCTATGTCAATTTATTGATGTAGATACTGGTTTCGTAATTAATAATAGAACACTTACTATGTTCCAACTATTCTAGTTGTTATTTCTTGAATTTGATCATTTTGGAATTCTCTAGCCATGCCAAAGTCTGAAATTTTTGGATTCATCTCAGCATCCAATAGAATATTGCTGCTTTTCAGATCTCTATGTATAATTTTCAATCTTGAGTCCTGATGGAGGTATAAGATCCCACGAGCAATCTCAATAATAATGTTGAAGCGTTTTTCCCAATTCAAGATCAACTTTCTTGTTTGATCTAATAAAACAAATGAAAAAGAATCTTATCAGTTTCTAGACATTAAACAAGACTGTGGATGAACAAAATCTTGGACGAAGAAGACTTACAAAAGAGAAATGAGTCTAAACTTTTGTTGGGCATGTATTCATATATCAGCATTTGCTCCTTTCTCTCAATGCAGCACCCTAAAAGCTTTACAAGATTCCTGTGTTGAAGCTTCGCAATCAATACAGCTTCATTTTTAAATTCTTCAATTCCCTGCCTTGAATTGTTTGACATTCTCTTTACAGCAATTTCTTGTCCATTGGCTAATAGGCCCTAAAATCATGTTCCAACAGTAAACTTACTCTCAGCATGAATTTAAGGCCAATTTTGCATATGCAGCTGCAGCACCTAGAAAATCTACCTTATACACAGTGCCAAATCCACCTTGTCCGATTTTGTTAGTTGGAGAGAAGTTATCAGTGGCAGCACGTATGGTGTTTAGATTGAAACATACAAAGTCTGGATGACTACTTATTCTTCTTCCTTCAGCCTCATTTGCTGGGCCGAGTTTGTCTTTTCTTCTTTTCTTCCTCAATTTTGTGCTTTAACAGGACGAAATTAAACAGAAGATTAATTTTAAATTACAGTGTCTGAGCAAAAATAGAACAAATATAAATTTAGTTTCTACCCTTTCTTTTTCCTCATCCTGCAGCAAAAATAGAACAATATGATCATGAGGACAAACCATGCCAAAGCAGCAGACAGTATCAGGACTAGTATGTTTCTGAAACCACTGCTTGATCCTTTCACACTCTCAGCTACATGAATAGGAAAGAAATCGAACTTTGCTTACTCTGAAACAGAGGACTTTTTGTTTGAAGTAGCAAATTAAAACATAGGAACATTGAAGAGAATTACAGTACCTAATTCTAGTGCATCAACACGAACGTACAGATCCCTACCGATGCCTCCTAAATAATTTCTAGTATCAAACATCTCTCCGTGCCATGTTAAACAGCCACTTTCATTTTCTGAAATAGGTATGCTTGAATATGCAGAGCAAGAACAGTTGCTGATGCATTTTCTTTCACACTTCATACGACTTGTAGCCGTGTACCAAACTGCCGCCGAGGAATCAGGAATTTTGACACTATTCACTTTCAAAAATCCTTCTGCCTGCCCACAAACTGACGAAGAATTCAGTCGCTTCCTGACACACCCACCTGATCCATCTCTTAATTTCCAATTTCTGAGTGACTTGGGTTCGTACCCAGGTAAACAATTGCATTCAAATTTGTTAAGAGTGTTATAATCACACTTGCTATTGGCACCACATCGTCCATAGAAATCACAGCTATCTTTAGGAACTGACCAGAACTCTTTCCATTGTTTATGTTCTTCGTGCCATGTTAGCCACCTGAGCAATCCTGAATATTCAAGGACTAATCTAGATATGATAGAAGCATCAAGAGAGAAAGTATAATAATATATTTCATCTTCATTTTGAACAAAATTATATTCGACATCGCTACGGTATTTTTCCCATGGCCAGGGACTAGTTCGCCAATAAGTATGTTCTGTGCCATTGCATAGAATAAACTGCGGCGAGCCACTCGGGCTTATCTTCAACGAATAGTCTCCTGTTTTTGGATCATCTGCTGATCTCCATGATGTGAGGAACCAGTTCATACCTGATATCCGATGCAGCCCCAGTTTCATTCCCCGTATTAAAGTATTTGTGGGATGATCAAAGCTTTGCCACAATATTCTCCTACCAAGAACCAAAACCAAATTTCCTGTATCCAAGAGCTGAGCTGCGAGAGTATCTGTTGATTCTACAGAAACATTGGTTGACCAAATTGGATTAATATTATTATGGTCACTGAAAAGAACAAGGTTACCTTGCTGATTAATGGAAAGAATTCCTGAGGAGGATCCGCTGATGGGATTGTTTCTATTGGCCACCCATACTACAGTTTGCACTGTTACCTTATAGAACCAGATGCCAACATACTTGTACTTAGAATCACCAGGGCTAAAGAATCCTAATGCAAAATTCTTTTGTTTGGAGATGAGGAGATCACCTTCTTTAAATGGTTGGGCTATGGTTATGGTGTCTTTGCAAGAACAAAATGTGATGAATTGGAGGAGAAGAATAATTGAAAAGTGTGTTTTAGCTTCCATTACTGTGAAACAGTGGCTTCTATTGTTGTAGTATCTATAGTGTGAACCAAGACTGAATGGAAATAATATTAGAAATCGGTTTTCTTTGTCTTTTTTTAAAAAATTTTCTGTTCAAAGTCCGAAAGTTCTTAGCTCCTTCTGTTTAATTCTGAAAGTAACATGACAAAATTCTAAATTCAAAGAATGCGGCGTTGATTTTGCCCCTCTAATTTGAATGCAATTGTTAATATTAAGACAATAATATTGACAATTTAGTTCTCAAAATATATATATATATAATCAAAGATTACATGAATGAGTTGGTGAAAATTTTTGCAAGGTTAATCAAAAGTTTCAAGTACTTTAAAAATTCTCAACTCTCACACATACTTTTTTCCTTTTTCTTTTCTTGTTCTTATCCGTCAATTATATTTTTTCTTTTCTTTTTTTCTTTGAAATTCAACCCAAAAGCATTATCATAAACGATTTTAAAAAATTAAATAATCTTGACTAGGTGCATTAGCTTAGCCATAAAAAATAAAATTATTTTAAAAATATCTTATAAATTCAACTTTTACAAAAAAAAGAATTCTCTTTTTAGGTACTTACCGGATCATATACTATAAATTATAAAAAAAAAACTAGGTTAATTAAGTAAGTCATGATATAAAAACATAGATATTCATTTCCAGATTGAATTTTATTCTGTGGGTATAAAAGAAGAAAAATTAAAAAGATATTGGAAATGTCTAACAAGAATAGAATAAAGGGAAGAAACAAGAAGAAAAAGCACATTTTTGCAGACCTCGTTTTGCACCTGCGTTTGGGTGTGCGCACGAGAGAAAGAAAAGAAAATAAAAAAAAAATAGTCCCAGTGTCCTACGTGTCAGCTTTTTCCTCACTTTCTAACTCTCGTTGACTTCACGCGTTACTAAATTCTCGTGTGCAACAAGCTCCCCATCTCACCTGTAATTGATGATTTATCTGTGGTAACTGGTATCTAAACGGGCGGGGTCCCAACAAAACCTCTCTCCCCACGCCCACTTCACCTCTTTTCTTTTGGCCTTTACTCTCACTCCCGACGCCACGAACTAACCTCGTCTGCTTGCAATCCATCCAACTCCCTGCTAAAATGCGCTTTCTTATCCATCTTTCTTACATTGAAAAACCCGTTGCTTAGGCCCCTTAACTTTTAAGGTTTTTTTATTGGATCCTTGAACATTTATTGTGCTTTATTAAGTCTTTTTACTATTTTTTTTAGGGATAATAAACCTACAACACCTATGAATTATCCAAAATTTTAATCAAATTCTAAAAAAGTTATTTTTTATTAAGTACTAGAAGCATTTATATATTTTCACATTAGTTCACTTCCGTTATGTCAAACAGAATGAACTAATGTCGATAATTAACCGAAAGAAATAATGATTCCATGAGTCCTATAAGCTATCCAAATTTTCAATTAAGTTCTAATTTTTTTTTAATTGAGTCCTATAATCCTTTAAATGTTATCATGTTAGTTCATTTTCGTTATGTCAAACAAAATGGAATAACATTAGTAATTAACGGAAATGGAAAGCAGCAAAATCATTTTGCAAATCAAACCCACAATTCTTCACTACACTCACTCAATAACCAAGAGTTCACCATCCTCATCAATCTCACTTCTCTAATAGCAGAAGCAATTGCAGTCAGTTTTGGCATTATTTGATGTGCAGAGATAGCTCATAAAGTCTCACGGGTATTATTGAACTCGTGGTAACATTTAAGGGCCAAATTAAAATTTATTCCTAATTACTATAATCTTTTTTTTTAAACATTGTTTATGAATATATTGCCATACATGTGATTTATGAATAAATAATATTGTTGAATTATACATCTAGTAAATAATATTATTTGATATACGGCGATAGATAATTAATTTTTTTATTGGTTATATGATTTGCAAATACAGGAGATAGAAAATAGGCGCCAATACCATATATATGCTGATGTATTTTTGAATAATTATTTTTTTATTAATAAAAAGATTAAAAAAATTCTATGTATTAATCCACTACATAAAGTAGTTTAATAAATTAATTTTTTTATTAATAGAAAGATTAAACTATTTAATTATTGACGAACGATGGAAAATTCTTTCCTTTTAAATTAATTAGTTTTTTATTAATAGAAAAAATAAATAATTTAAGCATTATGAATTGTGTACAACATAATTAAGCTAGTTCTCTTCTTTTAAACTTGAAAATCATGGGAAATTGGAATTTAAAAAATTAGGAATTGATTGAAATTTTGGATAATTTATAGAACTCATGAGGTTATTATCCCTTTTTTGTTAATTGTTGACATTAGTCTATTCCATTTTATATAACAGAAGTGGACTAACGTGACAACATATAAATGCTTTTAGGACTTAATTAAAAAAATAATTTTTTAGGATTTAATTGAAATTTTAAATAATTTATAGGACTTGTACAATTATTCTTATAAACATTAGTTACTTTTGAAACATAAAAAAATAATAAGAAACCATTAACGCCGGCAATGTTCTAGTTAACTAATAATATAATATTTAAGAGAGGACTATTTTGGTAACATCAATAAAAACTAGGAGCATTCTGTAATTTATACATCACTTTCGGTATATCAACATCATATTCATTACAAGTTACAACCACACAAACACCGTCACACACCACCACAACCGTCGACACCACCTTCACCATCGTGACCAAATTTGAAAACTCTCATACAACTACGCGAACATCGTCACACACCACCACCAATGACGTAAGTATGGCTCATCTGTAGGGACCAAGCAACTGGAGAATGCTATATGGTATGGATATAAACACAGAGAAAAATGTTGTGCTTGTCGCTGATAACATTGGTTTTCTCTACATGTAAGTATGTTTTCTCTCCGTACTTCTATTTGACATGCTAAAGAGAATCTTTAGATACATGATGAGGGGAAAGAAAGGAGATGAAAGAGGTAACTAATGTAATGAATGCCCCATTTTGTATGGCGGATGCTTCACCTCTTACTGTCACTTGTTTGTATATATATGGGTGGTTCATTTGTGTATAGGTAGGAGATCAATTGTTGAACTCTATACAGACATAGCAGTAGAGTTATGGTTCTCAACTGCACAATCCGTGTCTAGGAATCAAATGTTCACAGTAGCGCATAAAGCAGTAGATGTTTGGGATTAAAATAAGAGCATGATCTGTATGGTTTCAATTTTGAGCTTCTGAAAGTGTTATTTCAATAACTTGATTTGAGATTTGGCTGCGTAAATTCCATGCTCATTTTAATAAATTTGGTAAATAGAAAGAGCAAATTATGAAATAGAAGATTGGGCATTGGTCATGTCTTATGAAGAAAAGTTTGATACTTTTGGTTGGTGGTCTTATTTTTTTTTATTACTTTTTTTTGTGGTGCAACTACAACCACTGAATTTGCTTCTATAGCTCACTTATATTTAGATTTTCACATAGTTTTAGTGCAATAGAAACAAATTACTCGTTGACTTTTTTGGTGTTTCAAAAGCGCAGAACGGAAGAGAAAGGGAAAAGGATGTCAAAGATTTTTAATTGTATTAGGATTTTGCAGAAAAAAATGAAGATGGAATAACAAAAAAAAGCTGCGCTAAAATTAAAGATGAGATGTAAATTATTTAAAAAAAAAAAGAGATGCAAATATTGAAATATATGGAACCCACATTACTTCTATTTTATCTTAAATTTAAGGGAAATAAATTCACAAATCCTATAAGTTGTTAAAAATTACAATCAAGTCCTAAAAAATATATTTTTTTTTTAATTGACTCCTAACAGCAGCTATTGCACTTTTTTTTTCTCCGTCAGACAATTTTTTCTATTCAACCCTTTACCACGTATTGGACTCACGAATCCCTGCTTCTTCTCCTTCCTTTTCATCATGTTCGCCCAGCAAACAAACATAAAAAAGTCTCAGCATAAAAAAATCTCAGAGATCCATCTAGCAGCTCATCGACGAATCTCACCATTTTTCTATGAGTTGAACCGCACAAAATTACGAGTTTCAACAATGGTGGAACAAATAGCGTGAATTCCTATACAACGACATCGGCACTAGCTCCATTATGCTCACTGTCGAGATCAACAGTCCTACTGCTACTACAGCCACTGCTGCCACCATAGACAAAGGCCACACACGTAGCACCCGCCAGCTTTAATTTCTATGGCGTCTGAAGCTCCAGCAAATAGCTACATCGCTAGCGTGGTATGATAAATGGATTTTGGTTTAATTCTAGTAGTGCTATAGCTTGTGAATTTAGTTTTAGAGAGAGATCCATTTAACTTGGAGAAGCAATCTAAATTTGGGCAGACCATTTTAAAGGAAGGAAAGCAGAGAGTTTCAATCCACACATTTGGTTTACGCAATCCACTTATGGACAAAAATTGGCTGTCAGTCTACATTTTCGTTGGCGACCAAACTCACTTTGGAAGTGATTGTGAAGAATGGCTCAATTTGGAGTGAAAGAAAAAGCTATTGCCCAAATTCTTGGTGACCACTTGGGCTCTTGTACAAAGAGCATGCCTCAATGAATGGCACTATTCCTTTTGAATGGATGCACGAGGTTAAGGTTATTGAGAGAGGGGACGATAACTTCATGGGAGAGTTTTAGTAAATGGGTATTGCTCAAACATGTTTGTGAAGACGAATTTGATTAATTTGTATGCCATGGCTGGTGATAATTGCGATGTTGAGTATGCACGCCGTGTGTTTAATGATATGGGTGAAAAAAGTGTTATGTGTTGGAATTCCATGCTTGCTAGGTATATGAGGTGGGGAGATGGTGATGGTGCAATGAGGATTTTTTATGAGATGATGGAGAGGAATTTAGTATCATGGACGACTATGATTGTTGGGTAAGCTCGAAATGGTAAGTGTAAGCAAGCATTTGGTTTTATTTGATGAAATGAGGAGAGCTGTTGTGGAATTGGACAAAGTGGCATTGTTGGCAATAGGCTTAGCCACTAGTTGGTTCAGACACTGAACTGAAACCAATCCGATCAAAATTAGACTGAAATCGATCAAATCTAGAACTAGATTGAACCGGCCTAAAACTGTGGGGAGGATCGGTTCAGGGCCGGTTTCTCCCTAGATCGAACCATGAACCGACAATACATTTTAAAGAATATATATATATATATACACTCATTTAACTCTCTTTGAATTATTTAATTTTAAATTATAGTCAATTATAATTTTTAATTTATTTTTATAATTTAATTTTTAATTCAAACCCTTTAAAATTTTTTAAAAATATATATAATATAAATATTTTCAAGCTATGTATATATATCTTAATATATATATTTTAAGCTATGTATATATATTTTAAATTTTGTTTATATATATATATTGTAATATCCCGTGTTTTTTTAAAATATTTTTACACTGTATCGAGATATGCAGTGTTAATAATTTCTGTACATTATATGATATTTTTACGAGTTAATATGTATTTAAAACCTATTTTATTACTATGTATTATTTTCAGTGTTTTACGTAAAAT
The DNA here is from genome assembly GCA_947683625.1 of Mallotus nudiflorus. Lineage (NCBI taxonomy): Eukaryota > Viridiplantae > Streptophyta > Magnoliopsida > Malpighiales > Euphorbiaceae > Mallotus > Mallotus nudiflorus. Next base: position 993,026 of record CANTUR010000001.1, read on the forward strand.
TTTCCCGGGACTTGCATTTTCGGAGAAATTTTCACGTAAACAATGTATTATTAATTATTTTAAATATATTTACGGACTTGCATGAACTCATACATATTTTTAAATTATTAAATAAAGCCTGTGTGTGTATATTTAATTAATTAGGGTTTATTATTACCCTAATATTTTATTAAGTATTTATTTGTTTTATTGTTATTTAATTAATTTTATTTAGTATAAATTATTAAAATATTAGATTTTATGTGTGTGGTGTATATTTGATGTGTGTAATTTAATATTATTTTAATATATAGTATAAAGTATATATATATACATATATACATTAAAATTTGTCAAATTACAAGAGAATTGGAAAATTACACATTTGCCCCTCGAGTCTCCTTCTTCCTCCCGATCCTTCTCCTCGCCGTCCGGGCGTCTGTCACGTCGTTTCTTCACCGTGGGTGTGCCGTCCGGTGTGCCACCGTCTTCCCCAACCAATTCCGCCGCCTGAGGAAGCCGTTTCCGGCGCCTGGAAGTCGATTTTGGCCGGAGAAGCCGAAAATTGATCCACCGTTGATCACGCCGATTCCGGCCACCGTTTTTGACACCGCTGGTCTCTTTCTTCTCCTTGAGCTCTGGTGAGTGTGATTCTATCTTTGGTTTGAACTAAAATGGTCTAGAATTGCTTAGGTTTCGATTTTGTCAATTTCGGCCTATTAGGGTTTTTGATTTTTTTGAGCTTCGAATTGATTGATTCATGAAAACTTCCTTCACAAATGTTGTTCCTAGTAGCTCAATATACATGTATGAATTTTTGTAGAATTTTTAGAGATTTTTTGGATTTTTGGGTATTTTTGAATATTTTAATATTATTTTCTAATTTTCGGAAATTAATTATTTAAATTATGAAATTGGAGTTTATGGTTGAATTAGGTGTTGAAATGAATTATAGGAATTTATTTGGAATTTTTATGAATTTCTAAGTATTTATTTTGAATTATTGAAGTTTATGTGATTTTGAGAAATTAGGGTTAAATGTGTTTTTATTTGAATTTAATTGGTTAATTGAGTTTAATTATTAATATTATTGATAAATATGTTGAGAAAATTAATTTTGGATAATTGTATGATTTTTGGTGAATTTTTGAAGTAATTTAAGTATATTTATATATATAGGGGTATTTTGGTAATTTTACCCTAAATTGTCTAAAAATGTAATTTAATTGGTTTTATTAGTTATTTAGGGTATAAAAATGATTTCTACAAAATATTTGGTATTTTTAACTAATTAAAACTATTTTTCGTGAATTATTTTCAATTATATATATAATATACGGTTTTTCTAATAAAATGAGTTTTATTCGATTTTTACAGTGTTTTAAGGTTAATTACGTAATTTCCACCTATGAAATGTATTTCTGTGATTTAAGGATATTTTTGATATTTCCTGAATTGTTCTGTGTTTGTGGACCCCGGTCGGTAGACTGTAGTTGGAGTCCGACCGAGGGGTTATGGTTGAGTGTTGAGCTTATTTTTTGAAGTGTGTTTCTTTGTAGGGTCGGCTCTACTCTTTTGAGTAGAGAGATGTCCATTTTACAGGGGAGGTTCTGCCGAATTTTTGGTAGAATTCTCGTAAAACGTGATGTCCAGTCGAACCCTAATTCTGTTTCCGTACTTAAATACTCTAGATTGAATTCTAGGATTTCTGTTAGGGTTTATTCTGATGTCGATTATTTATTGCTTGTTTAGTTGCGCCGAGACCGAGGGCTAGTGGACCAGGCCCGTCGGACCTGTCTTATGGAGCGCATTAGGTGAGTTACTATAGTATATATATATGCTTAGGATGCATGATTTAGAAATACATGTTTTATATTGATTAAATATGCATAAATATTTTGATTATTTCTTAAGTTTACATCAAGTATATTTTCGGTTTATTTTTGGTATATATATGGATTATATTGTTATTTCATTTACATTCATGCATCATTTATTTTTGTGAATGAATGTTTTATATTATTTATTAATGAAGGATATCAATAGAACGTGCTACCTAGTGGGCAGCACTAGGACCGAGTACGTACCGGTACGCCTATAGTTTTAGGCTATATTACTAACTATTTGTGGATATTGATTTGATATGATTATTTGATATGTGAGATGTGGTTTGGGTGTGATTGCTGGAGCTCGGTTGACCAAGTGTCTTGGGGCCAATCACACTGGTAGTTAGACTGCTGGAGCTCGATTGACTTAGTGTCTCGGGGCCAGTCTACTGTCCAAATGGATTAAGTGGATATATTTGGAATAAGTGAGCCTGTATGGCCAGAGTGTTGTTTAACACTATTTCTGAGGTTGCGATATTCTAGGGTTCTATGTGATCCTTCATAAAAGATGATTTTCAGATAAAATATATAAAAAATGATTTTATTGCATCTGTGTGTAATTGCCTGTATATATACATATTATATATACTGTTGACTGTATGCATTATCACTTAGTGTGTATGTATATATATTATAGTAATTCACTCAGTGAGGTTTGACTCCCCTCCGTTGACTATTTTTCAGGAGAGTCAACTTCTTCAGACCTCAGTAGCAGGTCGATACGCCGGATTTCTTCCGCCCCGGCTTCTTTATGTAAATTATATACTTGAATCTTATTTATTTTATCTAGACATTGCAGTAGTTGTGAATTACAGTATTGGATTTCATGTATTTTATTTAAAGAGATGTATTATGTTGAAACTGGATTTGTATTAAAGATTATATATATCTATGAGATGAGATTCGATTTAAATCCAGTTGATGTGAATAATATTATGATATTATGATTTTTATTTCCGCTGCATATTATATTGTTACTGTTATTATAGCATGCTTTATTTTATTTTTAGGCTTGCTACGGGTTCCGGATTCGAAAGAATTCCCGTTCCCTAGCGCCGGTCATGGCCCCTATTTTGGGTCGTGACAAAGTTGGTATCAGAGCAGAGTTCTGTGTCAGGGCTTAGTTATGTGAGTTGTGGCCCTAGTTTTAAAGTTATTTTTTTCTGTTGGACTACTGCAGTGTATTAGGTTCGAGTATGTCTTGATGAGTATTCTTTGCTGTAGTTTTCAGCGTTATTCCTCCGTTGTCTATTTTGTCTGAATCTTTCCGTTTGTCTTTTTAGAATGAGGAGGCGAGCGCGTGTCGCTCCACCGGTCGTTGAGGCCGAGGATGATGAGTCTTTTCAGGATGAGGTTTTACCTCCTGAGCAGCCAGTTAGACATAGAGGTCGTGGCAGAGGTAGACCTCGAGGAGCGGCAGGTCGCCATAGGCAGAGAGAGTTACAGGACGAGGAGCCTGTTGAGCCTGAGTTTGATGTTCCTGTTCCTCCAGTTGTTCAGCCTGTTCAGCCTGCCTATCAGCAGGGTATGTCTAACCCTGAGGCAGCTTTGTTCTATGCCCAAGTTGGCAGGATTGCTTTTGATGGTACTTCTGATCCTTTAGATTTTCTGCATGCGATTGAGACTAGGACTCGGACTGCTCATACCGAGTACCAGCGGATCATGATCGTTGAGTTGTCTGTTGAGGGACCAGCTCTAGATTGGTTCATTCAGATGATCTAGCCCTATATGATGACGATGACATGGGCTCAGTTTCGAGAGCGGTTCATGAGGAGATTTTATCCAGAGCCTCTTCGTTTGAGCTATCGTCTCCGTTTGACTAGTATTTCTCGTGGAGATCGATCTGTAGAGGAGTATACCCGAGAGTTTCTTCGTCTGGGTAGATATGCTGAGGATCTGATGCGAGATCAGTATTTTGTTGTTACTACGTATGTTACTGGTTTGGGTTCAGCTTTTGTTGGTATGCCTACAGCAGGCCTTACTCTCGAGTCTGTGATTGAGTTGGCTAAGGAGATTGAGCTGAGACTAGTTAGGCAGGGAGCGATGCCTGATTATTACCAGTTGGGAGTTCAGTCGAGTGGATTGCAGGCTACTCCATATTCGAGTTTTCATGTTGGTTCGTGTAGTCAGCAGCGAGGTTCGACTCAGCAGAGTCAGAGACAGCAGCAGCGAGTGCATCGGAGCAGTAGACATGGCCGTGGAGGTCAGCGTAGATCATTCAGATTTGGGTCAGGTGCTTCGAGCAGCAGCAGTAGTCGTAGTTCTGGATCAGCGGCCAGTGTTTGTCAGACTTGTGGTAGAGTCCATCAGGGACCGTGTTATCTGACACCACTGACATGCTTCAGATGCGGGCAGACAGGACATTTTGCCAGATCATGTCCTTATTCCGGGTATCAGCAGCAGCAGATTCCGCGATTCCCACAGCAGTCGATTGCTAGTGCAACACCCGTGCCATTTCAGTTACCACCAGCCCAGCATCAGAGTTCCACTCAGTTTGTTCCACAGCAGAGTCGTGGTAGAGGTACTAGAGGAGGTGCCAGAGGTATTGGCCAGGCTTCTACCAGTCAGCAGGGAGGTCGAGGTCAGGCCAGAGTCTTCCATCTGACTCAGCAGGATGCTCAAGCATCTAATGCAGTCATGGCAGGTATTGTTTCTGTTTGTTACCTGGATGCTTGGGTTTTGTTTGATCCGGGTGCCACGCATTCGTTTGTTTCTCCTGTTTTTGCTTCTAAATCTTGTTGGCAAGCTTTGAGGATGGCTTTTCCTTTGTCTGTTGCCACTCCTCTGAGTGATTCCTTGGATGCCGATATTGTTCTTTCTGGTTGTCCAGTTCTCGTGGGAGATAGAGAATTACCCGCTGATTTGATTTTGTTGGATGTGATGGAGTTTGATGTCATTCTGGGAATGGATTGGTTATCTCAGCACTATGCCGTGGTAGATTGCAGGAATAAGGAGGTGACTTTCAGAATTCCTGGTGAAGTAGAATTTAAGTTTGTTGGTGATAGGAGTTCAGCACCTCAGAATCTTATTTCTGCTATTACAGCTAGGAAGTTATTGAGGAAAGGTTGTCAGGGGTTTTTGGCATTGGTCAGGGATACGTCAGTGGAGAAGTTGTCACTCACAGATGTTCCTGTTGCTTGTGAGTTTCCTGATGTTTTTCCCGAGGAGTTTCCAGGTTTACCACCTCACAGAGAGATTGAGTTCTGTATAGATGTGGTTCCAGGTACTACTCCTATATCTATGCCACCCTATCGTATGGCTCCTGCAGAGTTGAGAGAGTTGAAGGAGCAGTTACAAGAGTTGTTGGATAAGGGTTTTATCAGACCTAGTGTTTCTCCTTGGGGTGCACCAGTCCTATTTGTGAAGAAGAAGGATGGTACCCTGAGACTGTGCATTGACTACAGAGAGTTGAATAAGGTGACAGTTAAGAACAAGTATCCTCTCCCGAGGATAGATGATTTGTTTGATCAGTTACAGGGTGCACAGTTCTTTTCTAAGGTTGACTTGAGGTCGGGTTATCATCAGTTGCGGATTAGTGAGGTCGATGTTCCTAAGACAGCGTTCCGCACTCGATATGGCCATTATGAGTTTCTGGTGATGTCTTTTGGTTTGACTAATGCACTAGCAGCTTTTATGGACCTGATGAATAGAGTATTCAGACCGTATGTGGATCAGTTTGTAGTAGTCTTCATTGATGATATACTGGTATATTCGACGAGTATGGAAGAGCACATATATCACTTGAGGATTGTACTACAGACACTGAGAGATCATTAGCTTTATGCTAAATTCTCGAAGTGTGATTTCTGGATGGAGAGTGTTTCTTTTCTTGGACACGTAGTGTCTAAAGAAGGTATTCAGGTTGATCCACAGAAGATTGAGGCAGTATCTGAGTGGCCTAGACCTACTTCTGTTACCGAGATTCGGAGTTTTCTGGGTTTAGCCGGGTATTATAGGCGGTTTGTGCAGGATTTTTCCAGAATAGTAGCCCCTATGACTCGCTTGACTCAGAAGAATGTTAGATTCGAGTGGTCAGAAGCTTGTGAGAATAGTTTTCAATTGTTGAAGGAGAAGTTGACCACAGCGCCAGTATTAGCTTTGCCTAATAGTGTGGATAAGTTCACAGTTTACTGTGATGCCTCTAGAATTGGTCTTGGTTGTGTGTTGATGCAGAATGGAAAGGTGATAGCCTATGCTTCGAGGCAGTTGAAGAAGCATGAGCAGAACTATCCTACACATGATCTTGAGATGGCTGCAGTGATCTTTGCTTTGAAGATTTGAAGACATTATTTATACGGGGTGACTTGTGAGATATTTACTGATCACAAGAGCCTTAAGTACATTTTCCAGCAGCGAGATTTGAATTTGAGGCAGAGAAGATGGTTGGAATTGTTGAAGGATTATGATTGCGAGATTTTTTACCATCCGAGTAAAGCTAATGTGGTAGCAGATGCCTTGAGTAGGAAGTCCTCAGGTAGTCTTGCTCACATCGGTGTTGAGAGGAGACCATTGATCCAGGAGTTGCATTTGTTGGTGGATCAAGGTTTGATGATGAAGATTAGTAGATAAGGTGGACTGTTAGCTCAATTTAAAGTATGATCTGTACTGAGGGATAGGATTAAAGCAGCTCAGAGCCAAGATCCTATTCTAGAAGAGCTTGCAGAGAATGTCAGAGCAGGGAAGTTCACTGATTTCACACTCGATGATGATGGTGTGTTGTGGATCAGTGGTAGATTGTGTGTTCCAGATGTGGATGACTTGAGAGAGGACATTTTAGAGGAAGCACATTCTACAGCCTACAGCGTTCATCCAGGTGTTACTAAGATGTACCACAGTATCAGAGATCTATACTGGTGGGATGGATTGAAGAAGGATGTCGCTGATTATGTTGCTAAGTGCTTGACGTGTCAGCAAGTGAAAGCCGAACATCAGAAGCCTTCTGGGAAGCTTCAGCCTCTTCCTATTCCCGAGTGGAAGTGGGAAAGGATAGCTATGGATTTTGTGGTCGGTTTACCTCGTTCGAAGGATGGATACGATTCCATTTGGGTGATCGTAGACAGATTGACGAAGTCTGCACATTTCTTGCCTGTGAAAGCCACATATTCAGTTGCTAGATTGGCGAAGTTGTATGTGAAGCATATTGTATGCCTTCATGGAGTACCTGTGTCCATTGTGTCAGATAGAGGTTCGGTGTTTACTTCTCGTTTTTGGCAGAAGTTACAGGAAACGATGGGCACTAGGTTGGATTTTAGTACTGCTTTTCATCCTCAGACAGATGGCCAGTCTGAGAGGATGATCCAGACACTGGAAGATATGTTGAGGATGTGTGTCTTGGATTTGGGAGGTAGCTGGGATGATCATTTGTCACTTGTTGAGTTTGCATATAATAACAGCTACCATAGCAGTATTGGCATGGCACCATACGAGGCGTTGTATGGAAGAAAGTGTAGATCCCCGTTGAGTTGGGATGAGATTGGTGAGAGAGCTTTGACTGGACCAGAGATGGTTCAGGATGCTGCAGAGAAAGTCGTCGTGATTAAGCGAAGATTAGAGACCGCAGTTAGTAGACAGAAGAGTTATGCGGATCCTAGGCGTAGAGATGTGGAGTTTTCAGGTTAGAGATTTTATTTTTCTGAAGGTATCTCCGATGAAGGGTGTGATGAGATTTGGCAGGAAGGGTAAGTTAGCACCGAGATACATTGGACCGTTTGAGATTCTGGAGAGAGTTGGCACTGTTGCATATCGGTTGGATTTGCCTCCGAGTATGTCACAGGTGCATCCAGTATTTCATATCTCGATGTTGAGGAAGTATATCTCAGATCCTTCACACGTGTTGCAACCTGACAGTGTGGAAGTGACTAAAGATTTGACGTTTGTGGAAGAACCTATGGCGATTGTAGATTTTCAAGTTCGACTGTTGCGATCGAAGCAGATTCCGATGGTCAAGGTTCTGTGGCGTAGCGACAGAGTTGAAGAGCATACGTGGGAGACTGAAGCTGAGATGCGAGCTTTTTACCCGTATCTCTTTCTTTCTTGATATTGTTTTCTGGAATTCGAGGATGAATTCTTGTAAGGGGGGGAGACTGTAATATCCCGTGTTTTTTTAAAATATTTTTACATTGTACCGGGATATGCAGTGTTAATAATTTCTGTACATTATATGATATTTTTACGAGTTAATATGTATTTAAAACCTATTTTATTACTATGTATTATTTTCAGTGTTTTACGTAAAATTTTCTGGGACTTGCATTTCGGGGAAATTTTCACGTAAACAATGTATTATTAATTATTTTAAATATATTTACGGACCTTGCATGAACTCATACATATTTTTAAATTAGTTAAATAAAGCCTGTGTGTGTATATTTAATTAATTAGGGTTTATTATTACCCTAATATTTTATTAAGTATTTATTTGTTTTATTGTTATTTAATTAATTTTATTTAGTATAAATTGTTAAAATATTAGATTTTTATGTGTGTGGTGTATATTTGATGTGTGTAATTTAATATTATTTTTAATATATAGTATAAAGTATATATATATACATATATACATTAAAATTTGTCAAATTACAAGAGAATTGGAAAATTACAACATTTGCCCCCCGAGTCTCCTTCTTCCTCCCGATCCTTCTCCTCACCGTCCGGGCGTCTGTCACGCCGGTTTCTTCACCGTGGGTGTGTCGTCCGGTGTGCCACCGTCTTCCCCAACCAATTCCGTCGCCTGAGGAAGCCGTTTCCGGCGCTTGGAAGTCGATTTTGGCCGGAGAAGCCGAAAATCGATCCACCGTCGATCACGTCGATTCCGGCCACCATTTTCAATACCGCTGGTCTCTTTCTTCTCCTTGAGCTCCGGTGAGTGTGATTCTAGCTTTGGTTTGAGCTAAAATGGTCTAGAATTGCTTAGGTTTCGATTTTGTCAATTTCAGCCTATTAGGGTTTTTGATTTTTTTTGAGCTTCGAATTGATTGATTCATGAAAACTTCCTTCACAAATGTTGTTCCTAGTAGCTCAATATACATGTATGAAATTTTTGAAGAATTTTTGGAGATTGTTTGGATTTTTGGGTATTTTTGAATATTTTAATATTATTTTCTAATTTTCGGAAATTAATTATTTAAATTATGAAATTGGAGTTTATGGTTGAATTAGGTGTTGAAATGAATTATAGGAATTTATTTGGAATTTTTATGAATTTCTAAGTATTTATTTTGAATTATTGAAGTTTATGTGATTTTGAGAAATTAGGGTTAAATGTGTTTTTTATTTGAATTTAATTGGTTAATTGAGTTTAATTATTAATATTATTGATAAATATGTTGAGGAAAATTAATTTTGGATAATTTTATGATTTTTGGTGAATTTTTGAAGTAATTTAAGTATATTTTATATATATAGGGGTATTTTGGTAATTTTACCCTAAATTGTCTAAAAATGTAAATTTAATTGGTTTTATTAGTTATTTAGGGTATAAAAATGATTTCTACAAAATATTTGGTATTTTTAACTAATTAAAACTATTTTTCGTGAATTATTTTCAATTATATATATAATATACGGTTTTTCTAAATAAAATGAGTTTTATTCGATTTTACAGTGTTTTAAGGTTAATTATGTAATTTCCACCTATGAAATGTATTTCTGTGATTTAAGGATATTTTTGATATTTCCTAAATTGTTCTGTGTTTGTGGACCCCGGTCGGTAGACTGTAGTTGGAGTCCGATCGAGGGTTATGGTTGAGTGTTGAGCTTGTTTTTCGAAGTGTGTTTCTTTGCAGGGTCGGCTCTACTCTTTTGAGTAGAGAGATGTCCGTTTTACAAGGGAGGTTTTGCCGAATTTTTCGGTAGAATTCTCGTAAAACGTGATGTCCAGTCGAACCCTAATTCTGTTTCCGTACTTAAATACTCTAGATTGAATTCTAGGATTTTCTGTTAGGGTTTATTCTGATGTCGATTATTTATTGCTTGTTTAGTTTTGCTCGAGACCGAGGGCTAGTGACCAGGCCCTTCGGACCTGTCTCGTGGAGCGCATTAGGTGAGTTACTATAGTATATATATATGCTTAGGATGCATGATTTAGAAATACATGTTTTATATTGATTAAATATGCATAAATATTTTGATTATTTCTTAAGTTTACATCAAGTATATTTTCGGTTTATTTTGGTATATATATGGATTATATTGTTATTTCATTTACATTCATGCATCATTTATTTTTTGTGAATGAATGTTTTATATTATTTATTAATGAAGGATATCAATAGAACGTGCAGCTCTCTCTTT